>OX463867.1:10689458-10908759 GCA_949825065.1 Odontocerum albicorne
GCAGCAAAGTAATACATTTCTTTGACCAATGCTTTAAGACTTCTCTACCATTTTATTGGAAGGGCTCCATTAATGGCATATAAATACAATGTTTTAAGAATAATAATTTATTTGGTGTTTTTTTATGTAATAAAACAAATGCCTTTATTCCTTTGTGGAATTTTATATAACAACGGGGTTTGATACATTGATTCCTCTTACTTGATATTGATATTCAAGCAGTGAAGAATTTTGTTATTCTTAAAATAACTTGAGAGTGTTTTCTAATTAATGAATTATTTTTGACATCAGTTAAATGTTATCATTGTTTATGAAACATTTAAAATCCTTATGTTTGATGTAAAACTTCAGAATAATGGTCGAAACGTTTGTGGATTGAACAACATTGAAGTAGTGAAATAAAAAAGTAATATTAGACAAAATATTAAATACATTCTTTTTGTATTTAATATTCATGTCATAATCTATTAACGGTTTAGAAATAACTAAAACATGTCACGAATTTTCATATTTGAAATCTTTGGCTACATAACTAGGCATAGTGCACATTTTGTATATAAAAAAGATTCCTCAATAATACACTACTATTTAATTTAGTATATCAAACAAAAACTATGATTAAGTCAAAAGTTTTGATGCATTTTAATATCAAATACTCGTAAGAGAATTAGAATCGATCTCCCTTTTGTGACTGATGTTTTTTCTTTACAAAAAAAGTAAAGTAGGTACTGATTTTTTTTGGTGACTGTCAATTTTTTTGTTTGTTTTGTGGCAACAAATTTTTTGGTGGTTTACATACTTGTACATTTTGTTTTAGGGCAACCATTTTTTTTTTGTGGCCACATACTGTTTTATTTTACGGCAACCATTTTTATTTGGGGGCAACATACGATTTTATTTTATGATAAACAATTTTATTTTTGGTGGCAAGATACAAATTTTAGATGTACATTATTTTTTTTAGTCAAAGAAATGTTTACAATTTGTCATGTCAACTATAAAAGAAAAAATTCACCCGAGAAGTAATTAAACCCTAACTAAGTATAAGCTAAACGCTCCAATATAAAATTTTAACCTACATAACAAACGCTATTTAATAAATTTCGTAATTTAAGACATTATTGATATAAAACTGTATGTACCCTTTTAGTTATTTCTCTATTTTATTTCAGATTATTCAATGTTTTATTGTTGATGGTAATTTTTGATAATATATCAGTTAACATCTCTCTTCTCTCTTTGAATAATGGCCGTGAACTCCTATATATGGAGGAGTATACGCCAGTGTCAAGTGATGTCAGCTTCATAGTATCTAGGTAGTTCTATTCATATGTCAGTTAACATCATGATGTCTAATTGATGTACAGTGGATTTTCAATCTCATTGAGATAAAGACAAATGAAGATTATTCGACAGGTCTCAAAAAATTGAGACCCGCATCGAAAATTTAAATATAAGACTGTGCAGTCAAATAAAATTGGAAATCACAGATTTAAAATACAAATATTAAAAAACGTGAATCTAAAAAAAAAAACAAACAATCACAGTTTAACACGTTCACTGTCAATCTAATAATATTGTGTGGTGTACGACTACATTGCAGCGGTTTGAAAATGATAATTAACTGATGATAATGGTGAAATACACTGGAACAACCATTTTTTAATAATGGAATAACGAAACTGATGACACAATATAAAAAATGTGTGGAATTCAATAGTGTCTATATGGAAATATAGTATAATACAAATGAGTTAATTTTTTTTTGGCTTATAATAAATAAATTTTATCTTTCATGATTTTTTTATTTCAAAACGAACATTACTTAAAAAAATCTTATTGCCCGTATTACATTTTCTCCACATTACAGAGATTTATTTCAGCTCTCTGAAAGGTAGTAACAGAGCTAGCCTGAAAAATTGCGAAGCTGGATGCAACTTTTGGGGGCGGAGCCTTCTTAATTAACCCTTCAGGTCCGTATGCCTAAAACATTTTTTCAGTCCCAGGGAGGTTTAATTTTTTTTATGGAGATAGTTTTTAACGAAATCGTTAAACTATTGCTCATATAAAGAGATGATAAATCAGGGTACTGTTTCGTCCATCACGCGTGCGGTGCACATCATACATGCCTGAAGGGTACCTACATTTTTGTAAGGGTAAAACAGAGCAAGTATTGCCCTATTTTTTCACCTTTAAAAGATCCATTACAAACATGAATTAATGTACACAATAAATTGGACAAAAATATATTGTTGGTAATATTGTAACAAACAAACTCCATCCCAAGTGTATCACAAATCATAATTTAATGGCACCCAAAAAAACAATAAGTATTTACTAAATATAAAAATGACAAGAATTAGAGGCTGCCTTATTGAAAGAGACTGAGACCGAATAAATTGGCTGAACTCTATTTTTATTTATTTGTCATGAGTGCAGGGCCTCGCTAAGCATGATTCTAGGTGTGTTTGCACCTTTTGCATCGACCTTAGGCCGGCAAGACCTTACCGGGAAAACCATTTGCCCACTGACAACTTAGTAAATTTTCGCCCTTTGATGATACCATTGTAAATATTATTAAAAAAAAATTATAAATCAAAATTCCACTGAAAATAATCAGGAATAAAACAGAATAAACGGAAATAGAATAAAAAATAATTATACATATATACACTTGTTCCTCAATTTACGTGGTTTTACCTTAAGACGGTTAAGATTTCTATATTATTTGAATTTTGTCGCGTAAATTATACCTCTGGACAACAGTCACTCGCCTCTATCAGCACTAAAGCTCGGCACTAGAAGTTAGGTCAGCGAAGAGATATACTGGTAATACAATAAATAGCTACATATGCAATAATTATCAGTAACTACATTTTTTCATATTATTTTATACTCACATTGGTACCATTGCATCGAAAAACAATATTTGATTACATCTTTCTTTAATTTTTATTAGGTTGGCATTTATACAAGTTTTGTACCTCTCTCTCTCTCTCTCTCTCTCTCTCTTTGAACAATGGCAGCGAACTCCCACACATGAAGGAGTATACGCCAGTGTCGAGTGATGTCAGCTTCATAGTATCTAGGTAGTTCTATTCATATGGGCGACACGGCACATCAAGCAACTCGGCCCAGGACTACTGTTATCTAGTGAGATACTATGGAGTTAAACTATTTTACAACTAAACTACATAGTTTACAACTAAATGAATATTTACAATAAGATGATAGTTAAATGTATATGAGCGAGCGAATGATTTAATTTCCTATCGATATTTATCATATATATTATACATATATTTTATTAAAGGTTAATTTTGTTTTTGTTAATAAAATGAGTGATGCTATCCAATATGGAAATTTTATTGAGGCTCAACAGGTGGGGAAGATTTGCGGGGAGTAATATTTTTGTTTGTTTTTTAAAGATCAAAGGGAAAGTATTCAGAGAACAGGAGAAGAAGATATGTTCAAGATCTCCCTCCTCCCGGCCACACTCACATAAAGAAGAGTTCCTTATATGTAGTCTGGCCAGGTGGACAGGGGAACAGCAATGTCCAAAGCGTATTCGGCTTATAGTTGTCGCTTCTCTCCGAGTGCTTCTATAATTGGAAAACCAGGGTTTGATTGGAATGTAGGGTTGAATTGATGCATATCTTTTTCCCCTAGTGCGGTTCGAGGCATTCCATTAATTTGTCCACTGCTCCATCATCGAAGAGCGCGCCAAAGGTAATAAGTCTTGTGCAGATGTGTAATTATATTTGTCTGTATTTCCTGTAGAGGTTGCCTCTTTAGCTAGAGTATCTGCTTCTTCGTTACCCGAAATGCCTCGATGACTAGGAACCCAAGCCAGGGCGACATCAAGGCCCGCCTCTTCAAGGTTGTATATAGTTTCCCTTATATTAAGTGTTATACTATTTGGGGATCGAAATGGGTTCTTTCCTATTGCTTGAAGGGAACTTAGACAGTCTGATACAATTAAAGTGTTTGGGATACTTAATTCTAAAGATGTTTGTAATGCTTCCAAGATTGCCAATGTCTCACCAGTGAATGTTAGAAGTTTTGTACCTCAAATTAAACGTATTTCGATATTCCGGAATATATCTTCCAAATTCGAATTAAGTTTCCTGTCAGTTATTCAAATATTGATTTAATAGACAATATTCAAATAATGTAGATATCCATAGTCTTGACCTTATTTGATTCTCACATTGTTACCAGTGTATCAAAAAAATAATATTTTATAATACCTTTCTTTAATTTTTATTAGGTTGGTAGATTCGTTTCGACATTTATACAAGCTCTGTACCTCAATTTAAACGTATTTCAATATTCCGGAATATATCTTCCAATTTCAAATAAGTTTCTTGCCAGTCATTCAAATATTAATTTAATAGACAAAATTCAAATAATATAGAAATCAATTGTCTTTTAAAAAACATTTTTCCTAACCGCGTTAAGGTAATACTGATTAAATAAAGGGATAAATGTACGTATATATATATAAAGGGTAAATTGGCCGATTTTAATTTGTATATCATAGCTATATTATGTATATAAACGCTGTTAATTTTATTAATATTAGTTTTATTGACGTACATTATTATTGATTTTGAAGGAGAAATGTGTGAAGAATACTGACTAGATTTTTTTTTTCTATATATATTTTTATATGGGGTATAAAAAATTATAGAAAAAAAAAATTGCCATAGCGATAATAGAGAAGTGAAAAATTGATAACCTAACAAACTTTCAAATATGATATATTTAAATATTTTTATTATAGGCATGGGACGATTATTGTAATTTCTATATATTTAAGAAGATTTAAAAAGTACAGTAGATTCCGGTTAATTGGGACATTGTTTAATCAAGACAGTTATTTATTTGGGACGTATATTAAACAACCGAAACCAATCTGAATTTGGGACAGATGAAGATATACAGTGGAACTTGGGTTTTTTAATTTAATCCGTTCCAGAAGGTTGAACTTTGAATAAATTTTTCTCATAGATTGGATAAATTTGTTCTAGACTTAAAAAATACACAGCGCAGTAACACAATAAATATATTAAATAAATGAAAATATGATTTACTGAGGAGAGCTGATGGCGGTATTGAGGCAGATGGAAAGGAGGAGAGATGTTATTGTTCGGAAAGGGAATCACCTTGCGTAAAAACATCAAGTGATTCCTTCTGGGTTTTTTTCTCTTTTCTGTCAAATAAAAAATCTGACCAACGAGGTTTATTTTTGCCAGCGTTTAAAATTTTTCTGAGTGAGACATGGCCTCGTTATTTTCATAGAACTGAATTAAAACATTATATTCGAGAATCGAATCGTTTTAAAAACATTCGAGAGCCGAGGTTTAACTGTATTGTGCAAATATGAGTGGAAAGCATATGACAGGAATACAAAGGTAAGTATGGCAAGATCAAGTGAATAATATTCTGAAATAAGGAAACGTAGAAAGTCAAAGAAATCGTAAAATATTTATGGATATAGAAAAAAATTTAAAATGTGTCTCAAGATATGACATTCTGTCCTCTTTGCCTACTCCGACAGGGAAATGACGTGATGGTATGTATGTATGTATTTTTTTTTGTATATTCCGTTAGATAGGTACATTATTATACACATGTCATTATGCCGTCTCCCATGCGGGGTAGGCAGAAAAAACAGATCTCCAAATTTTCTATCCATGCACTCAACTTTCGCTTTTTCCACATTCATATAATACATCTCGCCACGCACAATCCTCTATTATTCAAACTTCTCACATTATCTATTTTTTTAAATCTGGTCCATTTGTTCCAGACATAAATTCTTCCCTCTAACTTTTATACGCACATCTCGCACTTGTTTACTCGCCTAGTCATTCATTCTTTATTAATTCTCTCTCCACATGTTCAAACCATCTGTAAGCTCTTTTCTTCCCTTTAATCACTTAAAATATCCATTCTATCCATGCATTCATTTCTGATATCTTCATTCCTCCTTCTTTCAAACACTGACACTTCACATTTTTTTCTTAATGCACGCATCTCCACAGCATTAATCTTACGCTTATCCTTCTTCTGCCGAGTCCAAGTTTCACTTCCACACATCATCAAATGATATCTGTGGCCTAGTTGGTAAGACGCTTGTCTCTTAACCTGGAAGTTGCGGGTTCGATTCCCTTTAGAACACATTTTTTTTAACAAGGATTCCTCTGGTTTTGACTTAAGGCCCTTTTAAACATATTTCTGGTTGGCTGGAAGATATTGCTACATACTAGGTTATACTGTATACAATTAAAGTGGAATACAATACAATCAATATGTGCACCAACAGACTACAGTGCCCGGCGTTAAGTAACACACATCGGGCTTAAGAAAGAGACTATCGGCCATAATCGGTTAACTTCGGCTTTGTAGAAAATCGTCTCTGTCACACGATGACGGCCATAATGACTGACCAATCGCGATGGGCCACGTGTATGAATGACAGAGACGACGCTCTACAAAGCCGAAGTTAGCCGATTATGGCCGACAGTCTCTTTCTTAAGCCCAATGTGTATTACTTACCGCCGGGTACTGTACTAAGTATTGCAATTTTTGCTAATAGTGATATTGCGCGGTGGTTGTTTATATCATTAAGGGATCCGTTAACCTTGTTTCCTATTTTCATTTTTGTTAGTTGAAATGTAATTAATTCTCTCCACATGTCTAAACCATTTTTAAGCTTCTTTCTACATCTTATTTCCTGAAGACAGAATATTCTTCAAAGTCAGAAATTGAGCCCTTGGATAGAGACAGAATTCTAGATTCGTAAATGCATGTTGACAATACTTGTACGTTATTGGGACACCCTGTGATATGTCTTTTTAAATGGCATATCAAAGGAAAAATGTTAATATTTAAAATCAGATTTGAAACGATACTAAAATCAACACTGACTTCTTCACAGAGTTATATATATTTGTTTCTCTCTCAATATCAAAGGAAAAAAGTCATTCATTGAGTAGTGTCTACCTTTAAACACGAGTATTTCGAGCACTAATTTGACTGGCCCTTATTTCTAATTTTTTTTAAGCCTTGATACAATGTTCCTTACGAATTTTGTACAATATTATTTGGACGAGGGCGAGAAGCGAGGGCGGACACTGTCAGGATAAAAAGTATGCTAAGGACAACGGAAATGAGAACTCTTCGTGTTATTGCTATCGCTGGGAAGACTTTGCGTGATCGTGTAAGGAACACCACAATGCGAGAGGTCTGTGAGGTCCAAGATGTGGTCAGATGGGGACGACAGCGTCGACGATACTGGTATCAAAATGTACAGAGAATGAATTCCATACATAGCTCTGCATGGGGTGCCGGATGGACGGCGTCCACCAGGGAGACCCCCGAAACGATGGAGAGATAGCTGGAGCTCAGCATCACAGGAAGACAATCCTGCAGTAACAGACTCTTGAGTCTGTAGAAAGTTTAAGAAGAAGAAGATTATTTGGAAGTAAGACAAACTGTCAGACACAATACAACGTTCTCATATAAATATTACAGTATGAATATGATATAACTAGTTGCAACCCGTGAAATATTCACGGAAGTAAAACAAATTCTACATTTATGAAAATATATATTCATAAATGCAGAATTTGTTTATATATATCATTTATACATCGTCCCCTTTTACACCGGTTCAAAAATTGTTAGCTAGGTATTTGAAATTTGTTCAGTATCACGGACCCACCGAGATTCAAATTTTAAATTACTTTCGGAGAGAATCCAAGTATTCCTCTCTCGCTCTCTTGTATTCAAAATCCAATTCTCGTATTCTCTCTTTGGCGACAACCGTCGTACGGGCTTTGGCCTATTTATATTATGATATAATAAAATGAAAAGTCTGTTATTTTATCAAAATGTACAATGATTCTGTACCAAAAAGCAACCCATATTTTTTTCTTTATCGTAAGCCAGAGAAAATATTTATAAACCTCCAAATTATAATTGAGGTGTATAGATAGCCACGCAATGAGGCACTGAATTGCCGTGAGGAACGGTGCTGGTTCGAACCTCACACTATGTTACTACCCTCGAATGATATAGGTACTTTTTACCGTAATTGAGATTTCAGGTTAAGAACCAGAGGTTCTAATAGCTCAAAGTTCTCGATCGCACATGTTGGTAATGCTATAGCACGTGGACAAGCAGCAAGTATTTTAAAAAGACAAACTCTTTAACAGTTAACTAGCAGACTCTAGAAATACTCTATGTCATCAGCATCAACAGTTGAAACAGCTCTAGCTGTAAAGGCGCGTTCTCATGGTTCAAGTTTAGTTGACCGATTAAAGTTGATCAACAAAAGTTGAATGAAATCTGTAGTGAGGACATTTGTTTCAATAGAGTTGACAAGAAAATATTGACCCAGTCAAATTTTATCGTTCAAGTCATCCGCCATTTGCTTTCAAGTTGAAACCTCTGTTGAAACGTGTGAACATGTGAATTCAGGTTGATTGTCAAGTTCGCTTTCAGCTTGGTAAATATAAAAATATAGATGCAAGAGAAAATGCTTTCGACGTCATTTTTAACTGAATAAATAGAAACAGTTTTTTGAATCAGTTTCTATTGAAACGTCTGAACAAAAACTGATTCAAGTCGTATTCAACTTTAGTTGATCAACTATAATCGGTCAATCAAACTTGAACGCGCCTTAAGAAGGGTAACAGTAACAAGATGCATTCAGTAAGAGTGATTTTGAATGAATAGGTATAGCTTATAATAAAATATCTTAAAGATCAACTATTTTATATAGCATTCAACGGCCCCATTTACGTACCTTTTTCTATAACCAATAACTCACGTAAATAGAAGATGCACTGTACATTTTTTTGTTACCTTTTATGTATTAAAAATGTATAATACAGTTGACTCTCTATTATTCAGGACCACATTAACTAGGGCACTAATTTTTTTTTAAATACAGTAAAGCGTCGATTATCCGTGGTAATTGGGAGACATTCGATTCCAGATAATTAAAAAACTATATTTTTACATTCCGTTTTGTACAGGTCGATTAAAAACAAATTACTGTATAGAAATAAGCTCCTCAGATGTGCCATTTTTAACCATGTAGACCGAGTTGCCAAACTTTTTTAGGCAGCCGACCTCTTTACCAAAAACTTTTAAAACTGTCGACCCCCTAGTCATTTACTTTACTTACTCAAATTAATAAATTTGTACAGTACTCGATATTAAATATTTCACTAGATATCAAACTTTTCATTTTAATAACTTGTAATTAAGGATTGAAAATGATAAAAGGACTACGGATTATACATTGCATTATCTTGTGCAACATATGAAATCATGAATATTATTCAATATACAATCAGGAATATTATTTATGATAAAGTGTAACAAATGATACGTTTCGATACAGCATTCAGTGTTTGAATCTGGCAAAACAAATTTGATAACGTGTGAACTTGGATATAAGGTTATTCCACTATTGTGTTATGTGTTTGCATATATACATCTAAAAGTGACCACAAGTTCATGTTATCTTCTGAATATAAACAGTATCGAATTAAACTTTGACCTTAATCAAACAACACTTATTCAGCGTAACAAGATAAATGTGTGAATAAATAATGATGAAAAGTTTAGAAAGTTGGTAGAAACTAGTATTTGAGTAAATTTATACAAAAAGCAAATTAAGGTATTCTGCAGTTTGAGTAGTTTTTTCTCAGGTGATGGAAAAGTCAAGAGGGTCATCGTAACAGCGTATAGTGTTAGGAAACAAAGTTAATGGGACACAAAAACATATATAAATATATATTTGAACCGTAGAGCATCAAAATCTGCTAAGATGATAATCCACAATAGTATTTTTGTGGCAACTTTGTTGTAAGAGAGTGAAATGTGAACCTAGAAAAAGACTGAGAGGAAGAGGAGGAATAAATACTGAAGAAATGCGTGCATTGAAACGAAGACTGAAAGTGAAAAACCACATGCATTAGTTTTAAATGTATTGTTTTCTGGACTGTTTATTATTCTTTTACGAGTTTTTTTAATCATGATGTCAATATTATATGTCTCTATCACAAGTACCTGTTGCAAAATCTGCTTAGCACCATTTGCCATAAAGTGAACAAACAAACTTATTTACTGTCATATTTTAAAGGATGCGCGTAGGGTAAGTCTGAGTCGGTATTTAAATTTTGTTTCTAATATTTTTTTATGGGAGATTATCCGGGCCAATTTTTTTTATGTACCGCCTCGGATAATCGAGAGTCTACTGTATTTAATAGCATTTCATTTGATGCGAGAGTGACAAATCATATAATTAAGACTTAAGTTAAAAAAAAACTGCAGAGGACGGAAGACCTACGAAATGATAGGACAATTTTCTGCATGCTGTATAAGTGTCCAAGCCAGCACAGTCTAGTAATTTTAATAACATTTGTTATGTTAGCTTTACTAGGTCCAAAATCAGAATTACTTTCAATCAATCAAATTTTTTTGAAATTGGAATCTTTTTAAAAAAAATCAAATCCGTAACTCCTGGATTGATACATGTACATCTCATCAACTAGGCTTTGATATTATCCTTTGATATGGGTATATATTTTTTTTCTTATTAATTCACGAATGTTCTAACCTTGCAGGGATATAATTAATAGATTGTTTGCCTATCTAAAATATTTCGATTAATGATCACCGATATACTCGTACATAAATATAACGTATATTCACTCATCAACACTACTACAATTGATTTTGATAGTGTTGCCATTCTCAATATTGCAAATAAAGCGTTTTTAAAATCACTATTCATTCAAATAATGAATAAAAAAACATTCGATAACTTGGTCCCTGTGACAGTTCACAAATTTGCCCCAATACAATACCTTGTAACGACATTCATTAATTTTAATTATTTTATCAACTTTAATATAAGCCTCGATTCTAATAAATAGCAAGTTATTTAGGTAAATACTTTACATAAAACTAACAATAATGACAAATTAATACATCTTGTTACAAATTAGCAAAAATATGGCAGTTTGTTAAAATCAAATAATATTTGGTAACGTTTATCAAAAGTCACTACGTTAGTCTGCATTGGCTAGGGATGGGGTATACGATAATTGGATTTTCGATTATTTATACCTAAAATCAAATGTTCGTAATTAGTATTAATTCATAGTGGATCTTGGCCTATTTAAAGATAGATACAAATCATACAATACATTAGAAAGTCAATATAATGAAAATTAGGAATTAAAACGTCAGTTTAGAGGAAAAAAAAAATCAATTTACAAAAAAACTGTTCGATTTGTAAAAAATAAAACGATTTTAGACATGACATTTCAAATGTCACAGGAACCATCCTACATTTTCTCAAGTATACAACAGTTAATTCTCTAAAATGAAATAAGTAAAGTATTTTAAACAATAAGTTTCATTAGATTTAATATAGTTATTTCATGACCCATTTGAATAAAATACAATAAATGGTTAATATTAACAGCAATTTAAATCGTTCCCGAAAGTGTTCTTATTATAATGGCGCATCAAAATATCTCATTCCGGCTCCAATAATGTCCGTTGAGAAGAAAAAGATTAAAAAAGTTTTTAAAAATTTATTAACTATTACATATTATTGAGTTGTCCAGAAGATGTTTCGTATTTTTCGTAGATATTGTCAGGACAAAATTATCGCTGCAATCGTAAATATCAATATACTGAATGTATTTTTTTATGAAAGGCAACTTTTGTTTTTTAATTTATTGTCTTTGGCCGTTGTTTATTTAAATCGCTTGAGAGGTTTTTTAGTGTAATTTTGAAGTTGCAACAAAATAAATTGTTTTTTTTTTCAGTGCTGGATTATTTTTTACTACTATAAAGAAAAAACCGAAATAAAAGATACGTACAGTGGATGGCGATGTGGAAGTAAGCGATCGTGTGTGTTAAATATGGTTTAAAAAATTCCGTAATGGTACAACAATTGAAAATTGCGTCTGCTTTGGAAGGCTGATTACTAACATAATTATGACAACCAAATCAAGGTTTCGATTGAGAATTACCAGCATTCTACAATATGACATATTGTATTTGTATTTATGCTTCGTTGTATACAGTACAACCTGGTTAATTATTGCCAAGTGTCAATTTCTTCCAACCAATTAGAAATATGTTAAAGGGGACTTTAGTGAAAACCAGACTGGAATCCTTTTTTTTTAAATCTAGGTTCTAGCGGGATTTGACCCACAACCTCCGGGTTGGGAGACAGGCTTCTTACCAACTAGGCCACGGAGTAAGTCAGATTGTTGAGATACTGAAAATATTGAAAACCGTCATCCACGAAAATTTGGTCTAATTATGAGATTGAATTTGACCTAAATATACAAAATTACTTATCGGACAATCTATTATACTATATATCGGATTATTTTAAATGATGATAAGTGACAGTTTAATTGTGTTACATACAAAAAAAAATATAAATAATTAATTAAAATTATCACATAAAAATTCAATATATTTTTACAATATTGGCAACATTATCAAAACCCTTGCTTAACCATGCAACCATTGGAATAATAATAATATTTAATTGATTTTATTAAAATCACCTTTTGTTATTTAAATTTTCATATGTAATAATGATAAAAAAATCGCGCATGCATCGTGCATAACTACAATAAATTTCTATTAGAAATTAATTTAAAAAAAAAAAAACTATCTAGCAACATGAGGGCAATGTATGACAACATTCTTATTGAAACATTATTTTAATTTCAAAAGGTTTTTTTTTTACTATGACAACACTTAAATGAGTATTAGTATCAGTTCACACTGAGGTTTATAAATAAACATTATGTATGCACTCCATTAAAAAATGTATCTCAGTTATTAAAAGTGACCAATATTTTTTAAACAACCTTTATGTATGCACTCCATTAAAAAATGTTTCTCAGTAATTAAAAGTCACAAATATTTTTTTGACAACCTTTATGTATGCACTCCATTAAACATTATGTATGCACTCCATTAAAAAATTAACCTTAGTAATCAAAAGTAAAAAAAAACTATTTCTATTTTGACAACCTTTCATTTGTAAATTTCCATATTCGTGTGAGAGTTAAACCAACCTCGTTGGAGACATTATGTGGCATCTCCGAGTTTGTGACGGAGTGTAAAAGTTGTTTGAATTATGTATGTTTTTTTTTTGGAAAATGTTCAATTTTGATTTTAAAATGTACGAGTACAATTAATATCAGCTACATGTAAAAATAATCCAATAACTTATTGTTATATAAAAAAGTGTTGTTTTATTACACGTGTCACCCCAAAACACTCAAATAATTCATATAAGGTTAAAAAAATTAATGTTAGATTAAATAAAAAATTCAAATGCATGCTCGCCACTAGGTTAGGTCACTAACTTGTTGATTTTTATAATAAGTATTTATTGAGTATGCATTTGGTATAATATTAATTAGTATTATCTCACAATGTACGTTTTCGAGTATTAAAAATTTATTTTAAAAGTGTCATAAATATCGTTTTAAATTTATGAAATAAATATATTTAATTAAAAAAATATAGCGTATTTTTTTCACTTGCAACAAATAGAATCGTAAATGTCGCCATAAAAATGCTAGCCACTAACTTTGCCCTAATGCAAATATTCTCATATCAAACACTACTGCTAAGGTTAGTGTCTACCTCGAGATCTATTCTTATGTACCGCCATTTGCCGTCACTATGCACCGATCATGATATAACAAATTATATACACATCAGAATGTGACAAATTAGTGATTCAATTGAATGCTCATACAGATGAATGTGAAGATCTAGACATGATATATATAATTTAGGAATTCTAAATTTAAATTTAATATTGCAATCAATAACCTTAAGTATCTGAAGTTTAACTGATGCTGCAAAATGATTCTTATATTAATATGATAGAAGGATCATTTAAGCGCATTATTTTAAATGGAACTATTGCTTTCTTACCCACATGACTTTTTCCGGCTTTGAAATAGTACCTGTTCACATTATTAATTTATTTACAAATCATAAAATATAATTGTTGACATTATTAAAACTCTTTTTGTTATTTTTTTTTCAAATATTAAAGAAATATTTCGTAATATCAACTAAAATACATTATGACAAGTAAACAATTAAGCTGAAAAGCAATTATAAGGTTTTTTTTTCAATTCATTTTCAAATAAATGTGCATAATATAGCATAATAACAACTATCTTATCTGCTTGGCAACTGTTTATATTGTATTATTTTTTACTTTCGTTGTATACAGTACGATCTAATGGGCTTATTACCATGTGGCAATCTCTTCCAACCAACCAGAAAAGTGTAAAACAAGGCTTTAATAAAATAGGGATATTTGTAATATGAAATTTATAAAATGTTTAACTATTGTAAGCCAAGATTCTTTCATTTAATATTTTAGATATCATATTTCAAAAGGACCCTATAAACTTGTTTGTGTAATTGTAAAAACTAAATATATTTGAATAACGCAATTACAAACACTATTTTAATTCTCGGTCAAAAAAGTATCAACATTTTTGCTGCGTAAACGTTTATACCATGTCTAGATCCAGGGTGCATCACAATACAATGCCACCAAATTTAATAGGACCGTACATGAAAACATCAAACGTACAGGATTTTTGGAAAACAGAGGAATGCATTCGGTATATTATAATTGTATAATGTTTAATGAACCCGCAGCAGGTATTATAACTAAAATATCTAAAAGGTTATCGAATGGAACTTCAGCAGTAAATACGTAACTATATTATGTATGAATTTTTTTATTAACCCTATCATAATCGCATTTCTTTAACTAACCTAATTGCATTTAGCTAATGATGTTTTTAATATCATTGTAAAATTATTTAATTGCTTTTCAAATTATGATTTTATACACGTGCTATGTCGGCAGATAAACTATTTAATTAGTTTAAAGTCCAAAGGAGTGGTGTACTTTTAATATGGTCAGATGTGAAGTGGGCCATACAAATGGGGCCTAGCAGAGTTATCTTTCTGTGAGTGTGTGGAAATTCAGACCATGGACCACATTGTATAATGAGATTGCGAATTGATCAAGTGAGATTTGAACTTGATTAAGTGAGATTTGGCATTGATCAAGTCAGATTTGAAATTGATCAAGTGAGATTTTAAATTGATCAAATGATATTCAAGGTTGTTAACAGCTCAGAATACTAAGCAAGCATTGCTAGTGTCGGATTTGTATAGACAGTATCTCTTGGCCCTATACGTTTATCCTTTCCATTTCGGATGATAATCTATTTCGTGTCACAGAGCAAACCTTTACAGTTTGCATCATATTCGCAAATGCGTCTATTATATGATGTCACTGAAGTCCATATTCAGTTTTTTTTTTTATTATTATTTTATAATCTATTTGAATCTTTTGGCACCCCCTTTGGCTTGGCGCTCCTAGGCAAATGCCTAGGTTTGCCCGTTAGTAAATGCAGCTCTGAGCATCGCAACGAAATGCATTTTCAAAATTCAATCAATTTATTTTTGATTCGATCGTGTATTAAATATAAATATATTTTAAAATGTTACAATAACTAGTTAATGATTAAAAAAATTCATAACTAGAAATATCTAACTATGAATTTTAACAACTTGAATTTCTCTGCTTTTTTATGTTAAATTGATTTATTATACATAGATATTTTCTTTCTGTCTTAGAAAATTGCCATGCACTGTTTTATTGGAGGTGTATATGCCAATGACAAGTAATATTTATACCATAGATTTTAAAATGGCTATTCATCCGAATTAGCACACATCAAAGTAATTAAAACACAATCAAAATAAGTTTACGCTATCAAAATTTAAAATAATACCTTATTAATCAAATAATAACTCTTTTTTTTTAAATCATTAGAATTCTAAACTTTCTTAACACTGTGCAAACAGTAGAAGACCAATTTGTAACAAGTGTTCACATATTAGCTGGTATATGGTTATTTCTTAAAAGTAGATCACATATGCATAATGTAGTGGGCATTCGAAGAATATATATGTGATTGATTCAACGTTTCGTCACAGATGTCGCATTTACACATGTTAGAATTTAAAACATTGATTAAATGTTTCTTTGTGGAAAAATGTCTACTACAAAAATCACAAAATCAACTATTTATGCGGAATTTCAATTGTAATATATTCTTACAACTGATGCAATTCAATATGAATATTTAATTTATTCAAACCTTCTTAGATAAACTGTTATTTTAACATTTAGTTTAGACAATTTATAAGGCATATTGAAAAGTTATCTGCGACATTTAAAAAAAAATTAATGATTTTAATTAAATAATTTTACAATGATATCAGGATTCTCTTTAATTTCTAAGCATAATAAATGGATTGAAACATGTACCATTTTTCAAAATGAAATTCAGTTTTAATTTTTTTTTCAATGTGGACTTTACTAATTTGACAACTATCCATGAAACAATAAAAAAGTTGGTTTTAAAAAAGTGTTATTAATATGTAACGAACGGAATAACAGAATTTTATCATTAAATACAATTGTAAAATTGTGTATTTCTTTCATCAGATATATAACCATACTCGAATATTTATTTACATCACTAGAAGGTATATTTTTAAATGGCTCATATTTCATTCATTAGCCAGCCAATTAAAGTCCAGCGTGTTGTTCGTGGTATAGTTTTACTTTTAGGAAAATTACCCTTGTGTTATAAATGAATGAATGCCCTTCACAAAGTGGGGGAATAGAGTACTTATCGTTCGTGCCACCGGAAATGTTTATTTAAGTCAATTTGCGATAGACATATCCTGTTGCATCCATGTTGACTTTAGTACTTGTAGCTTGTTTGCAACTTCTCTCTCCATTTAATATTTAATAACTATCAACAGTTCTACTGTTCGATCTATCAACAGCAACTATCAACAGTAGTACTATAACTATCAACAGTTCGATCTGCAGCAGTTGTGCTGAGCATTAATTTTTGTACGTGGTACACAATACGTCCTTATGTCTCCTACAGAACTCAACGTGCATTTTAGTCAGCACTTTAAAGAAGATATTTCTTGGAAGTTTGGAGTCAGGCATGTCAGTTTCATGTGACATCAGTATCTTGATGCTTCAACAGTTTATTTAAAACTTCACTATTTGCATAAGGTGCTATTAAATAATGCACTTTAAACACTTGAAAGTTTTGCCCGAGCGGGACTCGGACACAAAGTTTCTTTTTATACTGACGAGCCCGAGCCTCGTTCGAGCAAATCTTGTTTCGACTTGTTGGGAATGTTTCTCCCGAGCGTCATTTGGGCAGATCTTGTTTCAACTTGTTTTCTCCGAACGGAATATATTTTCGTATAGAATTTATTCGTTCACAGTTCGTCATTGTGTTACGTCGCGCGTTAAAAATCCAACTGCTAAGTGATTAATGAACACACTTTGTCCAGAGAGTAGCTTTAAAAATGTATCATTACTTTTTTTAACTGGTTGCTTGAGAAGCGTCAGTGTTGTTAAGTATTCGGGTAAAGAAGCACACTCCAGAATAGATAGATGTACAGTAATGTCGTTCCCACTTTTATATAGAATACTTGAGTAGCATGCTACTTTAGATTTCAAAGTAGCTGTAACTGTGTTACTTATTTAAAACTCTGAAAAATAATTCTATTAATGTTTTATATTAATATAATGGAAAGATGAATTACGAGTATTTGTGGCACTGTCATAATATCAGTTTTTAGCCATCCATTTGTTTGTTATTTACCTTTCAGGTTTAACTAATAGTTTAAACGTTTATTATGTAAACATCTTTTGGAAAGCTCTTAAACAAAGTTTTGGTAAACAAAAATGTAACTTGTGCTACCGAGATTTCAATATACAAAGTATATCTGTTAAGTGCACTTCTTTATGACGGAGAAATGTGGGTGATATACAGACGGTATGGGACTGGATGAACAGAGGATAAATGTCTTCCATTTGAGAGGCTTAAGAAGAGTCATTGGTGTAACATGGCATGATAGGGTCTCCGTACCAATGTGTCCTCTGTATTTGTCCTCCTAAAGGAGAAAAAATTACGTTGACTGAAACACCTGAGGCATATGGAAAATGGCTGGAAAGATTAGCTGCATAATGCAAAGAGATTTCATGGAAGTCAGTGTCATCGTTTCAAAAAGATCTCAAGGACTTTGAAATGGGCATTGACGAAAGAGAGTTTCTTGCACAAAACTGACGAAAGCGGAGAGAGAAGCACCAGATGGAAAAGGTGGTCCACGATACCAACTGGTTAAAAGAGCTGGAGATCTCAGACGAGCTTTCCGGACAATCTCGGAAATGTGATGTCTGTGTACAACCGTGCAGATCGAGAATTGGTTGGCATTTTCACAGGAAAAAAATATAACTTCACACAACTGTGCCTGAGATTTAAAGAAAATGTTACGTCTCCATTGTTTTTCATACACGGATAGCTACCATAGATTTTAATAATTATATTATATTAAATTAAAACCATAAATAATTTTTCATTAAAGAGATCAAATTTACTTTATGAAACTAGATCGAGAGACAACGAGAAATAACTGTTGTTTTTTTAAGATACAATAAATAAATGAATTCAGATTAGTTAAGACCACATATTAAAAAAAGAAAAATGTGAATCTTTCATTTTTAATTAAAAATGGTTTCCATTATTTAATAATTTCACTTAAAAAGCGGATCGTTTCGAGATCCTTCCTAATCATTAGTTTTCATATTAAAAAGGCACTTCTCCACTAGACCTAATTAGGAAAACGTTTTTTTTTTCATAATAAATCATTTTTTAAATATTAAACGTAATAATTTTTTTTTTGGTTTTATATAGCTAACTAACACTTAAAAACTTGGAAGATGAGATTAAAAAAGGGTAAAATAATGTGTATTTATTTTTAAGTATATAAATAGTTAGATTTAATTTGCAATAAACATCACCCGTAAAGCGATGACAACCAAGTGATACAATAAACACAGAAAGGAAACTGTTTTTATTTTAACACGTATTTGATTATTATTCTTTTGATTAAGGAGTTACGAGTAAATGGGAAAGTGTTTGCTCATATCTCTAAGAAGTACCAGGGGATACAACACTATCCCAGTAGCCCAAAAGTCAACCCCGTACGAACTAACAAGACCCTGACAACCTAGCATCAGCGATATATGTGATCAAACCAACATCTTTTCACGTAAAAGAAGAATGAAATGACTACTTCGAGGGCAGATCAAGCTATGTGGATGGTTTTATCGTGTCAGTTCTTCTACGTCACAGGATAACCACTGTAAAATTGCAATTTATTTGGATCGGGAGCATTACTGACGTCACTTGACTTGTGAACTTATAGGAATTGTTTGGGCGCAGTTTTATTGAATTGTTCCGAGCAGTAAAAGATAAAAGTTTACATTGTAAAAGATAAAAGTTTTATTGTATTACACTTTCATCGTATGCAGTACAATCTGGAGGGTTTATCTGGCGGGTTTATTGTTATTTGGCAATCTCTTACAATCAATTAGAAAAATGTTATTAATGCCAGGAGTGATAACAACAGAAATCAAACTTGCAACTCCCCAGATTAGTGGACAGGTGTCTTATAACTATTTGATAAAATATTTATCTTTTAAATTTATAATTGAACAGTGTTTGTTTTTGTTTATGCAGTTGGAAATTGTGTTCAGGTACTTTGGCCGTATTATTACACGGGAAGATAGAATGGAGAGACTGATGATCCAAGGGGAAATAGAAGGGTCCTGATCATGGGATAGATTACCAACATGATGGACAGACTTGGTATGGATTGTGACCAGTAGCTCACTCGTAGAGTGTAGTTGAAATGCCAACGAAAGTGTATCATTCTTTCTTTTAGGAGTTAATTCACTCACTAGATCAAGTCCCATGATCATCAGGGCTCTGTTAAGAAAATTATTTGTAGAAATAATATTGAAGTGTATGGCTGCTCTGTACTTCCATGCGGAAGGTTGCCGGTTCCCACCCCGTACTGCGTTACTCCTCTCAAATGACAATGGTATTTTTTCCGTCTAGTATTCGAGGGTATAAGGATACCTATGACTTTGGTCATGTCTATTCTTTAAAAAAAACTTGCCAGTGTGCTCAGATCGTCTCAATTCAGATTTTTATATCGGATCAAGTACACCGGTGTGGCCAGTGAATTTGCTGGTGTGCAACGCTTCACTCACTTAAAAAACAAACTCCACGACACAGCTTCGCTTTCCAACTGAAATAGGAATGGTGAGGGGGTCCTCGACTACGAGGAAATAATGATTTAAAAGAATTTTCTTCTAAAATTGCTTTATATTGTATTAACTACAATAATATCAAAATTGATTTCAAAATCTATGATAAAAGTTGGTTCAATCACAGTTGAATAACATTACATAATAAATAACGAAATTTCATACAGAATAACAAACACTGTATAAAAAAAAAGAGTAAAAATGGAATTTAAATCTTGCTTCAGTACAAATATGTGAAAATCTCACTCTTTTGTTTGTAAAACAAAACAATAGAAAGACTGCACATTCTTTTGTTTATGAAATAAAACAAAAGAATAGGACAGTGCATTCTTTTGTTTTCAAAATAAACAAAACAGTGGGAATATTAAGAAACAAGATGAAAAAACTGCTGAATTTTTTTTAAACAGCATTTTGGTGAATTTATATGACGAAAATTTGGTTTGTCATGCTTTACGGGTACCCATAAGCACTGTATATTAACGTTTTTTAAAAATTATTTTGGAAAGATGTGTTTTAATAATAATAATAATTAATATATTATTTTTTTTATTGCAATATTAATCGGAGATTTAAAAGTGGCAGTTAAGTATACGTTTCTTTTTTAAATATTTTTTGATAAACCGTTCGATTTTTCGCTTTATTTCGAACGATTTAGCAAATTCTTGAGCAAAATAGTGCTTATTTGGGCGCGTGATAAGCTTAAAAATCGGTTACAGCCCTAGCTTCATTATTTTTTAATATTGCAACACTGTATTCTTGAATATTTTGCCTTTATTAAACTGTTATAACAAATCAAAACGCTGTATTTACAAATAAATTGATTTAACAAAATCACCCTTATCACCACTTTTTCGAAGAGTGATTTTTGTCAAACATTTTAGCTGTAAATAAGTTGTTTTTTTTTAAATATAATTTTACGAAAAACTAAATAATTATATCAAGTTTTTTTTGATTTGCTAAAATTGTCTTTCTGTTAATTTAACGGAAGAGTTATTTTAATAAATCACTTGAACTTAACATATTTTGTTTTTGTTTATTTAATGTAAAAAACATTAATTTTTTAGTATGTATTTAAAAAACTGCAGCGGTCAAAAACACAATTCATATAAATTTCAAGTGATTTGCTAAAGTTATCCTTAAGTCAATTAGCAAAAGACTGATTTTGGAAAATCAAGCTAACTTCAAATTTTACATATTCGTTTTTTATGAATTCATTTTTTGAATTAAATTTGTATGACCTTGTAAATTTTATTTTGTATGACATATTTATTGATATATGTCGAACTTTTCACAACCAATTAGAAGAGATGTTTGAAGTGAAACCAGACAGATACTGTTTATTAAAAAAAATGGGTACGAATGAATATCAAACCCACAATCTCTGGATTAGGTGACAGGTCTTTTATCAACTGGGTAATTTTCTACTTAAATACCGTATTTTACGGACTATAAGACGCACTTTTTTCTTCAAAAAATTGCTTCCAAAATTCAGGTGCGTCTTATACTCGAAATTAATATAAAAATGTCCAGTGTTTTATTTAAAATTCCCGCCAGTCTTAAAAATGGCCATATCTCTATCTAGACACTGTTGTCCTTTCATGTTGTGCTGACAGTACTAAACTTAATCCAATGATCATTTTCAAGCGCAAAACAATGCCAAAACCTGAAATACTGCCAGGTGTTGTTGTTATTTTTAAAAGAAATTGCCTAAAAAATAAGGTCCGTAGCGTCTTATAGTCCTTAAAATACGGTAAGTCATAAATATCCTCTAAAACAGTGTATCTCCAACTTTCTGTATTCATAGTACAGTTTTTTTTTCATTTGATTCCATCGTGTACAAGTATTTTAGTGAAATCAAAAAAGAGAATCGTGTAATTTAAACGCATTTTTGTTATTTTTCACTGAGTAAAAAAATATAATTAAAAAACATTTATTTATAATGCATTTTAGATGCCTAGTTTCTTGTATATTTTTTTCTCAATGCAATCCAGTACCAAACTGTTTGCAGATCAACACTGGTTCGAAGACCATACAAGTATATCAAGCAGCATCGGTTTTGATCTCCTTTATTTGGAATTATGAGACAGCAATGGATATAATTATGGACAGAAAGGAAAATTATGAAAATGATTTAAAAATTGTATAAATATGCTATTTAAAATTAAAAAGAAATTGATATCAATGTATTTTACTAACAATTTTAGAATTCAAAGAAAAATCTAAAATGACTTAATTTTCTTTCAAGATGATCTCATATAGATATTATTATATGTATTTCTATAAGACAGCAAAATCTCTTGACAACTGAAAGTTAATAAACGATTAAAATCCTTAAATATCTTTTAATTAATTTAATTGACGACGACCCGGACAGGTTTATTGTCATGTGACAATCTATATTAAAAATGTTGCCAGTAGCGCCAATAATACGAAGGTGCTATAAGTGCCCTTAGAACTGTTTAAGGTTCTCAATTCCAAGTTTTAATACAATACTTAACAAATTTAAAAAAATGTGAATATTGAGATTCAAACGAATTTGCCAAGAGTGCCAAAAATTTAGCTTTGCCTCTGACCTTAAGTGAAAACCGGACTGATACTCTTTTTAAAATAAATTGGGTACCAGCAGGAATCAAATCTGAAGCTACTGAGTTGGAAGATAGGTATCTTACCTACCAGGCCATGAAGGATGTCATTCTGTGTGTAAAATAGTTAACATATACAATATTTATAAAGAATTTATGGTAAAGATAAAATGGGCAGAGTTTAATTCTTCCGTTGGACTGACAGTTTTTAAAATCGTCACCTATTACAACAAATAGCTTTATCAATATTGAATAATACCGTCTTGTAAAGAGACACACATGTCAATATAACATTTTAAAAAATGTCCATAAAACATGAGATAAAAAAATACTTGCAAACCTTCAGTGAATTACAGCCATTCTATCAAAAAAGAATCTATTACCATGGACAAAAAATATGTTACTAACCATGGTTATGGTTTTGATACATTATATTTTAATGTTAAAAGGTTTAGTGAGAAATTTATTGAAAAATAATAAAAATGTCATTTATTTTATTTTTGCATCAATATAATGTTTCTAAATGGAGATCTACTGATCAGTACCTAAAATAATAGATTTAATAATTCATTTTGTTTTTTTTTGATACTGGCAATTTTAACACAATGAAGCGTCATCTTTATGGCGACAATTTTTTATCATTTCATTGTTTTACATAAATTTATTTATAATATATGTTCTTAATTTAAATGAAAATAAAGAATAAAACTTTTTGATGTTACAAGTAACTGTATAATCATTGTGGACAAAATTTATTATTTCACGAAATATCATATTAATCTTGACATTTAAAATTGCAATTAGAATAAAAGTGGAAAATAATTATGCTACTGGCAATAAGGACTATTATATCCTGGCCATAAACTGTTAATAATGAAAAAATCTCATCTTTCTAAAATCGAATTGCCATTAGAGAAAAAGTATTGCCATTGGAGAAAAAGTATTGCCATTGCAGAAAAAAATGTTTTTAAAATCCAAATGTTATCTTTTAATGTTATTAAGTAAACATGAAATAAAAGTGGGAAGGAAAGGATGAAAATAGGAATAATTTATCTCACATTAGAATGGTTTTGTGTTTTTTAAGTCACTGTTTGAGGTATATCTATGAAATAAAAAGTCTAATTGAATTAAAGTCGTGTTAATTTGAATCTGATTCTGTAAACAGAAAATAATAATGTTTTAAGACAACATTAATGAATCCATAAAAGCTTCTTCGATATTAAACTGTAATAATATTTTTTCATTCAGGTTATGTTAAGAGTTTGATAAACTATTAGGTTGTAAAATGTATGCAAGCTCTGCGTGATCAAAATCAACCTAAAGTCATATCAACGACACCCTTAAAATAGTCAGAAGGGAAATATGAACAGGTTTGAATAAAAATTAAGACAAATATTCAAGAATATGGTGTTGCAAGTTTAAAAAAATCAACAAACACGGCCGTTGCCCATTAAAAATCTAAATCTATCGAACATTCGGCATTCCTTGTCGCGGTTAAAAACCCTGAAAGTTCGACATTTCTATAATGTTGTTGTTATCGTCAATAGAATATTGATTTTCGTAAGAATAATCATTAACGTGATTCATATGAAATCACTTTCCGAATCTCAACTAGCCATTGTTGTATAGATAGCTATAACCAACGCCATCCCTGCGAACAGTTTCGCTCTACAATGACTTTGATGTATAACGACAAGCATTTTTGTCGTTAATGCTATATTGACAAGAAAAAGAAGATTGTGTATCTTTGATATGAATGCAGAATTGCACATGTCTTCCTCACAGAAACACATGTGTCCCGTACCAGAGCTTTCCATCATGCAAACATGATCAACCATAAAGAGGTTGATTTGAAGTTGTGAAGTGCACGTTCTTCTCACCGATTCGTATGCTGAAACAGTTTAAGATCAACAATTTTTATTAGCATCAACAATTTTTATTAGTATTACAAAAACCACATTTATTGCTGTTGTGATGATTCGTTGACAACCTGTAAAAAAAGCACAATTTTGTGTGTTTTTCCACGAGTAAAATTCATTTTTGAACCATTAATAATATTCCGTTGTGCAAAAATTACGTCTTGTAAACCATAGACTTAAAACGAGGCTAATAAACACATTTTTACTAAGCATACTTAGTAAAAATGTATGCATTATATTAGTGGAAATGCATTTTTATTCTTATTTATTCAATAATTTATGTCTATTAATTTATTGATAGAAGGATTGATGTGTTCGAGATTTATTGATAGAAGGATTGATGTGTTTGAGATTTATTAATAGAAGGATTGGTTGGTTTGAGATTTATTGATAGAAGGATTGATGTGTTTAAGATTTATTGATAGAAAGATTGGTGTGTTTGAGATTTATTGATAGAAAGATTGGTGTGTTTGAGATTTATTAATAGAAGGATTGGTGTGTTTGAGATTTATTGATAGAAGGATTGATGTGTTTTAGATTTATTGATAGAAAGATTGGTGTGTTTGAGATTTATTAATAGAAAGATTGGTGTGTTTGAGATTTATTGATAGAAGGATTGATGTGTTCGAGATTTGGTACTGGAGATATACTGAAAATATGATATCTTTAAGGGGAAAGAGAATCAATAAGTCTATATTGTTGGAACTCCATAGATACCTTCGTCTCTCAACAGTCTGGCAGCAAAGGGTTTTTGTAACAAGGGACACCTGGCATTAGATGCATCAGGTTTAAGTGCTGGGAGGAATTCTCAGACTCTTAGGAGGGAATCTTGCAGAGTCACTCTTGCGTTCGCTACCCCCGAACGTCGCCTTACGTGTTGATGATATTTCTGTGTGTATGTGTCTATTAGTGTGGGGAAGGTAAGGATTGAATCCACGGTCGTCTTCCCTTTTCACCCCGCATCTGCTTTAAGGCTGAGAAGTGCGGAAAACTCAGTTGGGGTGTTCGGCTCCTTGGCCTTCTGATACGGGCCCCTTTGGTATTATCTACATTGTGTTGTTTGTTGATGCTGTGTAGTTCCCTTGATGAAATTGCAAACACAACCTCTCTCATCCTTTGATAGTAGTCTAAATCTTATGACAACAAAGGGTTATAGCATTTCTTCAAGCACATGTTGAGACTGAGACTTGAGACCGGAGAACAAGATGATACAAATCTCGAAAACTGTCTGCCGAACAATGTTTCTAATAGGAGATCAAGATGCTGCGCCCACTTATATTGGAGAGACCATATCAAGGACGTTACCACCTGCACTCTGTGCGAGGCTTCACGTTTGGCCAGAGATAGAAATAACTGGAGAAATTTCGTCCATTTCGACACATAATTTGCAATTGAAAAGAATTATTATACCACACAACAGGCCAGGGTTCAGAAGAGCCAAGACCGTATGCCATGCAAGAAAATAAAACATAATATACTTTAGTAACACATTTCAATGAATGTGTTCAACTATCTCAATATATATTCCTCTGTATTCTAATTATATTAAATTTGAAGACTACTGCCTTGGATGAACACTATTTGCTACACACTACAGGCCTGTGCCTTCTGAGACCTGGCTTGTTGTGTGCAGTAATACATATGTAATTTTTTTTCCTGTCAATTTTATGAATCGTGTTAGTATTTTGATATTGATGTGTTTTATTGTAAAATCTTATATTTCTGTATTCTTTCGTACCCTGAATTTAGTTGTATTTTGTAAAAAAATGTCAATGGCCAGAATCAACCATAAAGAAATAATTTTTGCCACTTTACAGATAAATAGAATTTTATCTATGAGTTTTTAGATAAATGCTACACTTGTGTCTATATCATGTAACGTAGACACATTTGCTCCGTGGAATCACACACTTAAAGCTCTAATCTATCATATGTTATCGATATATGTACAATATATAAAAGTGTCTAAGGCCCATTTTATCTATTTTGAGATAGTCAAGAAAACATGGCATTGGTTTGAATGGGATTGACATTTATTAAGAGAGGATTTAACGATAAAATACTAAGTTTTTGTCATAGATAATTTGTCTCAGTTCCTCTATACCAATGGCTAACCACCGCAGAGTTTTGCAGCATAAGTTGGATCGAGAGAATAACCGGTCCAACTTAATTATTTACAACCGGTACAATTTATAAGCACTGAAAAAGTTCACAACGTGCAATATCTCAGTTAAACGACACATTAATTGTAACATAAATGATCATCCAGAAGAAAACAAATGGCGAACAATGCAGAAGAAGACACCACGTAGTTTAGCTTAAGAATTTGCAGACAAATTTGAGTGCTGTTCTACAGTTATTTCTGACTGCAGTGAACAGAATAAAGATTGCCATAATGGAGGTAAACCTTCAACAGAAGACAGCATCTCGAGAAGAAGAAATTATGGATTATTTCAATGAATACATTTTTTTATATTAATTTCTGTTAATGTTTAATTTTGATTATAACAAAATCATACTTAACCCTTATCTTGGCAAAGTTCAATTTATCCAAATATTAACGTTTTTCTTTGGTGATTCCTTGTTATATGGTAAGTTATGAAGGAAAGTTGAGGAAAAAAAATCACAACTTTTCCTTATAGTTTTTTTTTATATGTAACACCCACGTTACATTGCCAAAATATCAATTTTTATAAAACACAAAAAGGTCTATAAAATGATTCTATAATCTAAAACAAGAACAACATTTACATAGCTGAATTATCAACAAATAAAATGGTTTCAATAATTTTTCTCTACATGTAGTGATTAATAAGATATTTAAAGATTATTTACCCCAATTTTCAAAACGCACCAACGCTATCCAGACATGTTGACCCGATGTCGTTTGAAAGGTTGTAGCGTTGTCAATATTTATCACCAGATGATACCACTGCACACAATAGTACATGTATAGTATTTGAATGTGTTGCCATATTCGAAATTGCGTTACAGTTTCTGGATTTAAAAAAAAAACCCTATTTTAGTGTAACACCTGTGTTACAATGCCATGATAAGGGTTAATGGTTTCGGTTACCTGATATCTCAGAATAGTTAAAATGTGGATTAGATTTTTTTGCATTCATACGTGCACTTAATCTATTGTAGTTTTTTTTAAGAATGAAGTTTTCGCGTAGTTAAGAATAATAGTTAAGATTTTTTGTGGTATGTTATTTTATTTTATTGACTATCTTCATAAATAAGCAATAATTAAGCACTCTATAATTATCTTCATAAATAAGCAATAATTAAGCACTCTATGCTTCTCAAACGTTCTCTGTTTATAGATCAGTTTTTATCATTACTATTATCAAATACCAGTTATTTTGTGGAGTTAAATAAAAATCATTTTAAAGCAATGGGAACAGAGTTCAAACACATTTCTTTTATTTTTAGATTCAATTAGTAAGAAAAATACAAAAAAAAATTCTGCCCTGGTTAATCTACTCGTACATCCTGGTTAATGCAACCCCAGAATATATTACACTTTAGTAAAGTAGTGCTAGTTTTACTGCTTATTTATCTGCTTGATTAGCATGCTATAAATTGAATTATATTTGTAACAGTGCTAATTTTTTAATATTTATTAACTAATCAACAATTTTGATTTTTATACATAAAAAAATCAACCCACAAATTAGTCAAAATATGGTATTTGTTTGAAACCTTTTAGAAAAATATATCTTCAAGTGTGTTTTTTTCTTGACAAATTTATGTTTAATTTCAAGTATTAAGTTATTTAATTTATATTCTAGTACAGAGGTCGGCAAACTACGATCCGCGGGCCAAATTTGGCTACGAATAGATTTAACAATTTCAAAGAACGTGCTATAATGGAATGGCCGACTGCCGAGTTGAGGTATTGCGAGATACGACCGTATGTGGCGCTCCTATAGCTTCGCATTCGGTGGCATCTACTGTGACGCTACGCAGTTATAATTCGGCAGCGTTTCCAGTGCCACGTGTATCACTGAAACTCAATTTGATGAAATTTTATCAAAAAAAAAAAAACAAATCCATTATTTTCATTAGTAGAACCGTATTTCAAACGCAGTTTTTTTAGTCTACTTATGATTATGATAGAATTCGAGATTTTTTTCTTATTATTTAAGTAGACCTACCTACATAAATATCCTCAAGTTTACCTCTTTGCCCACAGAGCCTGAAATATTTACTATTTGCCCCTTTTCAAAAAATGTTTGCCGACCACTGATCTAGTGTTTTATTCAGTGTTACACATTTGAAACCTTTGAAGAACTTCCAATATGTGATAGTAACACATTCGGCTTTAGGTGTAGTGTATGTGTGTAGTGTTCGTATAAAGGGTCTTTCAAACTGAGCGGATTTTTTTTTATTCCAATTTTTTTAATTCTTGAATAAACACACAATTTGCTTTGATTTCAAAAAACTTTTTATTGGTCATTGAATTACTCGTATAATGCATGACATTTAAACACACAAAAAAATATCCGCCAAATGTCCACCTCTTGCAGCTCCACAGATGTCCACTTTTTTGTCAAAATTTTCGATGACATTTTGGCATAATTGCGGTTCTAACTCACCAATAACGCGAATAATTTCGTCCTTCAGCTCAGGAATTGATCGGGGGTCATTCTTATAGACCTGGCTTTTCACGTAACCCCAGAGAAAATAGTTCAACGTTATCAGATCACATGATCTTGGTGGGCAATTAACATCACCGTTTCCAGAGATTACAATACATAAAATAATTCAACAATTTGAACGCGTTGTTGTATTGTATACGACTCTATTTTTATAAATCTCATACATTACACTTCTCAAATGGCACAAGACCCAGGCAAGTTCGTGACGCCATCTGTGCTTTATCCAAGAATTAAAAAAACCACTCAATTTGAATCACCCTTCATAATTATAAAATGTTATAAGACCAAATGTAGTGTATGCAGTGAACTGATGTGTCACTATAACGTACTGTAATGTATTTTGTATAATATAGTACAATATATTATAGTGAACTGTGTACTCACGCTATTTGGAATACCTGACCAAGTGTCACCATATTCCAGTGCTATGTAATGTACTTAAGTGTAATGTAATGCACTTTAGTTACAGTTAACTGGCGATCTCTATGGTGTACTGTATTACAATTTACTGGAATAAAGTTTATTACAGTTTACTGCATAAGGCGCATGGTCGCGCGGAAACCCACTGGACTTCCGTGCGGAAAGCCACAGCTTTGAACCTCGCGCACTACTCCCCTCGAATGACAGCCGTTTTATCCGTCTAGCATGCGAGGATATAAAGATACCTTAATGACTACGGTCATATCTATTCTTTAAAAAATATTTTAAAAATCATGTCAGTGTGCATCGATCGTCTCACTTACATATACCATCGGATTTAGTACAATGGTGTGGCCGGTGAATTTGCTGGTGTACAATGACTCACTCACTTAAAAAAAACATTTCTCCACGGCACAATTTCGCTTTCCAACTGAAATGACGATGGAATAGCAAGGGGATCCTCGACTACGAGGCCCAGCAAAGACGAAGACTGCATACTAACATGACATGGGATGCTTAACCGTCTTGAAAGTTCAGTGCAGTACAGTATAATTTAACGTGCTTTAGTGTACTAGTGCACCATGAACAGTGACTTAAAGTGCCTGATAATCATGTAGTGTTATTGTATTGTAGTTTTATATTTATATATGTAGTGATATCGATTGTAGTGTAGTGTATTTCAGTGTACTACTGTACTCATGCGACTTGGAGTGCCTGACCATCATGTAGTGTTATTGTGTTGTAGTTTTACATTTTCACGTGTAGTAATATTTATTATAGTGTAGTGTATTGCAGTGCACTACTGTACTCACGTGACTTGGAGTGCCTGACCATCATGTAGTGTTATTGTATTGTAGTTTTATATTTATATATGTAGTAATATTGATTTTAGTATATTACTGTACTCACGTGACTTGGAGTGCTTGACCATCATGTTGTGTTATTGTATTGTAGTTTTATATATGTAGTTAATATACATTGATTGTAGTGTACTGTACTACTATACTCACGCGACTTGGAGTGCCTGACCATCATATAGTGTTATTGTGTAGTTTTATATTTATATATGTTATGTAGTGATATTGATTGTAGTGTAGTGTATTGCAGTGTACTACTGCACTCACGTGATTTGGAGTGCCTGACCATCATGTAGTGTTATTGTATTGTAGTTTTATATTTATATATGTAGTAATATTGATTTTAGTGTATACTGTACTCACGTGACTTGGAGTGCCTGACCATCATGTAGGGTTATTGTATTGTAGTTTTATATTTATATACTCGTATGTAGTGATATTGATTTTAGTGTATTACTGTACTCACGTGACTTGGAGTGCTTGACATTCGTGTTGTGTTATTGTATTGTAGTTTTATATATGTAGTTAATATACATTGATTGTAGTGTACTGTACTACTATACTCACGCGACTTGGAGTGCCTGACCATCATATAGTGTTATTGTGTAGTTTTATATTTATATATGTTATGTAATGATATTGATTGTAGTGTAGTGTATTGCAGTGTACTACTGCACTCACGTGATTTGGAGTGCCTGACCATCATGTAGTGTTATTGTATTGTAGTTTTATATTTATATATGTAGTAATATTGATTTTAGTGTATACTGTACTCACGTGACTTGGAGTGCCTGACCATCATGTAGGGTTATTGTATTGTAGTTTTAAATTTATATACTCGTATGTAGTGATATTGATTTTAGTGTATTACTGTACTCACGTGACTTGGAGTGCTTGACATTCGTGTAGTGTTATTGTATTGTAGTTTTATATATGTAGTTAATATACACTGATTGTAGTGTAGTGTACTACTATACTCACGCGACTTGGAGTGCCTGACCATCTTGACACAGCAGCCGTTGCAGGTCATGAGAGGCGGCTGGTCCCGGGGCAGGGCCGTATAGTTGAAGGGGTCCTTGCAGCGCAGGTCCGTCCAGCTGTCGCACTCGTAGCAGTAGATCGAGCGTGCTGCAACAGTTCACGCATCTCAGTCAAACTCTATCCGCTAATACGAGTACATTTGGCAACATTTTTATGAAATGCTATGCGTATATTATATTATTATATTACACTTTGGTTGTATACAGTACAACCTGATGAGCTTATTGTTATGTGACAATCTCTTCCAACCGACCAGAAAGGTATAAGACCTCCGTGGCCTGGTGGTAAGACACTTGTCTGCCGATCCAGAGGTTGCGGGTTCGATCCCCGTTGGAACCCAGATTTTTTTTAAATAGGATTCCAGTCTGGTTTTCACTTAGAGCATATAAAAAAAATTGCCACATGGCAATAAACTCGCCTGGAAAAAAAAAAAAAAAAATAACGGTGTTAAATAAGCTTTACGTTAAAACCAGACTGGAATTCATTTTTTTTTTAATCTGGGTTCCAGCGGGATTCGAACCCGGGCTTGGAGACAGGCGTCCTAGCAACTAGGCCACGGAGGTCATATATTGGAGCATTTGAATAATAAACTTTAGATGTATAATAAATATGTAAATATTTTTATCCAATTTAACTTAACAATTTGTACTTTATATTGTAGCATCTTATTTAACAATTCATTGTAAAAACAATCTGGCAGGCTTATTGCCAGACGGTAATCTCTTTCAACTAACCAGAGAATAGTAAATAAAGGAAGTTACATAGTCTAAAAAATATTTCAATGATTATTCATCTTTATGATCATCAATCAATGGAAAAGGAAGGGATGGTGGAAAGGAAAGAAAAATGAGCAATGAAACATGTTATGTTACTGACTAGAAATTAAGAGTTTTTTCAGTCGCTTCTTAAAGCATGTCAAAGACGGAGTGAGTCTAACATTGGTTTGTAACTGGTTCCAGAGTCTCACTGTATGAACAATAAAGGACAAAGCAAAAAAAAAGAAGAGTGGTGAACTGGGAAGGTTGACAAACAGTCTATGTTTGAGCCTAGCGCTAGTCCATGATCGGAAATACGCTGAAAAATTTCGACGAGATAAGAGGAGGTGGTGGGACAGTTAAGGATATTATAAATTAGAGATAGTATGTGAATTTAGCGTCTATTTCTCACTTTCAACCAGTTCACCTCCTTCTGGTATGAAGTTATGTGATCTTATTTTTTAAGGTTAAAAATAAATCTTAGACAAACATTTTGAAGACGCTGTAATTTGTTCAACTGTTCCTACGTAATATCCAAATAACAGACGTCCGCATCGTTCAAAATCGGAAAGAACTGTGATTTATCGAGTAAAATTTTGATTTTAGTAGGTAGGAATCTTTGCAGCACTTTAAGGGAATGAAGGCTGAAGAAGATCCTTCGGCTTACATAATTTATTTGATCTCGCCATAAGAGTTATGATTGATATTGACTTTCGATTCCCCTTACACCATGAATATCTTGATTTTTTATTATTTTATTTGTATGCAACTGTGACGACACTAAATTGTCATCCGGACAACTTCGAATGGGACTAAATTGTCATCCGGAAGTAAAATACCCTCCCATTCGGATCTCCGGGGGAGGGCGGGCGCCTATCCGAGCGAATCATTGCAAGAGACACACTGCGAGGAATATAATAAACATTTTTTTAAATGTATTTTTGTGATTTTCCCCCGTTCTGAAGAGGATTTGTGAAGTTGCCCCTGTCTGATTTCATATTTTATACATTGTTTGCAATTTGTCATGTGTAATACATTGTTTGCAATTTGTCATGTTTGTAATACATTTGTAATGTTTGCAATACATTTGTCATGTTTGCAATAATTTGTCATGTGTCATGTCATGTATAATAATAAATAATAAATCTGTATTTTGTTTTTGTATTTTTTGCGCAGTGCGGGCTGTGCGCCTGTGGACGGCCCCGTATTGTGTTGGTAACATGTGATTTTGTACGATTTGATACCTGTTTCATTCTGATTGTTTTTGTTTTAATTGTGTGATTTTTTTTGTATCATATATTCTGTAAATCTCATTATGTTGACCACTCACTACTGGATCTTTTATTTTTTATTATTTCTGTTATACGATAAAGATGGAAGAACCATTACATCAACATAACAACTGTAATACCGATGTTGACGTCAATGCAATCTTATTGATACTTCAATATCTCATAGTAAATAATCTCAACAGGTCAAATACTGGAAAAGAGATATTAATAGATATAAAAGAGTTGAAAAACAACAAAGTCGTTGCATGCGACCAAATTCCAGCTGAAGTACTAAAAAAACTTGGCAATTAATTCATTGGCCACATTAAAGTGTGCTTTAACAAGACATGGAAGAAGTCTAACGTTTCACAAGACTTCCGAAACGCCATAATTATCAACTTGTTCAAAAATACAGTACTTCCGATTGTAACAACTACAGAGGGATTTCTCTTCTTTCAGTAACTGAAAAAATTCTTGCTAAGGTCATGGTGAATCGTCTCGTGCAAGCTTTGGAACCACTGTCGCTAGATTCCCAATGAGGGTTCAGGCCAAATCGAGGTAAAGTTAACTTAAATCACCTTATACCCGCTTTGGAATCACTGTTACCAGTTTTCCAATCTATGTAGTTTATCAAATCCAGATTGGAAATAAAATCATCGGGTTCAAGCCAAATCGAGGTACGAGTACAGTGGCTTTAAATCGCTAAAACCTGGTGCTGTGACATACTCCTTTGATCATTCGATCGGGCGATAAAAGACTCCTTTGATCATTTGATAAGGCGATAAAAGAGACCCTTTTGATCCTTCGATCGGGCGATAAGAGACTATGTAGTTTATCAAATCCCAATCTATGTAGTTTATCAAATCCAGATTGGAAATAAAATCATCGGGTTTAAGCCAAATCGAGGTACGAGTATAGTGACCTTAAATGGCTAAAACCTGGTGCTGTGACATACTCCTTTGATCATTCGATCGGGCGATAAAAGTCTCCTTTGATCATTTGATCAGGCGATAAGAGAGACCCTTTTGATCTTTCGATCGGACGATAAGAGACTTCTTTGGTCCTTCGATAGCGGTATGGTGTGGCAAAAACAAATCTGGTACTGAGAAAGGTTGTCTTGATTTTGATCAGGTCTTACAAAGTACTCAGGAAAGATAACTACAGGCCTAACTTAACAAAAAAAAGATGACAATTAACAGAATGGAAACTGCTGAAAGTTTGTTGGCAACTGTCCACCAAACATTACAGCCGGTCTTGAGTGGTACTCTAGTAGTTCTGGGGGCGTTAATGACTGCAATATCGTACTCTCAGACAGTAACGATGGATGTATAAATACTCGATCTACTATACTATTCAGACATTCGACGATAGTCTACCACTGTGCTTCTCAAACCATGTTTAATGTAGCTGATCTATTCTAGACGTGTTTTGAATATTATTGTGTGTAACTATTACAGGTGTCCCAAAAAAATGTATACACATTTTGAATTATTATAATCATTCAAAATGTGTATACATTTTTTTGGGACTATAATTTATAATAACAAATTAAATATTTGTTAAGGTATATCAGGTGTAGATATCTTCAAGTTATCGCAAACGTTCCAATTAATGGCTATCTTTGTCCAATCACTGCTGATAACGTGAAATAATTTAATTTGGTATTTGGGTGCATTATATTTCAATAGTTACTCTTAATACTCGTATATTAACTGTTTTATGTATTGTGTCATACACTTAAACTATTTATTTATTTAAAACTTTATTGTAAAAAAAATCTGATGGGCTTATTTCCATGCTCCGATCCGAAAATGCCAGTAAAGTTAAAAGGAAAAGTATACCAAACGATTGTCAGACCCGCACTCCTCTATGGCTCCGAATGCTGGACGATGTATAACTCTTACTCTAGGCAACTAGAAACTGCTGAAATGCGCATGCTAAGATGGTCAGCAGGTGTGTCCCTAAGAGACAAAATAAGAAGCTCACGCATTCGTGGAAGCCTAGGTGTTACATACATCAACAGCAAGATGGAGGAGAGGCGATTGAGATGGTATGGGCACGTTGGACGCAGAGCACCCGATCACATTGTGAATCAGGCAATCTCCATGGATCTTCCTCGAATAACAACCAGAGGAAGACCAAAGAATTCGTGGGTGGTGCAAAAAGATAACCTGATGCAGAGGCACGGCCTGGGGGACGTAGTCCGGGACAGAAGAGCATACAACCTGAGGACGAGGAGAGCTGACCCCAACAGTCTTCGCAGACAATGAGTTGGGATGGAGCCAGGGAGAAGAAGGGCTTATTTCCATGCTGCAATCTCTTCCAACTAATTAGACAAAATTAAATAAAGGATGTTTTGTATGGTAACCAAAAAAATTCTATGTTTATTTATGTTTATGAACAATATCGTAGTAAAATTAAAAGTGATATATCACCAATCAAAGGAAGAGGAAGGAATGGTGGAGAGGAAAGATAAATCAGGAATGAAACACGTTATATTATTAACTAGAAATTAAGAGTTTTTTCAGTCGCTTTCGTGTTTTCGTCGGAGCGAGTCTAGCATTGGTTTGTAACTGATTCCAGAGTCTAACTGCATGGACAGTAAAAGACGACGTAAAGAAAGAGGAGCAGTGAACTGGCAATACCAATAGACAATCTCTGTTTGAGCGTAGCGCTAGTCCATGATCGGAAAGACGTTGAAAAATTTCGGCGAGATAAGAGGGGGTGGCTGGACAGTTAAGGACATTATACAATAAATATATTATGTGAACTTGGCATCTATTTGTAACGTTCAACCAGTTCAGCGCCTTCTTGTATGAATTGATATACTCGTATCTTAGACAAACATTTTGAAGACGCTGTAATTTGTCCAGCTGTTGCTCCATTATATCCAAATAACAGACGTCCGCATAGTCTAAAATTGGAAAGAGCAGATATTACATGAGTAAAATGTTGATTTTAGTAGGTAGGAATCTTTGCAAGACTTAAGTAAATGAAGACTGAAGAATATCTTTCAGCTTACCTCATTTATTTAATCTCGCCATGAGACTTGTGATTGATATTGACTTTCGATTGCCCTTACGCTACGCCTAATGCAGTATGTACACATTTTTGGGACACCGTATATAGAGGAATAACTTTTTATGGTATCGGTATGGTATTTTTATTGTAACTTTTTATGTGTTCAGAAATCCGGAAACCAGTTTGTCAGGCAAGCTATAAATCTGAACCTTGACTAATGACCAAATTAAAGGATGAAATCTACGTTTCACTTTCAAATATCAATCAAATTTGATGTGTGGAAGTGAAATGTGAACGTGGAAATAGACTGAAAGAAACTTAAGAAATGTGCTCACTGTGAAGAATACATGGAGTGACAATGTATTGTATTACAGAATACGGAATGAAGCGATTAAAAGTGAATGTGATCTTAAGGAAGATGTATTCAGTAAGATCAAGCAGATAATTCTGAGATGGTTTAGACATGTAGAACGAATGAATGAAAAAATACTAATGAAACAATTAATTATACAGTGCAAATATGAGTGGACGGCGTGGTAGAGGAAGATCAATGAAAGTATGGTTGGATTAAGGGAATTATATTCTGAATGAAGGAAACGTAGAAAGTCAGAGAAATCGTACAAGTTGTATGATAAGGTGTATGGATATAAGAGACTAAGAATATGCGTCGATATAGAAAAGTCTGGCACTCTATCCTCTCTGCCTACCCCGATAAGGAAATGATGTGGATGGTGTAGTAGATAAAGATCAATATAAGTATGGTTGAATTGTTTGATATGAAATAGGTTCAAGAGCCGAGGTTCCACTGTATTGTGTAAATTTAAATGAAAGGCGTGTAAGAGGAAGACCAAGGAAAGTGTGGTTGGATCAAGTGAATGATATTTTGAAATAATAAAACGTAGAAATTCAAATAAATTGTAGAAAATATATGAAGAGGCGTAAAAAAAAGGATGTAGAAGTGGCTAATGATGTGTATCGAGACAGGAAAGTTAGACGCTCTGTCTTCTCTGCCTAAATCGACAGGGAATTATTTTTACTGTACGTTTGTATTATTGAAGGGTTAATATTATTTGTTCATAATTATGAATTTACTGAAATTTCTGAAATATCGAACAACAATCGTGATAGCATGGCACCTTGTTCAACACCTCGTTTAAGAAGCACGATTTCAAGACATTATTCAATCCACAAACTTACTGAATAAACAGAATTATAGGGGATTAGAATCTCTCTAGATTTTGTATATATTTTTGATTGAAACACTTCGTGTAAATATTTATGGCTGTAAATCTCGTTTGGACCATGCAATAGCCCATTCGCAACTCGACGGAGCGTTTAGCAGTCTATAGAGAGTCTTAATAGATTGGGACGGAATAAAAGCGGACGAATTGTATTGAATAGTTTTCGTAAAAAAATAACAGATACGATAAATTCAATTTTACGATTGTGTACAGTAAAACCTAGTGCTGTGACAATTTTTTTCAGCCAACGAAAATATATTTAGTTTTGAAACTTTCGCGGTTTTTCGTAAACAGTTGGATAAGGTTTTTGTAGAATATTTTACCGACTTTTCGAAAACATCGCAGTTTTCTTATTCATGACTTATTTTCGTGATCAATTTCTACATAAATAAATATATATGTATAGGTTTATTGACAACAGCTAAGATGGTACTGACACATAAGACGGAGACCACCAGACCATACTGTAAATCAGGCAATGTCTGTGGGTCTTCCTCGACAGCCGTCCAGAGGAAGATCAAAGAACTTCTGGATGACTCAATGCTCCAAAATCCTGCAGAGAAACGGCCTAGATGAAAGCGACACCCAGAACCGAAGAACATACAGCCTGAGAACGAGAAGAGCCGACCCCAACAGCCTACCTAGGCAATGAGTTGGGACAGTGTCAGGAAGAAGAAGAAATAATAAGGTTTATTGATAGCAACACAGTATGTAAATATATGAATACATTCCGAAATCGCACATATGTTATGTGTACATCTCAATATAAATAGCAGAAAATATGATACATTTAAGAGAGAAGCTAGTGAAAGGTCTAGGCTTATCTCATAACATCCCCCCGGTCGAGAAACATCCCATCAATATAGGACGAGCCCGGCCGCGAGGACATCAGATGTTTTTCAGCCCGCACCCTTGTACATGAAGACCAGGGTTTCTCAACCTCGTGTCCTATTTGCATGTGCCCGCTGCAAAGTATTTAATAACGAAAAAACACAATTGAATCTAATTTATTTTTTTAAATATTGTTTTAATGAAATCGTAAATAAATATACATTTATGTTATGTTATGTTATTTTACGAAAAGGTTTTAATTCCACTATAGTTCGGAAATTCTAGGATGAGTCCTGTGACAGCTCACAAATTTGCCCCAATACAGCCTTATGTAATGTATTTACCTAAATAACTTGCTGTTTATTAGAATTGAGGCTTATATTAAAGTTGATAAAATAATTAAAATTACTGAAGATCGTTACAAGGTTGTATTGAGGCAAATTTGTGAGCTGTCACAGGACTCATCCTAGAATTTCCGAACTATACTCGTATATGTGAGTTCAAGGGTTACGAGTACCAGTGTCAAATTATAAAAAAAAGAGTTTGATAACATTTTAATCAAACTCTTGTTTTTAAGATCTTGTGTATTTTTGTATAAAATCAACGTTTCTTTTTTCTGTCCATCATTCTCTTCTCCTTGTTTCATTCTTTTTATCATTTTGTTATTGATTCTACCTGATTTTTTTTATCACCATTCTTTTACGAGTATTGTATTGAAATTACTGATCCAATTTGTCATTTGATCATGAATTGCCAAGTAAAATGTAAATATCCACTGTGTGTATAAATAATTTGATCAAAAATTAAATGAAATTAATGCTTTAAGGGTACTTACATATTTTATAGTTAATAAATATACATTTTACGATTGATAAGACGTTTAATTTTGTTTTCATTTCACTTCAGTTTTCCGATGTAAAAATACAAAAAAGAGTTTTTTTAAGTATAAAAAAGACGCCTTATATGGTATAGTTGATCAAGAATGCTTAAATGGGTGTAGGCTGAAAAACATCATCGCGGCCGGGCTCGCCCTATATTGATGGGGTGTATCTCGCCCGGGAGGATATAATGAGATGAATCCAGATATTTTGATAGCTTCTTTCTTAAATGTATTTTCTGCAGTTTATCTTGAGATTATTTGCGATTTTGCAATGTATTTATACGAGGGGAGGTCAATAAATTCGTGTAATGAAGGGGTTAAGGGAGGGGGTAGTACTGCGTATGCGATTGCCCCCCAAGAAGTTCAAAGTGTCTGCAATCGGCTGGAAAAATTATGGCAGCATTTTTTTGGGATGCGGAAGGCATACTGCTGATAAATGACAAATATAAGGGCATCACAAGGACTGCAAATTACTACTCTGGTACTTTTCAGTTATTATGGTGCAGTTAAAAGAAGCTGTGAAGGAGAAAAGGAGAGGAAAATGTACAAAAGTGGTGCTACTTTTGCATGACAATGCACCCGTACATAAAATCAATTCTGCATTGGTCGCTCTTCACAACTGTGGCTTCCAAACATTAAATCAACCTCCCTACAGCCCAGACCCGGCTCCGTCTGACTGTTATTTATTTCCAAATATGAAAAAAAGAACTTCAAGGGAAGAAATTCAAGGACGATCAAGAAGGTAAAATTGTAATTTCAGCTTATTTTGAGGGTAAAAGCAAATCTTTTTTTTTCATGGGTATAAATAAAGGTATTAAAATATTTGAAAAACGTGTTCGAGTTAATGGTGACTATGTTGACAAGGAAAAATGAAAAATGTTATTTTTCCCTTTTTCTTCTTCATTCCGCGAACTTATTGACCTCCCCTCGTATGTGTACATACTATGTTGCTATCAATAAACTTATATTTATTGTTATTGTGAGGCCGGCCCTGGACTTGTGTGTTCTGAATTGTGTTGATTTTAAAATATGTTTTAGTTTTATGTATTATTTAGTAAAGTCGTCGATTATCTTTTGTATTATTTAGTAAATTCTTTATTTAGTAAAGTCATCGATTATCTTTCGTATTATTTAGTAAATTATTTATTTAGTAAAGTCATTGATTATCTTTCGTATTATTTAGTAAATTCTTTATTTAGTAAAGTCATCGATTATCTTTTGTATTATTTAGTAAAGTCATCGATTATCTTTCGTATTATTTAGTCAATTCTTTATTAGTAAAGTCATCGATTATCTTTTGTATTATTTAGTAAATTATTTAGTAAAGTCATCGATTATCTTTTGTATTATTTAGTAAATTCTTTATTTAGTAAAGTCATTGATTATCTTTCGTATTATTTAGTAAATTCTTTATTTAGTAAAGTCATCGATTATCTTTTGTATTATTTAGTAAAGCCATCGATTATATTTCGTATTATTTAGTAAATTCTTTATTTAGTAAAGTCATCGATTATCTTTTGTATTATTTAGTAAACCCATCGATTATGTTTCGTATTATTTAGTCAATTCTTTATTAGTAAAGTCATCGATTATCTTTTGTATTATTTAGTAAATTATTTAGTAAAGTCATCGATTATCTTTTGCATTATTTAGTAAATTCTTTATTTAGTAAAGTCATTGATTATCTTTCGTATTATTTAGTAAATTCTTTATTTAGTAAAGTCGTCGATTGTCTTTTGTATTATTTAGTAAATTCTTTATTTAGTAGAGTCATTGATTATCTTTTGTATAAATAAATAAATAATATACTTACTTTGACACTCAGCTTCTGCAAGTGGTGCCGATGTTAGTGCCAGCAAAACTGTGAACAACACACCAAACTTTGGGTTAGTTAAGTTAAGTCAAGCACACATAACTAACTAAGTTAGTCTAAAACACTGTAGAAGCTATGCAATAGTCTTTATAATAGCATATAAACTAACGAAGTATGAGAAGACCTAGGAAAATGTGGTACGACCAAATTAATCAAATTCTGAGAGTGAAAAACTTTTATAAAAGACAGTAGCGCAAAGAGGGGCTGGCATCTGAGCAGTTGTCAAGGGTGCCGATAACACGAGGGTACTGTAAACGTCGTTGGCACCGTTAAGTTCCAAATTCCGGTTCCGATAGTTAACACTTTAAGACGCGAACGTTTTTCCGAATGCCCGGCTAGTTTTTGAGAAAGGTTTACTAAAATTGTAATATCTGAGTTAATATTATTAATGATACTTTGTATTGCATTTTTGTTTAAAATATTCAATAATTTAGTTAAATATGGTAATTCTGCCAACATTATCTTTTGCAGAGAGCTACATCACACTCCTTACACATGTACCGGGTCTCCCTTCTCTTCTTGTGTGCAGCACACACCTTGCAAGCTCTGTGGAGAGCTACATCACACTCCTTACACATGTACCGGGTCTCACTTCTCTTCTTATGTGCAGCACACACCTTGCAAGTTCTGTGGAGAGCTACATCACACTCCGTACACATGTACCGGGTCTTACTTCTCTTCTTGTGTGCAGCACATACCTTGCTAGTTCTGTGGAGAGCTACATCACACTCCTTACACATGTACCGGGTCTCCCTTATCTTCCTGTGTGCAGCACACACCTTGCAAGCTCTGTAGAGAGCTACATCACACTCCTTACACATGTACCGGGTCTCACTTATCTTCTTGTGTGCAGCACACACCTTGCAAGTTCTGTGGAGAACTACACCACACTCCTTACACATGTACCGGGTCTCCCTTCTCTTCTTGTATGCAGCACACACCTTGCAAGTTCTGTGGGGAGCTACACCACACTCCTTACACATGTACCGGGTCTCCCTTCTCTTCTCGTGTGCAGCTCACACCTTGCAAGTTCTGTGGAGAGCTACATCACACTCCTTACACATGTACCGGGTCTCCCTTCTCTTCTTGTGTGCAGCACAGCACATACCTTGCAAGTTCTGTGGGGAGCTACACCACACTCCTTACACATGTACCGGGTCTCCCTTCTCTTCTCGTGTGCAGCACACACCTTGCAAGTTCTGTGGAGAGCTACATCACACTCCTTACACATGTACCGGGTCTCCCTTCTCTTCTTGTGTGCAGCACAGCACATACCTTGCAAGTTCTGTGGGGAGCTACACCACACTCCTTACACATGTACCGGGTCTCCCTTCTCTTCTCGTGTGCAGCTCACACCTTGCAAGTTCTGTGGAGAGCTACATCACACTCCTTACACATGTACCGGGTCTCCCTTCTCTTCTTGTGTGCAGCACAGCACATACCTTGCAAGTTCTGTGGGGAGCTACACCACACTCCTTACACATGTACCGGGTCTCCCTTCTCTTCTCGTGTGCAGCACACACCTTGCAAGTTCTGTGGAGAGCTACATCACACTCCTTACACATGTACCGGGTCTCCCTTCTCTTCTTGTGTGCAGCACATACCTTGCAAGTTCTGTGGAGAGCTACATCACACTCCTTACACATGTACCGGGTCTCCCTTCTCTTCTTGTATGCAGCGCACACCTTGCGAGCTCTGCAGGGTTTATCAGTTGATGAAATACATATCAACACATGTTTAGACACATTACTTGACAACCTGACGATCTCCGTGATCTAGTTGGTAAGGCGTTTGTCTTCCAGCCCGGAGGTGCAGGCTAGATTCCTGTCTTTTTAAAAATGGATTCCAGTCTAATTTTCACTTAAGACCTCTTTAACATATTTGTGGTTGGTTGGAAGATATTGTCATGTGGCAATGAACACGCCAGATTGTTTTGTACACAACGGAATGTAATACGATACAATATGAATGGCGTGTGCAGCTTTAGGAAATACTTGAAAATAACATTTTTTGGTTTTATGAACATTACACTACAACTAAAGCCGAATGTGTTACTATCACATAGCGGAAGTTCTACAAAGGTTTCGTTGTAGTTCTTCTTCCCTTGGTAAGTTTTCTGCCGTTTTCTTACCAAATATGTTTTTCTCTATAAATGCGTTTGAAGGGAAGTACCCAATCTAATAATCGCAGCGGCAATCTTCCTATATTCAATTTTTTTAAACACTTTTCTCTATTTTGCACGGATTTCTCCTGTTACACAAAGAGGGTCTGCTTCTAGCGTTAGCTTATTCGTTAGGAATAATATCAGCCAGGATTCTTCTCATACTGCTAGGCGGTACCGAGACTATATCCACAGTGTCACTCACTTGGTTCAATATCTCTATACCACGCGTGACTGAGTGTTTAGCCATGATATTCGTCCTGTAAGTTGGTATGTAGAACAGAGGGTGATTCCTTGCATGGCTATATTTATTGGGTACATATAAACTTAGTGCTTCTAGAATCGCGGGACAGTTAAAGCAACTTTGGAAAGCCTTAAGTAGGAATATCGCAATGGATTCTTGCCTTCTTGTTTCGAGGCTTCTATAGTTACACACCGTGAGAAGTTCGACATGGTGAGCATATTTAGGGTAATCCCCCTTTGTTCTTTACCATAGATATCTGAGGATTTTTTTTATATTTGTTCTATATTGTTTTTATATTTGAGCTGATGAGGAGCCCAAACTGTAGATGCATATTCTAATTTGATTATTAATAGATAATTATATAATATAAGTTTCTTACAGTAATTAATTACCGTATTTATTATTAGAGTATGTCCTTAGACAAAAGAATTATATATTTATTTTTTTAATATTTTTAATCTGTCAATAAAAGCTAGTCATCGAATAAGAGAGACGACCTCCGTGGTCTGGTGGTAAGACGCTTGTCTGCCATTCCGGATGTTGCTGGTTCGATGCCCGCTGGAAATCAGTTTTTATAAAATGGGACTCCAGTCTGATTTTCGCTTAGGGTCCATTAAAAAAATATTTCTGGTTGGCTTGAAGAGATTTCCACATGGCAATAAGCACGCCAAGTAAAAAAGAGCGCCTTTAAGGAGAATCTGGTTTCTTAACGGCGTAATATAAATTGTATTTTCAATATTCTTGAAAAAAGTATGGTTAGATTGAGTAAATTATATTTTGAAAGAAACAAATGTAAATTTTAATGGTAAAAGGTTTGGACACGTAGAACGAACAAGTGAAGAGAGGCTAACAAAACAAATATACAGTGCAAATGTGAGTTGAAGACGAATGACACTATGGTTGGATTAATTATGTGATATTTTGATAGAAGGAAATGTAAAAAATCAGAGAATTTGCAGAAGCTGTATGAGAAGTTGCATGGATAAAGAGGAGGGGGAAAAATGCGTATCTTGATAGAAAAGCCTTGATAAAAAAGATAGAAGGTCGGTTCTCTCTGTCTACCTCGATAGGGTAATGACTTGATCGCACTCACCCCTAATTACTACTTAATTGCGTTTTCCATCAAAACATTGTAACTTCCATCATATTCGGCTTTAGTGTTGTGAAATTACTAACAAATGGGGTATAGTAACATCTCGATTATCCGGATTAAATGTAGATGACGGCAATCCGGATAGCGAAAAATCAGGAGAATTGAGAGGAAGTAAAAAATGTTCATATCAAACGACATGTAGTATTCAAACCTATTAAATAGTCTTTCAAATTGAGCGTTTTTTTTAATTCTTGGATAAAACATAGATGGCGTCGCGAACTTGCCTGGGTTTTGTGACATTTGAGAAGTGTAATGTATGACATTTATAAAAATGGAGTCGTATACAATACAACAACGCGTTCAAATTGTTGAATTATTTTATGTATTGTAATCTCCGGAAATGGTGATGTTAATTGGCCACCAAGATCATGTGATCTGATACCGATGAACTATTTTCTCTGGGGTTAAAGCCAGGTCTATAAAAATGAACCCCGATCAATTCCTGAGCAGAAGGCCGAAATTATTCGCATTATTGGTGAGTTAGAACCGCAATTATGCCAAAATGTCATCGAAATTTTTGACAAAAGAGTGGACATCCGTAGAGGTGCAAGAGGTGAAAATTTGGCGGATATTTTTTTTTTGTGTCTAAATGTCATCGTCGTTGCCGGGCCTCGTAGTCGAGGATCCCTTCGCCACTCCAACGTCAATTTCGAACCGTTCTCTCACGCCGATCGTGTGATCTTCTGTGAGAAAACAGCCCGATCGTAGATGCGCACTCCCTCCCGCAAATGTCACAGACATGTGGACCCTGCTGAGCCGCTTGGCCATGCTGACGCATGTTCGCAGCGCGCAGACTGTTTCTCACACGTCCATCCGCTGAAACACCATCAGCCCGAGAACATACGGCTCTCCACCCCTCACGGTCCTGAGCTACTCGCTCCTAGTCCTCAGGCGCCCCGCATAAAGTAAGCGACTCGCATTATATTATACTTCAATGACCAATAAAAAGTGTTTTGAAATCAAAGCAAGTTGTGTGTTTTATTCAAGAATTAAAAAAAAATCGCAATATTTCAAAGAACCTTTACTATAGGAAACAAAGTCAATGGAGTATTAAAACATATATACTCTAACAGGACAATATTAAAATCTTCTAAGATGATAGTCCACTACAGTGTTATAGTATCATCTTTGATGTATGTAAGTAAAACGTGGACGCGGAAAAATCTGGAGCCGAATAAACACTGTAGAAATGCGTGCAATGAGATTAAACAGGGTGTGGTAATGTATAACACATTTAGAAATGAAGTGATTTGGTATAAATATGAACTCAAAGGTTATGTTTGAAGTGAGATAAAGAAAGGTGGATTGAAGATGGATTAGCGCTACGCTCAAACAGAGATTGTTTATTGGCCTTTCCAGTTCACCGCTCCTCTTTCTTTACGTCGTCCTTTACTGTCCATGCAGTGAGACTCTGGAATCAGTTACAAACCAATATAAGACTCGCTCCGTCCTTGGCATGCTTTAAGAAGCGACTGAAAAACCTCTTAATTTCTAGTCAGTAAAATAACGTATTTCATTCCTGATTTTTCTTTTCCTTTCCTCTCCACCATCCTTCCTTTCCTTTTGATTGATGATATCTCACTTTATATGAAAAATAATGTTCGGGTGACTGTCAGTCTTTGTGGGGTTCGTGGGCATGTGCTCACGTATATGTTTATAGATTTCGTGGGGATGGATAGTCATTTGAATGATTTATGTGACCGCGTAACTTACTTCATTTACTTTTGTCTAGTTGGTTGGAAGATTGCCGCCTGGCAATACTCCCGCCAGATAGTATTTGCAATAAAAGTGTTAAATAAATAAATAAAAATAAATAAGAAAACCACTCTGAGATGGTTTGGAGACGTGAAACGAATGAATTATGAAAGACTAATAAAACAAATGTACAGTACAAATGTGACTAGAAGACGAAGGAAAGTATTTCAGGTTGAATCAAGTGAATTATATTTTGAAACAAGGAAATCAGTCAATTCTCTGAAGCTGTAATCGGAGTTGCATGGATAAGGAGCAAGGAAAATATGTGTGTCTCGTTAGGAAAGTTTGGTGCTTTGTCATCTCTGTCTACCTCAAAAGGGAAACGACGTGATGGTATGTATGTCCATTAACAGAAAAAAATAGTCGAAGGCTTTAAGTAAAATACTTAATCCGATCGGTTGTTAGAATCTCGATACAGTTATTGAATTTATTTGTCGCGATTTAATCGGCAAACATGAATAATAAATGTTCATCAATCAAAATCCAATTTATCCGATAGTAAATTTAAATGTATCCGATAGTAAATTTAAATGTATCCTATAGTAAATTTAAATTTATCCGATAGTAAATTTAAATGTATCCGATAGTAAATTTTAATTTATCCGATAGTAAATTAAAATGTATCCGATAGTAAATATAAATGTATCCGATAGTAAATTTAAATGTATTTGGCGCCAAGATGATCATTTTTCGCCAACATAGGAACGTTGCATATACATATAGCGGGAAACTGCATCTGTTATTGGTGAAAATATACAACAAAACGAAGTATAAAGCAAGGATAGCCATAAATATAGCTATTGAACTCATTTATTGTGGTTATAAAATTGTTAATAATTTAATAGATTTTAAATTTTTAAATTCAAACATCAAAGCAATATAAAAAACAAAAAAAAAAACATAAAAATGAGTTAACACAAAAAATGCTCACCGGTTTTAACACAAAGGTTTGACAGGTTTTAACAAGAAAAAAAAACGAAATTAGTAAATTATAGACAAGAAAACAAATGAAAGCACATAAAAAAACAAAAACTCTAACTTTTTACAATAACAAAAAAATAACATTTTCAAAATTAGACATTTTTTGTTGAATAATATAATTCATTACATAATTCCTTTAATTTGGTTGTACATATTATCATAGTTTGGGTGAATTGCCTATAAAAAAAATCTCACCGGTTTTAACAAAAACAAATGACCGGTTTTAACAAAAAGTTTTGACCGTATTTAATAAAAGTTTTGACCAGTTTTGACAATAAAAAAAAACAAATTTGTAAAAGCATATAAATACATTAAAACATTAACACGAAAGACAATAAAACAAACGAAGAAAAATAAAAAAAAATCTCACCGGTTTTAACATAAAAAATATGACCGGTTTTAACAAAAAAAAACTGACCGAATTTAAACATATTTTATACAAAATTTAACGAATTTAACTATATAAAAAATAACAAAGTTAGTAAAAGCATACAAATAATATAATTTCGTTATAAAAGTTGTGAACTGTTATAACGAAAATTCTAACCGGTTTTTCCAAGAAAAAAAAACTTAATTAGTAAAAGCATACAAACACAATAAAACTAAAACAAAAATATAACAAAACAAATAATAACACACAAAAATAACAAAAAATTCTGACCGGTTTTAATACAAGATGTCGCTAAAACCTTTTCTAGACCACCGATCCAAGATAGAATAATCACTGAAAAGAAAATTAAGAACTTAAAAAATAATTTTAGTTCTTACTTGAACTTATAGGTCTATTATACATGAAGAAACCAAACCATAAAACGCATTTTGGGTTCATAAAAACATAATTCTTGACTCCACATGTCTACAAATTAGGGATAAAAATTAAAAAATACTAGAAAGATATTTCCTCGCCACTCCAACGTCAATCTTGAGCTGCTGCGAGACAACAGTCTGATCATAGATGCGCACTCCCTCCCGCAGATGTCATAGATCTGTGGAATCTGCTGAGTTGTCTGGCAATGCTGACGCAAGTTCACAACACTTTACAATTTCTCAAACGTTTAGCCATTGAGACGCTATCAGCCCAAGAATAGATGGCGTTCCATCCTCCACGGTCCTGAGCCACCTGCTCTGAGTCCTCAGGCACCCAGCACAAAGTCTAAGACCGAGGCCACACCAAAATGCTTCGTTGGGTGCTAAGCTAGATTTTACGTGACTCATATACTAGGTGACTTCATGCCTGGCCACACCAAAGTGCTACGCACAAATTTATTTGACAGCTGGGAGGGGTTGAGTCAACACACGATGCCACTCTCAAAACTAACCAATTTCATTACAACTTACCATCTTTATTTACTTTCTGTGCAACTTCATTCCAAAGTGATTTTATTACAGGTACATTTTTGTATAATTTGCTCGATGGGTTCCACAAAGGCTCCCTTTTATACACAGCTGTCATTAAAACTTCCGCCATCTTGTAAATTAACCAACACGTCTGTTCCCTAGGAGATTCACTCGATGACTAATCGTCATGCGACGTGGCGTGAAGTGTGCGGTGTGGCCATTGCGATAATATGCGGTACGTTGGTTCGCTAGGATATGTCACCTAACTCGCAACATAGCTCTAAGCATCAAGCGAGGCTCCTTTCTGTGTGGCCGAGGCCTAAGACTCTTGCAGACTATCCTTATAGCGCTTTCTCTGCTCACCAGTCCTTGGCATGCCCACTACTTCTCCGTACAAGACGCGTTTTGGAAACCCAAGATCACCCACGCGTATCAAATGTCCGATTCACCATATTTTCGCCTTAATAACCATATCTTCTATAGCAGCGGTCGGCAACCCGCGGCCCGCGAGGCGTTTTGGTGCGGCCCGCAAGATTCTCGCTGCAACGCACGTAGCGGACGATATCATACACACTTAAAATGGCTTTTAAGGGAAAAACTAACTTGGTGGATTTCTATAGGAGTTGGCCTTCTGAAAACTACAAGGAGTTAAAAAGGTTTGATCAGCAAATAACTAGTATGTTTGGTAGTACATATATTTGTGAGCAAACTTTTTCAATTCTGAATTACCGAAAAAACAAACACTGTTCTCGGTTATCAGGTTCACATTTAGACGCAACGCGTTACTACGCGTCTCTACTTCAAAATTTCAAGCTAATATAAAAAAACTTGCAAGTCAAATGCAGCCATAACAATCTCATTGGTTTTAAATATTCTTCTTCTTCTTCCTCTTGGTCTAGGTCGTATGACCTGTTTGTGACGGTGGGCTGTCCTGGGATGATGACGTCCAGCTGTCCTTCCACCTTTTCGGCGGCCTTCCTGGTAAGCTTCTGCTGTTAGGGTTTTCAGTCTTAGCGATTCTTGCCAGTCTTATATCCTCCATGCGGTCCATATGATCCCTCCAGAAGCGCCTTCTGCTTCTTCACTTAGTTATAGGGAACATAATCATGGAGAAACCAAAACACATAAAGAAACCTCCAAAACTGATAGAAAAGTTTAATATCGAGTCACTAGAAAATGACAGTACTAAATACCTGTGTTGGTTGGTTGTTTTTCAATTGGTCAATTGTTGATTGGAAGAAATTGCTGTATGTTAATAAACCTGCCAGATATACCATGTTAAACCATGTATTCAAAATAATTGAAAGAAAATAAATAAAAAAATCAATTGATTCTTATATTTCCTTTCCAAAATGTATATTTTTTCATCAGAAGTTTAAATAACAATAACGTAGCTTTTATTTTATGTTTTGCTGTGTGCGATGGTGCATTATCATGAAGCAAAATCACTTTGTGTTGCCTCTTTTGATATTCTGGTCGTTTTTCACGCAACGCTTGGTTCAAATCCATCATTTGTTGTCGGTAGCGTTCAGTATTAACGGTTTCGCCAGGTTTTAGCAGCTCATAATAGATAACACCCTTCTGATCCCACCAAACACAGAGCATTGTCTTCCGTCCATAGCGATTTGGCCTTGCAGTCGATGTCGCTGGTTTGCTTGGAGTTACCCATGATCTTTTACGCTTAGGATTCTCGAAATATATTAATTTATAATCGCCAGTCACAATTCGATGGAGAAATGATTTTCTTTTGTACCTGGCGAGAAGCATTTCGCAAGTGGTTTTTCGGTTTTTCTGCTGCCTTTCATTCAGTTCATGTGGAACCCATTTTCCTACCTTCTGGATCTTTCCCATGGTTTTCAAACGTATGGAGGCGGCTTCTCGTGTCACATTTAATTGATCCGCCAGTTGTTGTTGCGTTTGAGCGTCATCCTCATCTAACAATGCTTGCAATTCGGCGTCTTCAAACTTTCTCGGTGGTCTTCCACGTTCTTCGTTTCTTACGTCAAAATCACCACTTTTGAATTTTTTAAACCACTCAAAGCACTGTGATTTACCAAGAGCATGCTCACCGTAAGCTTCGACAAGCATTCGATCCGATTCTGTAGCAGTTTTCTTCAAATGGTAACAGAAAACCAATGATGTCCGCGAATCGTAGTTTTTAGGCACAAAAACAGACATGTTCAACGCTATGAAAACATATGTAGTTTTATCAAACTTGTATTGTTGCGAGTTAAAAGTGTTTGACAAATGTAAACATAAGAAAAAGGCGCTAATGACGCGGTTTGACAGTCACTAAATTGACAACTAGAGCCATCTATGAACAAATTCCGGTTTCATATTTACAGACCGATATACTGTAATGACATATGGCCCAAGTGTGGCCCGCACTAATCCTGACGTAAAATATTTGACCCTCTTACAACAAAAGGTTGCCGACCCATGCTCTATAGGTTTAGAGTTGGAGCGTTGCAGGACCGAGACATTAAATTTGTGATATGATTATTCCAGTCGATCCGAAGAATTCGACAAAGGAACATTTCAATGTTTCGATCTGTGCCTTCTATAGGGAACCTCAATCTTAGACCCATAGAGAAGTGTGGAGAGGACAATAGCTTTGTGGATTGATATCTTTGTAGATTCGAAGGTGCTTCTGCTGTAGAATACTCTATCATTCAATTTAGCAACAGCTGCTGACGTGCTTCTGAGGCGACTTTTCAGATCATTAATCAAGAGAAGAGTTTAATGCCAGGATGCTGTCCAGATATGTGAAGTAAACCCTTCCTGTCCTGTGATGTGTAACTAGTACACATTGCTTCTAAACACTTTAATATCTCTATAAATATAATAAATACTGGGTTCAGATTTTAGGTGTTCCTCCGTAATACATTTACACATTGAATGAAAAAATAATATTAATAATTATTAGCACTTATCGGCCACATCAGATATATTTTGTGAAAATCGGGAATAAATTCACCAATACAATCAAACGTGTGCCAGTGTGTGACGTAGGTATATTCATTCTAAAAAACCGCTATGGGTGAGGAAGCGACGCTATTCACGTCTCACTCTCATTTTACTTCGGTATATGGGAACTCAATAAATAGAATCTCAGTTTGCTCGCTTGACTCGCTCAGTATAGACTCGCTCATCGTGTTTTCGTTCGAGGTGGTTGTTTCGCCCGTTTTGTGAACGTTGGCCGATGTTTTTTTTTCATGTTTTAGCAATTAAATTCCAATTATTATCACTTTTGACTTCAAATTTAAGCGATTGGCTATGAATATTCTTATTTTTCCGATTTTAAATCGCTCATTTTTACATGTGTATTGAATACACAACACCGGAACGGGCGGATTTTTTTAGCACAGGAAAGGAAAGGTTAAGTACGTTCTTCAGTCGCACACCATTCGCTCAAATGTCGGATGATTGTAGCACCTCGTGTTCTGCAGATGTATTGTGCTATAAAACAGAGACGACTCCTTGACCAAAAAAGCTACTCAAAACCATGTAAGGCCCAAATTTATAGCCCAACCGTAACATTACCAATTTTTTGTATATCCTTTTCACAAGATTGACGCCCGGTTTGGTGCAGTGCGAGCCGTCTGTCTTTAGACTCCCCCATACAGTGTTGGTGACTTATGTAGTTGAATTGTTGCATTGTTGTCGAGTGCGTTTTTTACTTTTTACTGTACATATCATCACGCCGTGACCCTTGTGGGATAAACAGAGAGAACATATCTCCACACTTTTCTATCCAAGTACACAACTTTCACCTCCTCCACATTCATCCATCTCGTCGTGCACAATCTTCTATCATTCCAACTTCTCACTTTACCTTTTTTCAAAATCTTTCCATTTGGTCCAGCCACGTTTTCCTCTGCCTACCTCTTCCACGCACACCTTGCACTTCTGACCTGTATATTCGCTTAGTTATTCTCTTCATACGTCCAAACCATCTTAAAGCTCCTTTCTTCATGTTATTAAAACAATCATTTTATCTATGCATTAATTTCTGATGCATTCATTCTACCTTCTTTTTTTTTTTAACCTGGCGAGTTTATTGTCATGTGTAATGCGCGGAACGTTTCTCGAACGGAGCACTGATTTTGAAAATAAAATTTGATAATTTGCACACGTTGTTCAACGCTATAACCTTCCATGGGGATTTGCCATACACTACTAAACAATTCACAACAAATTTGACAGATGTTGCTTTAACAACATGGCCGATATAACCTAACAAATTTAGAGCGTCCCTATTGAAAGACCCTGTACATATGTACATACTATTTTACTATCAATAAACCTATATTTATTTATATATATATATATCATGGGTGTCACGATGCTCCATCATGAGCTACAAAACAGGATGGAACTTCATTTAATTAGTTTTGTTTGGTTCATTGTAATTGCTACTTGGCAATAAGCCAGTCAGTATAAATTTTTACAAATAGTTAACTTCCGGAGTCGGACATAACGTGTGGTGAACAAGCGCAATACGGGACCAGTAACAACACACATGATGCTGTGTGCCATTTATGAGGAGATGTATTTTAGTGTCCGCTACCCGAGAGTCACTGTGACTTCCCTACGCATTATTATCGCAATCTTTTCCATACAAAAATACACACAACAGCTGATCTGTAACAGCCGAGGTTCAGATCAAAGTCACACACCAGTTTTTTTTAAAATATGTATTAAATAAATGTAGGTTTATTGATTGCAACATTAATTTTATTTATTTAGGGTGTGGGCTGAAAAACATCTGGTGTCCCCGTGGCTGGGCTCGCCCTATATCGGTGGGGCGTATCTTGGCCGGGGGGATGTTATTTGATGAGTCCAGACCTTTTGATAGCTTCTGTTTTTTTAATTTATTCTCTTTTTAATGTGTTCTTGTAATGTGTCTAAATGTATTATGTACATACTATGTTGCTATCAATAAACCTGTATTTATTTATTTATTTAACACTTTTATTGCAAATACAATCTGGCGGGATTATTGCCGGGTGGCAATCTCTTCCAAATAACCAGACAAAATTAAATGAAGCAAGTTACGTGGTTGCATAAATCATTCAAATGACTATCCATCCCCACGAAATACCTAAACACATACGTAAGCGTACTCGTATGCCCACAAACCCCATAAAGACGGGCAATCACCCGAACGTTATTTTTTATATAAAGTGAGATATCATCAATTAAAAAGAAAGGAAAGGATGGTGGAGAGGAAAGGAAAAGAAAACTCAGGAATGAAACACGTTATTTTACTGACTAGAAATTAAGATTTTTTTCAGTCGCTTTTTAAATCATGCCAAGGACGGAGCAAGTCTTATATTGGTTTGTAACTGATTCCAGAGTCTCACTGCAATGCACCTCATTGTACGTACATGCATATGCACATACAATGAGGAGCATTGTAACGCACTGGAGTTCTGTGCAGAATATCGCCGGTTCAAACCCCGCGCTGTGGTACTCCCCTCGAATGACGTCCACTTTTTTCCGCCTAGTATTAGGGGGTATAAGAATACATATCACTTCGGTCATATCTATTCTTTAAAAAAAAAGAGAAAAAAACATGCCGGTGTACTCCGGTCGTCTCACTTCAGGTGTGCCATTGGATCTAGTACACCGGTGTGGTCGGTAAGTTTGCTTTTATCGCTTTCGTTTCGCTAAAGTATCGCTTTCTAATTGAATTGACGTTCGAATGGTGAGGGGATCCTCGACTACCAGGTCCAGCAACGACGAGGAGTACGTACATACGAGTATATCCTGAAATCACATGTACGAGTATATCTCACGATAATGTAGAAGAAAACACCTTTAAGAGAGAAGCTATCAAAACGTCTTGGCTCATCTCATAATATCCCCAGTCGAGATATCCCCCCACCAATAGAGGGCGAGCCCGGTCGCGATAACATCAGATGTTTTTCAGCCCATACCCTTGTATTGTATTACACTTTCGTTGCATAAATTACAGCCTGGTGGGCTTATTGCCATGTAGCAATATCTTGTAACCAACCAGAAAGATGTTGAAGAGGCCTTAAGTGAAGCAGACTGAAGCACTGTTTTAAGAGGATATTTTGACTTATTTAAATAGAACATTAGTCTAGTCTGGTTTTCACTTAAGCCCTCTTTCACATCTTTCTGGTTTGTTGTAAGGAATTGACACATGGCAATACAATACAATAATTTTTCGCAAATATGTACAATAAAAAAAATCAAATAATATACTCTTATTTCCTACTTCATATATTCATTTATTACATTTCGTTATTTTCTTATTTCCGACTTAATAATTTATTTATTTTATTTCGTTATTTTCTTATTTCCAACTTAATAATTATATTTCGTTATTTTCTTATTTCCAACTTATCATATTTTTTTATTTATTATATTTCATTAATTCCAACAATTTAAAAAAAATTTATTACATGTCGTTATTTTCTTATTTTCAACTTATTTATTTTATTTCATTATATTCTTATTCCCAACTTAATTTTTTATTTATTATATTTTATTATTTTCTTATTCCCAATTTAATTTTTTACTTATTATATTTCATTATTTTCTTATTTCCAAGAATTATTTTTTTATTATATTTCGTTATTTTCTTATTTCCAACTTATTTTTTTCATTTATTATATTTCGTTATTTTCTTATTTCCAACTTATTTTTTTCATTTATTATATTTCGTTATTTTCTTATTTCCAACTTATTAATTAATTTATTATTTCATTATTTTCTTATTTCCAACTTAATTTTTTATTTATTATATTTCATTATTTTCTTATTCCCAATAAAAAAAAATTATTGATTATATTTCGTTATTTTCTTATTTCCAAGAAAATAAATTATTTATTATAATTTCTTATTTCAAACTTTTTTTTTTTATTACATTTCGTTATTTTCTCATTTCCAACTTAATATTTTTTTTCATTTCGTTCTACAATAATATTACCAAAAATAAGCCTTAAATAGTGTTTCGTCGCATCTTGTACAACATAGTAACTATATTAAAAAATAAATAGTTTCATTCTATCATCCTTTTTATATTCTTGAACCGAAACATTTTGGACTTGATTACGTTTATTTGATCTGTGTCGCGTATGATTCAAAAGACGCTGCAGACCAGATTTGCTATATTTTCACTCTAAGGACGGAAATACTTTGGGGGCCATCCAGTTATAAGTTGCCACTACATCTTCCACCACGGGCACGGGCACTCAGACCGGGAGATTCACTTTGTGTTCTGTAAACAATACGAGTATTATTGACGTGTTTGTTTACTCCGCTCTTGCGTTTATATATTACACAAAGCGCGCCATCATTTCAGTGTCTACCTGTCCACTACTGGATACAGGCATCATTCCTGCTTCATTTCCAATCCTTCTTAGGTTATATGATCATGTGAAAAGTGTTACGGACATATCCTTACCACATGCTCTGCGGATAGTGGAATGCCAGGAGGAATGCGCACGACATACAGCAATTCCAGTGTGTGTCACTTTCCTCAGCACTGAGGTCACTACGCAGACCTATATTCGGCAATGTGATACAATATATGATCATCATTTCAATGCGTACCAACCCCATACCGGGTCTCACTTCTATTCTTGTGCTTAGCACATACCTTGCAAGTTCTCCAGGGGTTTCCTTTATTTGTCAGTTGATGGAATACATATCAACACTTATTTACACATTCTTTGACAACCTGTTGGAAGGACCCTTAATTAATTATATTTAGATCCGAAGACTGTAGTTGATCTCCAGATTAATATATCAAAATCATCAAGACCTAATACATCACTACGGACTTATGACGCGACGTCATAATATCCATCATGGATATTTTCATTATCAAGGGTAGTGTCCATGTTATTGTAGGAATCAAGAGACTAGTTTAAAAATTGAAATATTAACAAAAACATTAACTAGATAACAGCAGTCCTTTTTTAAGAAGTGATATCGATCACGTCAAAACACGGGATCACGACTCAAAACAAATCTTGTTTTTCACGTTAAAAAATTGAATGAGGATACAAAGTGTTTATGAATTGAGGGCAGTCATTGAAAGAGAATGCGCCCAAATACCAACACCCTGATGTTTGCGATTCTACGTTATCAGTAGTAGACCAGAAGTTTACGATAACTAAAAAGTACTACGATTTTCTAATTAAATGTGAGATTTTAATTTAAGATATATCTTGATAAATACTGAATTTATAATCATTCAAAATGTGTATACATTATTTTTGGAATATCTCTGTACATAATTTTGGTGAAACATTTTTTTGATAAATAAATTAAATAACGGAATAAATAACATACTCGTACATGGCGCAGCAGCATCCTTTTTTTTAATTTTGTTTATTAAAGTAATCTATACCACCAATATTTATCAAATGCTATACTCATGAACACACTATTTTATACTCGTATATTATAACTATGAGCCAACTTCATTTTAATTCCCTACATGACATTTTATTTTTTAATAATCTTAATATTCAATTTCTTAAAAATAGTTCCCACCTAAATACTACTTATAACTAGATAACAACTCTTACAACTAATTATTTAGCACGTGCATGTCCACTCGTTCAGGCTACTTGCATTCCATCACATCCACTCAGACGTTGGTCCTCCCAGCTAATACTGTAGGTGGACTAGTCAGGTAACAGGCGATGCTTCGGAAGCCTGTGCTTATAACGGAAAGGTAGATTGGACTTACTCCCGTAAGCCCCCAGGACAGTGATTAGAGGATTGATGTGATCCTGTTGACTTTTATAGAACTTCATAGTCAAAGTGAGGATGTGGTGTTAAAGGGTTTATTCACGCTGTTTGGCGTGAAGTCGGGAGAAGGTTGTTCTGGGATGGGCGTTGAAAGAGATCTTGAATGCCTTGTTCTGCAAATTCGTTGAAACTTCAGGAGATCCGGGTGCAGCATACATGGGATGAACAAGGGTTTTATAAAGTAGTTTATTTTGGGTGAAAGGAAGCTGCGTCGATGGTATATCGAACGGATAGCCCTTATGTAAATAATCCGGGTGCAGCATAGATCAAGATGGGATGAACAAGGGTTTTATAAACGAGGAGATTATTTTGGGTGAAAGGAAGCTGCATCGATGGTATATTGAACTGATAGCCCCTATGGAAATAATCCGGGTGCAGCATAGGTCAAGATGTGATGAACGAGGGTTTTATATATAAGAAGCTTATTTTTGGGTAAAAAGAAGCAGCATCGATGGTATATCGAACTGATACCCCCTAATAATTCGGGTATAGCGTAGGTCAAGATAAGATGAACAAGGGTTTTATAAACAAGGAGCTTATTTTGGGTGAAAGGAAGCTATGTTGATGGAATGTTGAACTGATAGCCCCTATGGAAATAATCCGGGTGCAGCATAGGTCAAGATGGGATGAACAGAGGTTTTATAAAGGATGAACTTATTTTTGGGTGAAACGAAATTGTGTCGATGGTATACCGAACTAATAGCCTCTATGTAAAAATCCGGGTGCAGCATAGGTCAAGATGGGAGGAACAGAGGTTTTATAAAGGAGGACCTTTTTTGGGTGATAAGAAGCTACGTTGATGGTATATCGAACTGATAGCCCTTAATAATCCGGGTGCAGCGTAAGTCAAGATGGGATGAACAGAGGTTTTATAGAAGAGGAGCTTTTTTGGGTGATAAGACTCTGCGATGATGGTATATCGAACTGATAGCCCTTAATAATCCGGGTGCAGCGAAGATCAAGATGGGATGAACAGAGGTTTTATAAAGGAGGAACTTTTTTGGGTGATAAGAAGCTGCGTTGATGGTATATCGAACTGATAGCCCTTAATAATCCAGGTGCAGCGTAAGTCAAGATGGGATGAACAAGGGTTTTATAAAGGAGGAGCTTATTTTAGGTGAAAGGAAGCTGTTTCAATGGTATATCGAACTGATATGGATATAATACAATAAACATAATAACATACCTGGCACAGGAAGTATCCAATTCATCTTGGAATAAGGACGAGAAACACTTTCCTTTCAAACTTCTTCAGGGGTCTTCATCGAGTTGACGTCAGTACATTGCACTACACGTTCACTTGTTAAATACGTCCAAAAATGTCCGAATATCACGTCGACTTAAGAAGCATTGAATTTATTATCTGTTTAAACCATTTAAAATTTCATATTATTTGTCGTCAACAGCACACCAACAGCAACTGCACCATCGTTCGTATTTTCTCTTTCAATTCTTCATTAGAGTCTTCATTTCTTTTTCCACTTTGCTTTTAGTTATTTTTTTACACTTTGAATTGTATTATTTTGTTTAAAAAAATAAATAGCTTTATATTTATTATTTTTGAAGATAAGCGATAAGAAGATTTTTACAACTGAAATAAAAAGTAAAGAAATATCAAGAAGAGAATTCTTAGATTTTTTTCGGATAAACAGACAAAATTATGAAGATGTGTGAATGTGGAGGAGGTGAAGAAAGTATGTCATACATTTAAAGTTTGACGCTCTATCCTCTCTGTCTACCCCAGCAGAGAAATGGTGTGATGGTAAAGACTTTTTCTGTAGAAAAAGACGAAGTTGTGTGAATGTGCACAGGTGTGAAGGAGGCGAAGAAAATATGCCATAATTAGAGTGTTTGACGCTCTATCCTTTCTGCCTACCCCAACAGAGAAATGATGTGATGGTATGTGTGTACGTTACATTATTTTTCAGAATAAACAGACGAAATTGTGTAAAGATCTACAGATGTGTAGGATGCGAATAAATTATGTTATAATTGGAGCGTTTGATGCTCTATCCTCTTTGCCTACCCCGACAGGGAAATGGCGTGATAGTAAGTGTGTATGATATATAACAGTATTTTCCAGAAGAAACAGACGAAATTGTGTGAAGATCTACAGATGTGTAGGAGGCGAAGAAATTATTTTATAATTGGAGTGTTTGATGCTCTATCCTCTCTGCCTACCCCAATAGGGAAATTACTTGATGGTAAGTGTGTATATAACAGTATTTTCCAGGAGAAACAGACAAAATCGAGAAGATGTATGAATATGGAGGGGATGATGAAAGTATGTCATAATTAGAAAGTGTGACACTATATCCTCTCTGCCTACCCCAACAGGGAAATGGTTTGATTGTATGTGTATCCATATGTACTAATTTAAATATTAAAAAAATACCCAACGTCATTTTACTTTTTTAAATAAATTTTTTAACCATCGAAAAATACTATTGTAAAACGTAAAAATTGAGCTTTTTTTCGAAAACTGTTATTCTATTATCAGATAAAATAAAAATGTATATAATCGTAGAAAAACCCGTGACTATTATTGGTCGAGTAGTTTTTCGGAAAATGTGTCAAAGAAATTAAATATTGTCACAAAAACACGCACACAATATTTAATACGGTCAAATATATACGTGGAAAAAATATGAAAACTTTTAATATTGAGGCAATTTTCCATAAACTATAATTTCTTATTGTTATATAACACAAAAACTATTTTTAAAACAACAAAAAAGACGTTATATTAATTAGGAAATTAAATTTAAAATTCGATTTAACATAAGAGAATATTTTTCTTTGCTCGTTATTAGATTAGTGGTTTACGAGAATGAGTCAACGTTGTTACACAATTTTATGAGAGAAATAATAGAGAAAATGTACGTTTAAATTGTTTTTAATATATTTTATATAATAATTAATAAATATATTGCAGTTATTTTACCTAAAACACGAAAGAAAAAAACATCTGCATTATAAGAACACACTAAATAAATCGACCGCGGTATGATTTTCGCGGAAAAAACAGTAATTTTATAACCAAATTTATATCAGTTTTAATATAGATTTTTTTACGTGATTTTAATCGTTTTATCGCGTTTATTTTTTTTATTAAATGACACTCGATAAATATCGTTTTTGAATTGTTACAAAATGTAGGGCAACGTGCAGCGAAGGGACGAAGAACGGCGCGGAAACGAACGCAAGACTAGAGTGTGTGTATCGATCGTTCGTTGCGACCGGCCCGCTTGTCCCAATGCTGTGTTCACATCACTCGGTCAAGAACTACATATTATGAGTGAACTGGTCTTTTCATAAAATTGGAAAACTAAGAAATTAATTATTACACGTAGATCGGTTCTTTAATTAATTTGTAGAAAAGTGACGGAAGGTAAAAAATTGTCAGCTTCCGTTGATTAGTTCAAAAGGCACCTATTTTCCAGTCCATGAGTTGCGAGGCCAATTCCTGTTGACACACAGATTTTTTAAGGCTTGTTTAACACCCTTTTGGTTGGTTGGAAGACATTACCGTATTGCAATAAACCCGTTGTGATGTTGTGAATTATTGAATTCTAAATAACTCAAAAATATGAGTTTTTCTCATTAAATTATCAGCAGCATAATGTCATTAAGGATGGTATGCATTAGCCATGCTTACAGATCTTAGTTGACACGGTCAATAAAGATCATTAATGTATTTTATCTTCAGGGTTATTCCGAACTAACTAGTTAGTAAGCCATGCTTACAGATCTTAGTTGACACGGTCAATAAAGATCATTAATGTATTTTATCTTCAGGGTTATTCCGAACTAACCAGTTAGTTAGCCATGCTTACAGATCTTAGTTGACACGGTCAATAAAGATCATTAATGTATTTTATCTTCAGGGTTATTCCGAAATAACTAGTTAGTTAGCCACGCTTAAAGATCTTAGTTGACACGGTCAATAAAGATCATTAATGTATTTTATCTTCAGGGTTATTCCGAACTAACTAGTTAGTTAGCCACGCTTATATATCTTAGTTGACACGGTCAATAAAGATCATTAATGTATTTTATCTTCAGGGTTATTCCGAACTAACTAGTTAGTTAGCCACGCTTATAGATCTTAGTTGACCCGGTCAATAAAGATCATTAATGTATTTTATCTCCAGGGTTATTCCGAACTAACTAGTTAGTTCGGAATACTCCTGAAGATGAGGCGCGTATGACTTGAAACTGGTTGGATGAAATATATATTTGGAGTGAATTAAACAGTGTTTCAATTTTTAATTATATTTTAATAAACATGAATTTTCGCAGTGTTAAACCAAAAACTCTAAAAATATTATATATTTTTTTATTTAGGAATACATATGAGTACAGTACCCGGCGGTAAGTAATACACATCGTCCTTAAAAAAGAGACTGTCTGCCATAATCGGCTAACTTCGGCTTTGTAGAGCGTCGTCTTTGTCATTCATACACGTGTTCCGTCGCGATTTGTCAGTCGTTGTCAAGCATTCTAGGGACAGAGACGACGCTCTAAAAAGCCGAAGTTAGCCGATTATGGCCGATAGTCTCTTTCTTAAGTCCGATGTGTATTACTTACCGCCGGGTGCTACACATACATTTTTCGTACATACGAGTAAATACATTGTTTGTTCATACAAGGTACAATAGTTCTAAAATTTAATTTTCATAATAATTACCTGTATCGTATTTTACAGCAAGTTTAATATGTTAGGCAGAGCTATTTTACATAGAGCTATTTTACAGCAAGTTTAATATGTTTGGCAGAGCTATTTTACAGCACGTTTAATATGTTAGGCAGAGCTATTTTATATAGAGCTATTTTACAGCAAGTTTAATATGTTAGGCAGAGCTATTTTACAGAGAGCTATTTTTGCATTCCTTAGAAGCGCTCTAAGAATTTGTGATAGTGAATTTATAAGTAGGAAATAATAAACTGAAGACTGTTTTCTATGCCCATCCTAAAAGGGGTGTACGGCACCGGCACAAAGAACTGTATTATAGATGGGTGGCTGCTGCGCAATGCTCGGAGAATTCGGGTCAATTCCAAAGACATAGGTAGAGTGGTGAAAATTGCAGAGTAGAAATTCCTCTTAGGCAGGTTATAGCAGGTCTCAAGTAAAACACAGTAGGTAGAATGAACTGAGAATATATAATTTATTTTGAAACGGACCCTTCTTATGAACGGTCAATCGCTCATCTCAAGCGCCATTAAACGCCACTGCATGCGCACACACCTCGCAAAATACCACAATTTTCGGGAGTTTTGCGCATGCAGAGGCCGACGGGCCAGCGATATAATCTCACGACGACCGTCCATAAGTCTCATTTCCGCTGCGGTCGCGATGCAGCGCGGACCCAAACAAACATAAATATTTACATATAAAATCGCCAAAAATACCAAATAAACATCAAATTTACATATCAGGTTATAACCAAATATCTACACATATTAAGGGTGACACATACGTCCGATACAAGGGGCATGGCTTGATGGTGAAGATGATTCGTGTTTTTTAATAACAGTATCTTATGTAACATAACATATATGTTGATTAAAAATATGTATTTTTTAAAATTAGGAGTATTTTTTAAAAGTTACAATCACGAAGTTTGATATTTTTTTCAATCAGTCGATAGAAAACGTTTTATCAGTAAGAATAATTAGTATTTGTGTAGAGGGAGACAACAGAGTGTTTATTTAACAATACAAATACCAAGATAATCAGTTTGTCTAGTACATTTAAAAAAATATGAACGATAAAATGTGCTAAAACATCGCATCACTAGTTTGCCCCAATGCGAAGTGCGACATGTTGCTTACAGTCTGCAGCAACTTCATATATTTAGCCATCCCTCTCTATTCGTTTTCATTCGAAATTAAATAAGTCACAAATAACGGAGTAAAAAAAATATTTGTAATAATAATATAAAGGTTGAACGATGACAAAGATTTTGCAATCATTATTATTTTTTCTTTGAAGGAAATTTGTTGAGAAAAATAATTTTGATTTGAAGGGAAATATGTGTTCGTGTCCTGCTCTAATATTTGGCGCAATGTTTGGCGCTTGCGCGTAAATGAAAATTTCACAGCCGTAGGGAAATTTTAACGTTTTTGGAGGGAAATATATTTATATTAAAAGTACTATTGTTAAAAAAATACTTAATCAAAATACTGTTTATAAAATATGCTACATTAAACGTACTATTGATTAAAAAATACTAAATTAAAGGAACTATTGATGAAAAAAATACTTGATTAAATGCACATTTACATCAAATGTTAAATTATACGAACTATTGATAAGAAATACTAAATTAAACGCACACTTGATAAACAATGCTAAATTAAATATACTATTGATATAAAATTCAAAATCAAACGTACTTTTGATATCAAATGCTAAATTAAACCTTCTATTGATAAAAGCTATTAAATTAAATGTACTACTCATGTTAAATTCTACACTAAACGTACTTTTGATGTAAAATGTTAAATTAAACGATATATTGATAAAAATACTAAACTATCTTAAATACCCTATTGATATTAAATTCTAAACTAAACGTACTTTTGATCTAAAATGTTAAATCAAACGTTATATTGATAAAAACACTAAACTATCTTAAAGATCTTATTGATGTTAAATTCTAAACTAAACGTACTTTTGATGTAAAATGTTAAATTAAACGTTATATTGATAAAAATACTAAACTATATTAAAGATCCTATTGATGTTAAATTCTAAACTAAACGTACTTTTGATGCAAAATGTTAAATTAAACGTTATATTGATAAAAATACTAAACTATATTAAAGATCCTATTGATGTTAAATTCTAAATTAAACGTACTTTTGATATAAAATATTGAACTAAATTTTTTATTGATAAAAAAAATACGAAACTAAACGTAATATTGATGTTTAATAATAAATTAAACGTACTTTTAATATGACATACTCGTATTGTATTATATGACATATTGTATTTTGATAAAAAAATACTAAACTAAACGTACTAAATTCTAAACTAAACGTACTTTTGATATAAAATGCTAAATTAAACGTTGTATTGATATGATTTATATTAATGTAATTTTAACCCAATTTATGAAACTGACGAATTTGACTCACTGGAGTTTTCAAAAGTCTGCTGCAACTGATCGTAGAATTTTTTTTAATAAATACTCGTATATGGAAAAAAATTGTCTTCCCAACTCGATAAAATCTTTATAATCTGGAATCATACGAAAATCTCTAAATTGAAATTTGTATTAATACTCTTGGATTTTAAGTTTTAAAATTTCAACGCTTACCTAAAATTTTAATCTGAATAAAAACAACCTTGTTTTTTTTATTTTTATAAATATTAAACGTCGTTATAATTCTCCTTTGTCATGGACAAAAAGGTTTTAAAGAGGTTTCACATACAATTATTCTCTTTGACTTAACAAAAACAAAGTCACAGAAAACAAAAAATCGAAAAGTAGGCTTAAAATAATATTTTCTTTTAAAAAATACTCCTTTAAATTAAACGTACTTTTGATATGAAGTATTGTATTAAACGTTCTTTTGATAAAAAAAATACTAAACTAAACGTACTATTGATATTAAATTGTAAACTAAACGCACTTTTGATATTAAATGCTAAATTAAACGTTGTGTTGATAAAAATACTAAATTAAATGTACACTTGATATACAATGCTAAATTAAATATACTATTGATATAAAATCCTGAATCAAATGTACGAGTATGTTACTATTGATATGATATACTAAATTAAACGTACTATTGATAAAAAAAATGTACTGTTGACAAACCATGCTAAATTTAATGCACTCTTGATAAATAATGCTAAAAAATAAATTAAAGAAACGAAAGTTTTTTGCATGAACTAAAAAATACTTAAAAGTAATTTTTATTGCGTTTATTAAATGGTTATACAAGATACTTATTTAATGTATTAGGTGTTAACATAAGTTGTGTCCGTTTTTTTCCAATTTAAAAATGAGCACCAAAAGTAAAACAAAATGGTAAAGGTTATACGTCATTCGAAAGATAATTTTCTGCTCTACAAGATATTGTGTTTGCTTTTACGTTACATATATTATTTTATTTGATTACAAGCCTTCAAAATGGAATGGTAAGTAGACGAAATTGAGCATTTTCGACACCTCCTTCTGTTCGCGTTCAATCGAAGGAATAAAGCTGCCAAAGCTGCTCGCGATATTTGCGAAGCTTAGGGTGAAGATGCTATGAATGAAAGGACAGCTCGTTGATGGTTTTTGCGTTTCAAAGACGGTAATTTCGACCTGAAAGGTATGGAGCATTCCGGACGACCAGTGGACTTCGATGAAGACCGCTTAAACCATATTATTCATGAAGATCCCCTTCAAACCACCGTAGAATTGGCTGAGCAGATGAATTGTAGTCACAGGACTGTACATTTACCATTTAGTTTAACTTTTGGTGCTCATTTTGAAATTGAAAAAAAACGGACACAACTTACGAGTATGTTAACACCCAATAACATATTTATATACTTTAGTGTTATTCGTAGAATGTGACAGGTTTATTGCCAAGTAGTAATACCTTCCAACCAACCGTACAATTGTGTTCAAAGCAAAGGGAGAAAAATAAGCTCGTCAGATAGATAGAATCGATCTTCGATCGGAAATATAGAATTGAATTGTATGGGTTTGTATTGTTATTATGTTAGGTTTACATAAAACTGTGTTTTTCTATTGTATAACACTGTATCAATGTCAACAAGGAATTTTATTTTATTATAAAGGTCACATGGCTGATGGAATAAAATACGTTTTATGATAATGACCCCTTCCGTTGGCTTGTTGGTAGGTCGCTTATTTTCCATCCGAGAACTTTGAGTTTGATTCCTGTATAAAAAAATAAAAAAAGGGCGCTAGTTTAATTGAAGAGATCATTTGATAACACTCGCACTCATTAGACATGTGAGAGTATTATTGCCTATCTAGGTGTGATAATATTTTCAACACGTACAACGTCGAACTATGAGTTATTTGCCTACTCCAACGGTTCTGAAGCTGAATAACTTGATTGCGACATGATTTCTGGGGATGAAGACAATATTTTTTCCCAGCCCCGATCTTTAAAATGTACGCTTCATCGTTTAGGACACGTTAAATGCACGATAGTTAACATATTACATTTTCTGAAAAAATAAGTTTACTGAAAAACTGAAATAAAATCTTTCAGGAGCCTAGAGCATTGCGCCTAGTTTATAGGCAATTTACTTTACATATCTGTATTTTTTATTTTTCAGAAACACTAATCAGGAGTATTTCGTACTTGAATGTACTGCCACTGTATTAATATGCTTAATTGTTCCACTGCTAGACTTTGAAACTTGACTGTCCATGCTGTTAGACTCTGGAACCAGCTATCAGTTAATATCACACTCGCGGTCTCCCTTCAGCGATTAAGTTTGTTTTATACAGGTTTTTCATCAACCTTTTTTTCAAATCTCTATTGATGACCATGTTAATATATTGTAATGCACTTTCGTTGTAACAAAACAGATATTGTGAGTGTGAGTAGATGGAGTGAATGATATACTGACAAAAAAAATCGAGTACCAACGGGAATCGAACACACAAACCTCCGTTTGAAAGACATCTTATCAACTAAAGGCCTCTAGATGGTGTATATTTGACTCATGAAATAATATCAATGCATAATATTTATTGACGAATAACTTTGTTACATTAATTATTCGGTACGTGTTTCTATCTTCTATCTTTAGGTTCTCTTTAGGCGGAATAGCAAAAGGTAGAAACACGTGTTGCGAGGATGGATCTAGGTATTTGAATAACAAAAGTATTTCTGAAGTGAAACTTCTATAGGCGCGGTAGGGCAAATTGGCCTGAACGTCACGAAAAGTGAAACGGTGTATTATATTATTATTATTAAATTATGTATTATTATTAAATATTTTATTTATTAATAAATTATTATTAATTATTTTAATATTAATAACGATTTATTATTAATAATAATTAATATTATTTTATTTTATTGTAATATTATTAAGTGTATTATATTATTATTAAAATAATATTTATTATTAAAATTATTATTTTTTATTATTAAAAATAAAAAATAAATATTTTTTATTTAATTAAGAGTTATATATTATTTTTATATAAATATATTTATTAATTAATAATTGTTTTTTTATTATATTATTTTATTTTGTTTAATATATTTATAAAAATACGTATGTTATTATAATATTAATAATTATATTATTATTATGTTATAATTAATTATAATATAAAATATTAATAATATAATATAATAATATTACTTTTAATATATTATTTATAGTATAATAATGAATAAATAATTATTTAAAAATAATTAATTTAATAATAACATAAAAATATTAATATATTTAATATTAAAAAATATAAATTAAATATTATTAAGTGTATTATATTATTATTAAAATTATCATTTATTATTTAAATTATTATTATTAAATATTAAAAATATTTTTTTTGTATTCAATTTAGAGATATTTTCTTGAATTAAATTCTACATAACCATTTCCTAATCCTAAAAAAAAGAATAAAAATCGTTAACAAATGGAAAAAAAGCAATGCATAAAATCAACTTTTCCTAGGAGCTAAGAAGTTTCACTTCTACCACGTGAGAGTCTCACGCATCTGTTTTTTTTAATTAAATACTAGACTATAGGTTCCCAAACTTATTTGACCCACTAAAAAAAAATTACACAAGGCCCCCTTGGTAATTTACCTTTTTTAAATTAAATAAAACAGAAAAATGTAGTGAATTTTTTAATGTACATATCTATAGTGTTATAAATAAGATATGCTGATACTTAAATTGTTGAAGTATTTATTGATTGGACTGGCATAAGGGGCGATGGAGATCTTTTTCGGGCTGCCGGGGACAAAGATGTCTACTCTTAGGTGATAGTCAACGTTGGGGGGACCTGACATGACACTGGGAAGAAGAAGAAGATTTATTAAATAATCCTAATGAGAAGGATGGACCTGGTGTACTGCCACCAATTTATTCACGTTTTGCAGTTTTTTATTTGCAATAAAATTTCAGCAAAAAATGTATGCAACTATGATAGTCATTTTTTAATTTCAAAAAGGTATTTTGGAAATAAAAAAAATTGGAAAATAAATTATACTTCTGGTGGTCGGTTTATGAATTATGTACGTATAACGACTATGTATCTAATTTGTAACATTTAAGGTGATTTTTTTAAGGTGATTTTATCGACAATTTTGGTATATAACATATTAGATATGTACACCGTGTAATGAAGAGTTTTAGAATATTTTACAAGGTTTAAAAAATATTAGCAGCTCATTGCCCCCTTTTTGCTTCCAATGCCACCTACTTCCCCCAGGGCCAGCATGGCCCCATCAGTTCTCTCCAGTACCCTCAGAGGGAGAGGGGGGGCGATGGGCCCACTTTGGGAACCTATATACTAGGAACTAGACGATTGACCCGTGCCATACACGGTTTCAGAGTTTTTTGTAACATTTTTTTCAACTATTACGTTATAAAACGGTGCTTGTATATAAAATATTCAAGATGTTGATTACTGAATACCTATATACACATTTTACATAGATTTATAAATAAAACAACGCATTAAACACAACAGTACTGCCTTGACACATCCACCCTTCCTAGATCTCGTAGTCGAGAATCTTCTCGCCATTCCAACGGTAATTCAGTTGGAAAGCAAAGCTGTGCCATGAAGTTTGTTTTTTTTAAATTTTTAAGTAAGTGAACCGTTGCACACTAGCAAACTCACCGGTCACACTTTTGTACTGGATCCGATGGCACATCGAAGTGAGACGATCGGAACACACAGGTATATTTTTTCTTTTTTTTTAAAATCACAGATATGACCAAAGTCATAAGTATTCTTATACCCCCGAATATTAGGTAGAAAAATGTCTGTATCATTCGAGCTGAGTAGCACAGCGCGGGGTACGAACCGGCGACCTTCCGCACGGAAGTCCATTGCGTTACCGCACGACCTCACAAATCAACTGTTAAAACTATAAAATATTATATTATATTACACTTTAGTTGTATACGGTACAGCCTGGTGGGCTTATTGCTATGTGGTGATCTTTTCCAAACAACCAGAAAGTTGTTCAACATGCCTTAAGAGAAACCCAAACTAGAACCGTTTTTCTAAATATCTGGGTTCCAACGGGAATCTACCAATAAGTAGAACTTACCTGCCAAGTGCTCTCCCACTGTATCACGGGCTGTCCCTTCTAAACAAAGCCACGGATATTGACATCAACATTTCCGATAATGTTTTTAAAGAAAGCATTATGAGCTTTCTTAGTAATGGAAGCTAGTTGTTTCGACCAAACTAATAACTATTAACTTTATATTTCTGCTGCTGTATATATGGTAATGCATGTTAAAGCTTTTTATGTAAATAATATTATTTCTTCTTACTGTACATTACTTCTTCTTTCAAGCTTTGTATTTCATTGGGTTTAACCTGTATGTACGACACCGGTACAAAGACTTCATACCAAAAGGCATTGAACTGGTTGAATGTTAGAAATAGACGCCAAATTCACATACTGTCTATATTGTATAATATCCTTAACTGTCCCGCCGCCTCCTCTTATCTCGTCGAGAATTTTCAGCGTCTTTCCAATCATGGTTTAGCGCTACGCTCAAACAGAGATTGTTTATTGGCATTTCCAGTTCACCGCTCCTCTTTCTTTACGTCGTCCTTTACTGTCCATGCAGTGAGACTGTGGAATCAGTTACAAACCAATATAAGATTCGCTCCGTCCTTGGCATCCTTTAAGAAGCGACTGAAAAAACTCTTAATTTCTAGTCAGTAAAATAACGTGTTTCATTCCTGATTTTTCTTTTCCTTTCCTCTCCACCACCCCTTCCTTTCCTTTTGATTGATGATATCTCACTTTATATGAAAAATAATGTTCGGGTGATTGTCCGTCTTTGTGGGGTTCGTGGGCATGTGCTCACGTATATGTTTATGGATTTCGTGGGGATGGATAGTCATTTGAATGATTTATGCGACCACGTAACTTGCTTCGTTTACTTTTGTCTGGTTGGTTAGAAGAGATTGCCGCCTGGAAATAAGCCCGCCAGATTGTATTTGCAATAAAAGTGTTAAATAAATAAATAAAGACTGTAGCAATAGGGGGATGGTTGCTGCGCAATGCTCGGAGATTTGGGCTCACGGTGAAAAGTAGCAGGGTAAAGAGATTCCTCTTTGGCAGGTACTAGATGGTCGTAAATAAAAGGCAGTAGACTGGAGTGAACTTAGAATGTATTTTTTACGTTTTGAGCTCCTTATGTGCAGCCAATCGCTCATCTCAAGCATCTGTTTCCGTCCGTGCATGCCGTCATAACTTGCGAAATATCCCAATTTTCGCAAGTTTTCTCATGCATGGGCCGGCCAACTTTTGATACTGTCTCGCGATGGCCGTGCATAAGGAACATTTCAGTTACGGTCGTGACACAACACGGACCTCAACAAACATAAAATGATTACATAAAAAATACCAAATAACATCAAAATATAAACAAGAATTTATACATGTAACCATACTAATATTATACAAAAAAGAAAACAAATAAATATGTTTTAGGTGACGCATACGCCCGGTACACTGTATATGTAAGCTTTATGAAAAAAAAACCGAGCCCGTTATTCTCGGGTTGAAAGTCAAGCGTCTTACCAACTAAACCACGGAGGTTGTAAATATTCAATCGCGACTATTATTTATTTAACTCTACACCAAAATGTGGATCACGTTAGTGAAATATGCAGGATTCATTTTCTCTTGAAGTAAACGTGAGAAAATCGGGATTATTTCATTATAATATAGAATTCTCCTCAAATTTTCTTCTCCATTCAGTTCTTGTATTTTGGGGTAAATCAAGTTATCAACAAGTTGCGTATTTGATTGATTCTTAAGTATGCCATTTTATATTTCATCGCCTTTTCCATAGAATACAAAAGGTTTCACATATTTTTAACAGTTTCCTGTACAATATTGTCGAATTTTGATTACTTTATTAAAATTTAAATCTTTCCGTAAATATACCACATACCCACTTTTCAAACGAGGAGTGACCCATAGTAAATTACCATGACACCAGTATGATATATAAACTAATGTAATTAGTATAGTAGAGTGGTTTTCATGAGAGTTTGCACTTTTTAACACATTGACAAGCTTGGTGCCTAATATATAAAACGTATCAATGTATTAGTAAGTATCTTTGCCGTGGTTGGTTGATGTGATCCGTTAGTATTCAACTGACATTCGAAGCGAGCGCATGCTTGTTTATTTGACGAAAAATACGATGACCATAATCCATAATTAGTACCGAGGTGGTAATTGATAACGCTTCATATCATAATAAAGTAATGAATCCCTTATTTTTTTTTAGAATACATACCTAGTAATAAGTCATTTTTAATTGGTTTTTGTATTTATTAGTGTTAATTGTGTTTTCTTTGCCTATTAAATAAATAATTTGATTTTATATTGACCATTGATTTCATAATTGTCATTAAGTACATACCATAATCTGATATTATATTATTATTATGGTAAGTATTTTATTGGAATATAAAGTATTAGATAGACAATATTTAAAAATATATTATAATATATTACAAAATAAATTAAAATGTGGTCATCCTAGACCAGCAGTGCAAACTCTTGTGAAACCCACTCTAGAATAACTTTTAATAAAATGAGAAGCGTATTCTGCGATGATAACCTAAACTTGAAACTTCGACAACGGTTAGTCAAATGCTACGTTTGGTCAGTGTTATTGCATGGAATGGAATCATGGATCCTCAAAGTTGGTAGTATGAACCGATTGGAAGCATTCGAAATGTGGATACACCGGAAAATGCTTCGGATACCCTGGACGGATATGGTCAGCAACACGAGGGTTCTTCAAAGAGCCAAAGTTGATAGAGAGTTGCTGACTAATATTAAAATCTGACAGGTGTCCCATTTGGGTTATGTACTTAGAGGAGCAAAGTACACTAGAATTACTGCACCTGATCATCCAAGGCAAAATAGAGGGCCGAAGAGGTGTTGGCAGGAGGAAAATCTCCTGGCTCCGCAATATACGTGATTGGACTGGTATAAGGAGCGTTGGGGATCTTTTTCGGGCTGCCGGGGACGAAGATACCTACCCTCAGGTGATATTCAACGTTGGGGGGAGCTGACATGACACTGGGAAGAAGAATACATAGAATAACAAAGTAATTTATTGATAAATATTTTACTTTAGCTTGTTTTAAAAAGGATTCTATCATTTTGATTCAATATCTAAAAAATGATTGCAACGCGTCGTGTTATTTTCCATTTTGAAAAAAAGCATGTAGGTAAATATTTTAGTTAATAACATAATGAATATATTTTTTCAAATATAAACTATGGTATATGTAATATAAAACTCGTAAAATTTAGTACATACATACCATCACGCCGTTTTTCTGCTGGAGTAACTAGAGAGGACAGAGTGTCAGACTTATCTCGACACACATATTTCATCTCTTCCACATACATACGAGTACACTACATATAATTCTTACATTTTCTCTTCTTTCTTACTTTTTCCTCTTTTTTTCAAAATATCATTCACTTGATCCTATCATACTTTTCTTAGTCTTCATCTATCACGCCTTCCACTCACATTTGAACTGTATATTTGTTTTGTTAGCCTTTCTTCGTTTATTCGTTCCACAAGTCCAAACCAATAATTTAATTTGGACATACACTTTTAAGGGATCGGGTTTGTTGCCTTTCATTTGTCGTGTCCCCAGTAAACTAGATTTTGCCTGTATCTCACTGGGATATATATCATGGAAAAATAAATCGATACTTCTTTCTGATTTTTTATTATATAAACCCCATTATTTTATTTATTTTATTTATTTATTTATTATTACACATGACAAGAAATATACACAATTTACGAAAAAACAACAGGTAATTTGATTTGGAAAATTGTATGAATTTTAATGGATCTGGGTTTGTTGCCTTTCATTTGTTGTATCCCCAGTAAACTAGGTTTTTACCTGTATCTCACTGAGGACATTTAGCATGAAAAAATAAATCGATACTTCTTTCCGATTTTTGATTACACAAAAACAAAACCCCGTTGCACGCTCTCATCAACCTGACAAACAGTGACACTCAACTACAACTGGAAACATTTTGCGAAATTCAACTTCACACACATCATCACTCCAGGAAGACCAAAAATATTCATCCCACATATACCGCACACAATCATAAGAATAAAAATTAAAACAAAAAATACACAGAAACACAAATACAAAAACAACCTAAATTAAAACAACAAGAAGAAACCCACATTCACGATCTCACACAAATCTTTTCCACTCGTCATTCATCCTGAAAGCCCAAGTACTCAAAATCCTGTCGCAATAACAACCACGCTCCGATCGACTATTTAAATGGTTTTCCTACCTTTACCTTTATTGAAGTCGGCACGCCATTGTATGTAATGGGAGCCAAATAAGCATATTGCATTTGGGCAAAATAGGTTTTAACTCTAGGGATGGTGAATATTTCATTAGTGGTCATGCGTGTCAATTAATTATAATATGCATGTTGTTATGTTATAATATGTATGTTCATATTTTTTCCACATTTATCATTATTCACAACTTTATAGCATTTACTTTTTCTTTCACACTTTTCTATAACCATTATTTTAGATTTTACATTAATTTTTAGATCTTTCATACAATGTATTTGTCAAACTGTACAATTCATAATAAAACTGAATTACTATTTGAAAAATTGAAAAAATAAATGTAAATATTTTTTAAGAATATTATAGGGAAACCCTCTATTTTATTTTTGGCAACATTATTTTTTATGTACTTTGCGTGAAAAGATTCAGCGTTCCAATTTACATACTATTAATAAAAAGGTTTAATTCATATACTCTATGTTTTTTTTGTAGCTTACTTTTATCTATGCTACTTTGTGTGTGTACGATCTTTGAAGGCGACAGGACACTTGAGCAAGCTGTCAGATTGCTTATGGCGAAAATTTGTCCGTGTGACAGGATTTCGCCTAGGTTTTGACAAAAATTTACAGAGTTTATTCGTCAAAATGGTTAGTGTCGACTTTTATATTCCTCCCGAGGAAGAATTAAATGTTGAGGAAGTGAATCTATCGTCACCCACTCTTCGGGCAGGCGCATTTCATCTTGGAAAACACTGCGAAAACCAAAATAATGTAAGTCGATTTTTTTCAACAATTTTACATATTTTTATATTATTTCTTAACACGAACTTTCAGAATATAGATTATTCTCTTTAATTTAGATGAGAAATTGTTAAATTTTTGTGTAGAATGCGATTTTATTAACATTCATTTGATTGCATAATAGGCAGTGTTTTGATGACACCTTTGATAACCTAACCTATAAACTTGACGATTTTTTTACTTTTTATATCTTTGATCGTTTTTTTTTAATGAAAATATCTTTTGTCATGATTTTCTCTTGTTAATCTGCAGTTTTAATAAATATTTAAATTTAAAGAATTTTATAAATTGCCGTTTAGGGAGAAAATTCTACTCAAGGGCGCTCTAACTGGCGACTCGAGTATTTATAGTGGATAGCGTGCGAGAGGAAGACCGAGGAAAGTATGGTTGGAGGAAGTGAATGACATTCAGAAAGAAGGAAACGTAGAAAGTCGAAAGATAAATCATAGAAGTTGTATGCGAGAGTGTACGGATGCAGAAGAGGCTAAGGATGTGTGTCGAGGTAGGAAAGTATGTCACTCGGTCCTCTCTGCCCACCCCGACAGGTAAATGGCGTGATGGTATGTATTCTTCCCAGTGTTATGTCAGGTCCCCCCAATGTTGAATATCACCTGAGAGTAGACATCTTTGTCCCCGGCAGCCTGAAAAAGATCTCCAGCGCCCGTTACGCCAGTCCAATCACGTATAGTATATTGCGGAGCCAGGAGATTTGCCTCCTGCCAACACCTCTTCGACCTTCTATTTTGCCTTGGATGATCAGGTGCAGTAATTTGTACTGTGCTCCTCTAAGTACATGACCCAAGTAGGACACCTTTCGGATTTTACTATTAGTCAGCAACTCACTATCAACTTTGGCTCTTTGAAGAACCCTTGTGTTGCTGACCATATCCGTCCAGGGTATCCGTAGCATTCTCCGGTGTATCCACATTTCGAATGCTTCCAGTCAGTTTATACTACCAACTTTGAGGGTCCATGATTCCACTCCATGCAATAACACTGACCAAATGTAGCATTTGACTAACCGTTGTCGATGTTTAAAGTTTAGGTTATCATCGCATATTGCGGAGTCAGGAGATTTGCCTCCTGCCAACACCTCTTCGACCCTCTATTTTGCCTTGGATGATCAGGTGCAGTAATTTGTACTTTGCTCCTCTTAGTACATGACCCAAGTAGAACACCTTTCGGATTTTAATATTAGTCAGCAACTCTCTGTCAACTTTGGCTCTTTGAAGAACCCTTGTGTATGTATAAAAGATTTTATTTATATAGCGCCGTTAAGAGCAGCGGCGGCTGGTCTAGAGGCGCGTTGGTGCGCTGAACCGGAGAAATAATTTCCAATAATTAAATTATATATTCGCAAAGATGGCTTAAAAAAATGTTAAATATTTGTATAGATTAAATATGTATAAGAATACTACGAAAATAGTACGAGGATTTTTATGTAAGTGAATTCAGAAAAGTTTAAAGTAATATTTAAAAAAATATTCCTTTCAAATTGACCGGCCAAGTTTGCCAATACTACCGGAGCGATCTTTAATACGCACCGGACGAAAACGCAGATTCATATAGGGCAGACAGAGACGTACAGTAAACCGTGAGACAGCGATATTTCATATTTGCTCAGCGTCTCGAGGTGCGTTGCTGCTCAGGGCACCAGTACACCTCGGAACCGGCCACCGCTGGTTAAGAGAACAAACTCCTCAAGGGTGCTGTAACACAGGATTCTAACCCACTAATATTAACAAGAGTTAAAATATTACAATATAAATATATATATAAGTTGAGTGTAAGGATAGGAAGGAAGTGACTGTGGCCATTAGATTAAATATTTCGCCGCATCATATGTCAAAAAAAAATATTTGGTAAGAAAACTGCGGAGAACTTACCACAGGAAAATGGATTACAAGGAAACGTTTGTAGATCTTCCAATATGTGATAGCAACACATTCGTCTTTAGGTGGAGTGTAGTAAATCAGGTCTGTAAATAAGAAACCGGATTTTTTTTATAGAAAATACACATTTATTGTATGAAAATGGTAAAAAATATTTTATTCAAAGTATTGCCCATCGCTAGCTACACATGTTTCCGATCTCTCTGACAATTTGTGAATGTCACGCCAAAAAAACTGTTGGTCTTTTGAGGCAAACCAACTATCGAGTCATTTTCGTAAGAAGTGAAGCGCTGCTCAGCAAGTGCGTCTCCCATCGATGCAAATAAGTAGTAATCGGATGGAGCCAAGTCTGGTGAGTAAGCCGCATGCGAAAGTATTTGCCAACTAAACACCTCAATCGTTTCCTTGACCGGTTTTACTGTGTGCGATGGTGCATTATCATGAAGCAAAATCTTTTGATATTCTGGTCGTTTTTGACGCAATGCTTGGTCCAAATAGGAGTTACCCATGATCTTTTACGCTTAGGATTCTCGAAATATATTCATTTTTCATCGCCAGTCACAATTAGATGGAGAAATTATTTTCCTACCTGTGCCTGGCGAGCAGCATTTCGCAAGTGGTTTTTCGGTTTTCCTGCTGTCTTTCATTCAGTTCATGTGGAACCCATTTTCCCACCTTCTAGATCTTTCCTATGGCTTTCAAACGTATGGAGATGGCTCCTCGTGTCACATTTAATTGATCCGCGAGTTATTGTTGCATTTGAGCGTCATCCTCATCCAACAATGCTCGCAATTCGGCATCTTCAAACTTTCTCGGTGGTCTTCCACGTTCTTCTTGTTTCTCACGTCAAAATCGCCACTTTTAAATTTTTTGAACCACTCAAAGCACTGTGATTTACAGACCTGGTAAACTTTGATAAGATTTCACTAAAGAGGGTTATCTTCAAGTGTTGCCTAAACACTTTCCAAAACTTTGAAACAGACAACAATCAATTCTATTGAAATATTACTTTAGAAAACGAACGTAGACCAAAAATAAAGATGAACACGTCATTAAATGTTGCGCAATACTACCTTGATCAAAAAGTTTTAGGACTTTATTCGTAAAATCGAAAATACAAGTTTATTCATCAAAATCGATATGGTCCCCTTCAAAGTACTCCCCATCGACTGCAACGCACTTACGCCAGTGCTTGATCCAATCCTCGAAACACCGCTGGTAGTCAATTTTCGGTATGTCCATCAGAACCGTCTTCGATTTTGTCATGACATCCTTTCGGTTGCTGTAATGCGTTCTGCGAAGCGGGTTTTTAAGTCGGTTGAACAGGAAAAAGTCGCAGAGAGCCAGATCAGGTGAATTCAAAGGCTGCTGGATAAAAGTCGTGTTGTTTTTGGTCAAAAACTCGTGGAAATCATGTCTTTCACAATTTCAATGCGGTCCTTTTTTTGCATGAAATTGAGGTCTTTCGGCACCAGTTTTGCAGCGACACGTCTGAGGCCCAAATCACTAACCAAATTGTCTTGAGCGGATCCATAAGCGATGTTCAAGTCCTCTGCCAGCTCTCTGATGGTCAATTTGCACAGTTGATGCCATATTCAAACTTGTAAAAAATCGAAAACACGCACAAAGGTAGATGTAGTACAGCGTAACTTTTACAAATGTCAAGCTATGACGCTGAAATTTGGAGGGAAGTGTCAATGATAGATGTGGTAACCTAACAAAAAACAAAAGAATTCCGATCGGGTGACTGACAGCGCCACATGGTGGCCGGTCCTAAAACTTTTTGATCAAGGTAGTAGTACAATAACAAAATGGACACATTAAAATAACGTAGAATCCACTGTTATAGACTGAAACTGATCAAGAAATAGACTTTAAATACAATGGAATATTGTGCATGACTTCAAGACTACTTAAATAACGAAAAAACTGTATCTAAAAAGTATACTTTGTACCGCAGGAGTTTATGCTGTGCCGCAGTGAGTGCGATGACCCTCGCAAGTGTCTGAAGGAGGGCCGAGACGTGACGAATTGCTCGTTGGACTTCTTCAGACTGCTCAAGAAGAACTGTCTCAACGAGTTCAATGAATACTCGAATTGTCTCTTCCAAACCTCTGGGGACTATTCTTTTAATCTGTGAGTACATTTGTTTTAATCTGTGAGTACATTTGTTTAATCTATTAGTACATTTGTTTTAATCTGTGAGTACATTTGTTTAATCTGTGAGTATATTTGTTTAATCTGTGAGTACATTTGTTTTAATCTGTGAGTATATTTGTTTAGTCTGTGAGTACATTTGTTTTAAGTAGCTTTCATATACGAGTTAAACTCATCGGTTATTGGTCACTCTGATCTAGCTAGACAGAGTTGACTCGAATGACTCCTAAGGCCGAGGCCACACCAAAATGCTTCGTTAGATGCTAAGCTAGATTTTACGTCTGTTCAACACATCTGTTCGCTAGGAGGTTCACTCGATGATTTATCGTCATGCAACGTGGCTGAAGCGTGCAGTGTGGCTACTGCGATAGTATGCGGTGCGTTGGTTCACTAGGATATGTCGCCTAACTCGCAACATAGCTCTAAGCATCAAGCGAGGCTCCTCCTGTGTGGCCGAGGCTTAACTCTATATCTGGATTAACACATTCACTGCGTATAAAATGTCATACAGAGATGCTGAAAATTCGCGAATTTTTGAAAACCCATAACTTTGTTAAAAATCAAATTCTACTTTCTATTGAAACATCATATACAAGTGTATTCCTTCGTGTCTTCAAAACACATGAAACCGGCGACGAATCCTTATCGGGAGACATTTATGAGTGCACTCAACATTCAAGACTATTTTGTATGAACACGGGAGCCGTGTTCGACGCAGTGAACGTGTTGACTTTATTTGAAATTTATATTCTTACATTTTTGTAAGGGAAAGTTTTATTTATTCAATCTTAACCTTCAGCGGTGGATTCTCGAGGAACATTTGTCGGTATACGGGACTTTTATATCGTAGTCTATTAATAGTGGTGTTGGGATCGGTGGTTATTTTCCCATAGAAACTCTCAAACTAGTGGACTATGAATGATTTTATCGTAAGAATGCACCTGCATCGCTGTGGATCAATTTCGTGCTGACTCATAGTGATACGCCTAGCGTAAGTCTAAGGGTCTTATTCTGCAGCGTTTACGTTCTTTTTAAGCGTGTTTCAGCGCTGTTCAGCCCCAAATGATATATAAAATAGTGCTGTTAAAGTCTGGTCAGTATATTTTCCATAGGTATTAGATACAAACGTGTCTGAAATTAGATTAGCCGGAAGGCTAACTAAGAAATAGGATTTTACATAATCTACGCGTGTAGTTGTTTTTATAAATATACTCATTACACGGGCTTCTAATTCTTTCTGTAGGATTGTTCATCATTTCCTTTACATAAGTTCTTTGTCAATTTGTATTCTTACATACTAGAAACTGCTGAAATGCGCATGCTAAGATGGTCAGCTGGTGTGTCCCTGAGAGACAGGAAGCCTAGGTGTTACAGACATCAACAGCAAGGTGGAGGAGAGGCGGATGGATTGAGATGGTATGGGCACGTTGGACGCAGAGCACCCTAACACATTGTGAACCAGGCAATCTCCATGGATCTTCCTCGAATAACAACCAGAGGAAGACCAAAGAATTCGTGGGTGGTGCAAAAAGATAACCTGTTGCAGAGGCACGGCTTGGAGGACGTAGTCCGGGACAGAAGAGCATACAACCTGAGGACTTTCATTCATAGCATCTTCACCGTACACTTCGCAAATATCGCGAGCAGCATTGGCAGCTTTATTCCCTCGATTGAACGTGAACATGCTCACTTTCGGTGTCGAAAATGCTCACTTTCGTCTACTTGACATTCCATTTTGAAGGCTTGTAATCAAATAAAATAATATATGTAACATAAAAGCAAACACAATATCTTGTAGAGCAGAAAATTTTCTTTCGAATGACGTATAACATTTGCCATTTTGTTTTACTTTCGGTGCTCATTTTTAATTTAGAAAAAAACGGACACAACTTATGTTAACACACAATACAATATGTGTCGTTTGTGCCGCCGTTCACTCAGAAAAACACAATGTCAGGGTTGTCACAACTTATCACGAAAATATTAATAGTCTTCCATCGTTAAAAACATCAGGCACATCTTCATCACCAATGTCAAAATCAAAGATCACTGTCATCCAATTCAGCAGTACGGCCAGCTTCATCCATAAAATCTTCGTTTAGCTGGTCAGGAACAGACGTATTTTGTTCACCCTCCATTGTTGGTCAAAGAAATTTTAAAATTTGAGTAGAGAAAAATTCTCGTAAATGACACAAAAATCTTGTAAAAAAAAAACAAACAGAAAACACACTTCGTAAACTAAAAACCACTTCTTTGCACAATTCACAATAATAATAACTTATAACGTACGGAAAGTAAATAATGTAACTATAAAATCATTTCAAATTTCAACGGTTAAATAAGTAAAATGCTCACACTGACAACCCTGTATTATAGACACATGTCGACTGTCATATCAAGCTTTTAGACAAATCTCTGTAAATTCAATAATATCTGTAAACTGTAATATTATAGTGTTTATTCATCTTCTCAATAGATGTCTCTATATGTTCCATATTTTAGATTATTCGAATTAGTACTAGACATTGGCTAGAAACAGGCATAAAGTTGAGCGATTTAACTCGCTAATTTTATATGGCCGGCCCCACGGGCACGGCAACAGAAAGCGAGTAAACTCGCTTAAGCCACCTAACCGGTTAATTTTCCAAACCATCTTAATGTTCCTTTCTTCATCTTGCTTAAAACATCTATATTATCCATGCATTCATTTCTAGGACCTTCTTAATCTTGTTGACGAGTCCGGTGAAAGAGTGGGTCTTACAATAAATGTCAGTAAAACCAAGTGGATGACATTCGGGCGGTTGGATTACAGTGGGTCAGTGTTGCGTTTGAACGGCCGTAGCGTCAAAAGGGTGGAGAAATTCAGATACCTCGGCAACATACTCACGCAGTCTCTCGACCCGGATGTGGAAATCAGGTGCAGAATTGAGGCAGCAAGAACTGCATTTAATAAAATGAAGTCGCTCTTCTGTGATGACAACTTAAATTTGAAACTCCGTCAGAGGATGATCAGATGCTATGTGTGGTCTGTTTTATTGTACGGTTGTGAAACATGGACCTTGAAAGTCCAGGCAATGAACAGACTGGAAGCATTTGAAATGTGGTTGCACCGTCGAATGCTCAAAATTCCCTGGACAGACATGGTGACAAATACCGAAGTCCCGAGGCGAGCTAGAGCTGACAGGGAGTTGTTGTCCACTATAAAAGTTAGAAAGATTTCATATCTGGGTCACGTGCTGCGTGGAGAGAAGTACCACTTGCTCCAGCTTATATTGAAGGGGAAAATCGAGGGACACCGGGGGCCCGGAAGAAGACAGATGTCCTGGCTGCGGAATGTGAGGGAGTGGACCGGCATCCGGAGTGTAGAGGAGCTGTTCCGGGTGGCTCAGGACCGAGACGGATTCGCCGAAGTGATCGCCAACGTTGGGGGGACCCGACAGGGCACTTAGAAGAAGAAGAAGATTCATTTCTAATGTCTTCATTCCACCTTCTTTCATACATTGATACTCCACAAATTTTCCTTAGTGTATGCATCTCCACAGCATTTATCTTACTCTTATCCTTGTACTGCCAAGTCTAAGTTTCACTTCCATACATTAAGGTGGACACCAACACACTTTTAAGTATTGTTATTTTTGATACTGTTGATATTGTGTGGTTGTTGTATATAACATTAAGTGCTCCATTTACCTTGTTCCCTGTCGCTATCCTTTTTCCAATGTCCCTTTCAACATGTCCATCACACGTAAACATACTGCCCAGATAACAGAACCCATCAACCTGCTCCAGTTTCTCTGAGTTAACCCATACATCGCACACACTTTTTACCACACTTCCTATAACTGTAACCTTTGATTTCGCTACATTTCTCAAATAGCTCACTTATCATATCCCTTAAATCACCTTCTCATATAGCTCACTTATCATATCATATAGCTCAGACATCTCTCATATAGCTCACTTATCATATCCTTTAAATCACCTTCATCTTCAGCAAGCATAACCGTATCATCTGCATACAGAATTGTTTTATTTTAAATTTGTCTTTTTTTAATTACAGCTGTCGTCGAACTCAAGCTGTCTACGATAATTGCGTATTGGAAAAACTAAATATCGAGCGACCGGACTTCGGTTACTACTGCAGAGTGAGGGTTCACGATACTCAAAGACCGAAGCCGCCGGCGGGGAAGAAAGCGGTCTATCCAGATGCTACGAAAAGTCTGCCGGACGATGCGCCCAAGCCACCGGCCAAATACGGTTCTAGATGGTATTTCCAAACGGAGTGAGGTTTCCTTCCCATCTCGTGGCTTTCCGATAGAAGTATACCAACTTTAGTAGCTGGTTGAATCGTTTAAATGTTAATATTATAGATTGTTTTTTTTTTGAACTTATTAAATTAATTATCCACCATTAACATTCTTTTTCTTTTTTCCTTGGTTTATCTATGGTATTTTTTGGACCATGTGATGTATCTTTTACTAAAAAAAATTTACTTGAAATCATGTTGATTCTTACCAAATTAAATATTGTACACAAATTTCTTTTTATATCTATGCAAGTATTTCATTTCAATACCTACAGTTTATTTTTGTTTCTTCCTCTTGGACTAGGTCATATGACCTGTCTGTCCTAGGATGATGACGTCCAGCTGTCCTTCCACCTTTTCGGCGGCCTTCCTGGTAATCTGCTGCTAGGGTTTCCAGTCCTAGCGATTTTTGTCAGTCTTATATCCTCCATGTGGTCTACATTTTATGATTATTATAATGAAATGGTAGTGTTGTAATTTGTTTTATCAAACACTGTTTATTCCACTTTATATAACGGTATAACCCTACCGGTTTCAAGGTTTTCACATCTTCAGTGGAGCACACACAAGACTGAATTATGTTCGAACTGGTACCGACATCCACACTTTTAACACTAAAAAATTGGATTGTGGCTTGTGGACAGTGGGAGGCAGGACACAACTTCAGCGAGCAGCGGCGAGATCTTGGGAATATATGTGTTTGCCAGATGTTCATGCTGATGCACTGAGTGCATTCCCAATCTGATTTTTTTGTGCTTCTTGTCTTGTTTGTGCTCCCCTGATGAGAGGAAAACCTTGAAACCGGTAGGGTTGTGGGCGGTGGGAGGCAGGACACAACTTCAGCGAGCAGCGGTGAGATCTTGGGAATATATGTTTTTGCCAGATGTTCTTCCTGATGCACTGAGTGCATCCCCAACCTGATTTTTTTGTGCTTCTTGTCTTGTTTGTGCTCCCCTGATGAGAGGAAAACCTTGAAACCGGTAGGGTTATACGGTTATATAAAGTGGAATAAACAATGTTGGACTAAACAAATTACAGTGTCTTTAGACCTCCACAGTGTTAATACCTTAACTACTATATAAATAGTATATGACATGGCAGTGCTGGTGGAGAGTGAAGATGAATTGCAGAGTTAGATAAGTTAATTGTACGAGAGACGCGAAGAGAAAGATCTTGAAAGGAATCTAAACTCTTCACCCTGCTACTTTTCACCGCTCTACGCCTTTGAACGTGAGCTGAATTCTCCGAGTATCGAGCAGCAGTCATTCACCTATTGTTCCAGTTCTTTGTACCGGTGGCGTTCAATAGTTGACGGAGAGTGAAGATGAATTGCAGAGTTAGATAAGTTAATTGTATGAGAGATGCAAAGAGAAAGATTTAAGAATGAATGTTGCAAAATCCAAAGTAATGGTTACAGAAAAGTAAATGTGATATATGGGTGAAAAATGGATTGAAGCGAGTTGAGGAATCATGCTATTTGGTAAGTATTTTCATAGATGATGGAAGAGTAAAGAGGCGATCAATTTAGTCAGTAAAAGGGGTAAAGCAAGGATGTGTCGTGTCACCCTGGTTGTAATAAATAAATAAATATAGATTTATTGATAGCAATATATAATAGTTTGTACATATATTATATAAATACATTCCAAAATTGCACATATATCAAAATAAATAGCAGAAAATACATTTAAAAGAGAAGCTATCAAAAGGTGTGGGCTCATCTCATAACATCTTCCCTGGCCAAGATACACTTTGCTAATATAGGGCGTGCACGGCTGCAAGGACATCAGATGTTTTTCAGCCCACCCACATATACAGGACTCTGCGGTAAGTAATACAAATCGGGTTTAACGTGTTCCTCGCGGGAAGCACAAACGCCTGTGATCTGATCTGTAGCATTCCTTTGTGTATTTTACGTAATGTTTAGTTTATCTCCTTTATTTAACGAGTCTCCTTAAGAGTAATGACTATTATTTATTATCAGAAAATTACTTGAATGTCATGTTTACTTGGTGTTGTAATCAAATATCAGTGGTTCTAAACAAAATACGCGTTTAAACTTAGAAATAAAAAAACGCCCAAATTGTGCCGCGCACAGGATTCGTGGAATTTGATTTTTAACGCGGTGTACAGGTTAAGCCCGATGTGTATTGCTTACCGCTGGGTACTGTACATCTAGATTAAGAAAAAAAAGACTGAAAATTAATAAGGATTCGAAATGTGGATACAGGTTTATACCGTTATATAAACAACAAATTACAATGTCTTGAAACCTCCACAATGTTAATGCCTTAACTATAAATAATATACATTTCCTTTTTCAAGAATATCATCAATTTAATCCAACCACACTTTCCTTGGTCTGCCTCTGACATACATTCCACTCACTTTTGTACTATATCTGTTTTGTTGGTTTTTCTTCATTTGTTCCACGTATCCTCACCATTTCACAATTCCCTTCTTCACCTTACTGAACACATCAACCTTAAGTTCATAATCATCTCTAATCATATCACCCCATATATTTTACTCAGTGCACACATTTCTACAGCGTTTATTCAACTCCTTTCAGTTTTTTTCCACATTCATGTTTTATCCCATATATCAAAGTTGGTACTAAAATACTGTTGTGAACTATTGATCTCTGCCAACCCAAATACTGTAACATTGTACCATGGCTATTATCTTGGCAGATTCTGATATTGTCCAGTCCGAGTATATATATTTTATCCCATATATCAAAGGCCAATTAACATCACCGTTTCCGGAGATTACAATACATAAAATAATTCAACTGAATTTGAACGCGTTGTTGTATTGTATACGACTCCATTTTTATAAATGTCGTACATTACACTTCTCAAATGTCACAAGACCCAGGCAAGTTAGCGACACCATCTGTGTTTTATCCAAGAATTAAAAAACTGCTCAATTTGAAAGAATCTGCCAAGAGTTCACAACACAACTAACTTTTCTATGCCAGCCGTGTAGAACGATTTATCTTTGGTTTCAAAATAGGTGTTAGTTTCGACAATCACTTCTTCATTGGAGCCAAATCTCTTTCCCTGGAGCACCTTTTTGAGGTCTGCAAACAGCCAATAGTCGCTGGGGGCCAAATCTGGAGAATACGGTGGGTGTGGAAGCAATTGAAAGTTTGACTCATGCAATTTGGCCATCGTTACCATTGATTTGTGACACGGTGCATTGTCCTGATGAAAGAGAACTTTTTTCTTCTTCATATGGGGCCGTTTTTTTTGCAATTTCTGCCTTCAAACGCTATGTAATATTCGCTATTGATAGTTTTTCCCTTTTCAAGGTGATCGATGAATATTATACCATGCGCATCCCAAAATACGGAGACCATAACCTTCCCGGCCGACTGTCGAGTTTTTGGTCGCTTCGGATGACTTTCACCGGCTGCTCTCCACTCGGCTGACTGTCAATTTGATTCCGAAGTATAGTGGTAGATCCAAGTTTCATCCAGTGTCACATACCGATGCAAAAACTCCTGTTTATTTCGCGTAAACAGTGCCAAACAGCGCTCTGAATCATCAATGCATTGTTGTTTCTGTTCCATTGTGAGCAAACGCGGCACCCATTTCGAAAAAAGCTTTTTCATGACCAAATAAATGTTCATGCAAAATAGTGTAAACACTACCAAATAACATCTTCAGGATGTCAGTTATCTCACGTATTTGTACTTTGCGATTTTCCATCACGATTTTGAGGGTTTTTTTATGTTTTCTGGTGTAACAGCCTCATTTGGACGACCAGAGCGTTCAGCATCATTTGTGTCTGTACGACCGCGTTTGAAATCAGCATACCACCGACAACAAATGGTTGTTTTCAACGGAGCAGAGCCCGGATAACACTTTTCAAGACATCGCTGAGTTTGAACAGTATTTTTTCCCATTAAAAAGCAATGTTTTATCAACACACGAAATTCAGTTTTTTCCATTGTTTTGAAAATAGCAAAAGTAGCGTCACTGAAACCACTGTAACTCAATGACAGAATGTCATGAAAGTTTGACACGTAACTTCTAAAGGTTGGTACTAACTGAGAATGGTATGGATTTGTTATTAGAGGCGCCATCTGTTCCGGGACTTATTGATCGATGTGTTACATAGCTGAATTATCAACAAATAAAATGGTTTGAATAATTTTTCTCTACATGTAGTGATTAATAAGATATTTAAAGATTATTTACCCCAATTTTCAAAACACCCTCGCCGTCCAGACATGTTGACCCAATGTCGTTTGAAAGCTTGTAGCGTTGTCAATATTTATCACCAGATGATACCACTGCACACAATAGTGCATGTATAGTATTTGAATGTGTTGCCATATTTGAAATTACGTCGAGTTTCTGGATTTAAAAAAAAAGATCCCTAAATTAGTGTAACACCTGTGTTACAAAGCCACGATAAGGGTTAATTACAATCAGAAATAGAGCCTGAAATTCCCGGATCTAAAATAAGTGACTTACCAACTACAATAGGTCACTACGGATATAAAGGGATGAGGATATAAATAAGTGACTTACCAACTACAATAGGTCACTACGGATATTTTTTAATAAAATCAAAAGCCTTTTTGAGATTACAAAAAATCTTTATTAATTTTTTTTAACTGTTCAAATTACCTAACATTTAAAGATACTTAAAATTAACTTAATACTTTGTACAATATTATAATAAATTTAATGACTTTACAGAATATTTTAACAACCAATTTTTTCATCTACAATTTGCCGTCACAAGCGAAAAATAGTACAGTTAAGTTTATTTTTTAAGTATTGTTATTAAAATGTTATCGAAAACGGGAAAAAAAAGCAAAACGAAACACACACAGCAAAGTAAAACAAACAAAACACAAAAAAAAAAAATAGAATTGAATTTTTAAGTCTTGACTTTTTATTTTAAGTAAAATATTTTTCCACTGTAGCAGATTTTGATACTGTCCGGTTTGAGTAACATATATATGTTTAAGTGCCCCATTGACTTTGTTTCCGATCGCTGCACACCGTTTGATATCCCTCTTTAACTCCTCAATAATCAGAGAACTTGCTCCAATCTTTCATTATTCACCCATATATCGCATTTACTTTTCCTTTCACACTTTCGTATCACCATTACTTTGCTACATTAATTCTCCGATCTTTTTCTTCACATCTCTCGTACAATTTACTTATCAAACTCTGCAATTCATCTTCAATTTTCGCCGACACTACCATGCCATCAGCATACTTTCTCATTCGACATTTGTATGTCACCAATTGACCTCTGTAGTTCCATCAAACATTTCTGGAAGCTGGAGATAACTTCAGCAAGTCTTCCATTCAAAATCCCCAACTTGAATTTTTACCTTTCGATGCGTGTGTATGTCAGTAGCGGTTCGAACATAATTTAGTCTTGTTTGTTCACCCGCAATGATGAGGTGAAAATCTTAAAACTTCCAAGATGTCTGACTTAAATGACTTACGAAGATAGGCTAAGTTTATTGAAGTTGTCAACTTTGCAACAAAGATGAAATTGTGGAGACTTAATTGAGTGTTAGTCTGATCTTTAGCAGTCATGATTCCGGCTCAGAAGTCAGTCAACTTTACTTTGCGATTTTCCATCACGATTTTGAGTTTTTTTTTTATGTTTTCTGGTATAACAGCCTCATTTGGACGACCAGAGCTTTCAGCATCATTTGTGTCTGTACGACCGCGTTTGAAATCAGCATACCACCGACAAATGGTTGTTTTCGACGGAGCAGAGCCCGGATAACACTTTTCAAGCTATCGCTGAGTTTGGACGATATTTTTTCCCATTAAAAAGCAATGTTTTATCAACACACAAAATTCGGTTTTTTCAATTGTTTTGAAAATAGCAAAAGTAGCGTCACTTAAACCACTGTAACTCAATGACACAATGTCAGAATATCATGAAAGTTTGACACGTAAATTCTACAGGTTGGTACTAACTGAGAATGGTATGGATTTGTTATTAGAGGTGCCATCTGTTGTTTAGCCCCGGGACTTATTGATCGATGTATTAGAAGGCCGAAGAGGTGTTGGCAGGAGGCAAATCTCCTGGCTCCGCAATATACGGGATTGAACAGGCATAAGGGGCGTTGGAGATCTTTTTCGGGCTGCCGGGGACAAAGATGTCTACTTTCAGGTGATATTCAACGTTCGGGGGACCTGACATGACACTGGGAAGAAGAAGAAGTCCACATTCAAGAGAAATTTTGAAACAATGTAAATAAAACATTTTACTATTTAAATCAATAACATTGCTTCCTTCTTAATGAACAACTTGTTGCCATCTTACAGGTCATTTTTTAATTCCATTTGTTTAAAAGGACTCTGGTTTCGATGAAAAAAAAACTGGTGACTTCTTTTTCTAAGGTCTTCGATACGCACACGACACGCATGATGGACTGGTCATCGATTAAGTATCTAACGTACAGCTGGATCCCAGCTCTTGAAAAAGTCACGAGCTTACATTAAGAGATGTTGAAAGTCAGCTTCTTGGACTAACATAACTTCCAGACACCATTCAAATTGATTATGGTTTTGGCTGTCAAAATCACATCATTTCGGGGGTTCCCGCGTATTTATTATTTTTATTTACTCTTAATGAAATGTTTTTTGTAAGTTATCAGTAACCACTTTTGACTAAGATATAGAATATTTGGATACCCATAATAAGGTTTATTATCATCCTGCCATGTAGCTCATGACTGAGCATCGTGACTCCCATGATAGTCTCTGATGCCTCCTCTCTATCTACCCCTGCACTGTCGGGATAGGCAGAGGATAGAGCACCATACTTTCCTATCTAGACACATATCCATAGTCCCTTCTAGATCCATACAACTTCTACGATTTCTTTGACTTTCTATATTTTCTTCTTTCAGAATATGAACTTGATCTAACCATACTTTCACTTGATCCAACCATACTTTCCTTGATCTTCCTGTCACGCTTTCCACTCACATTTGCACTATATATCCGTTTTGCTAGCCTTAATTTAGTAATTTATTTCACGTGCCCAAACCATCTCAGCGTGCTCCTTCTCCACCGTACTCAACACATCAGCCTTAAGTTCACATTCATCCCTTATCACTTCATTCCGTATTCTGTCATACATTGTCTCTCCATATATTCTTCTCAATGCAAGCATTTCAACAGCATTTATTCGGTTCCTCTTGAATCTATTTCCACTTCCAGATCCTTTTACAATGTTTAACATTTTAGAACATAACGAAACAACACGTCTTCCACCGGCTCTAGTTGACATACTACTAATGGTAGGGTTATCAAATTTTAACTGTAACATCCCCTGACCATTCGACAGGTGTGACTGCTGTGAAATATGTCCAAAAATGCTCTTACTTTTTCAGGCTGGAAACTTTATGATTTTAGTAGTATGTAAAAGATCACTTATTTATTCTCCATAGCATTCTAGAAACAATTTACACCATATTCATTGAATTGCTGTTTTCCTGGAATTAATTAACATAGTAAATGGAGAGAGGCATGTTGATTTTGAAACATCACAAGTCAAATCATTTTGATTATAAAACAATATTATTCAAATAATTTGATTTTACAGTACAATAGCTAAATTTTATTACTGTTCATCATTTAAAAAAAACAGAATAATTAAATTTATTTGATTTTAGATTTTAATTAATCAAATTTGGTACTGAATAATTCAATTTATTTGATTTTAGATCTTAATTAATCAAATATATTTGATTTTAGAACATAATTAAATAATATTGTTTTTTGAACATGATTATTAAAATTATTTTGATTTTAGAATACAATTTATCGAATAATATTAATTACGGCTCGTCATTATGCAAACATGTTTGATATTAGAACATAATTAATCAAATAATTTTGATTTTAGAATACAATAATTTTGATTTTAAAACACACTAGATCGAATAATTTTAATTATGGCTCATCATTACGTAAATGATGTTGATTGGAGAATATAATTTTGATTATAGAACATAATATATCAAATAAATAATTTTAATTATGGTTTATCACGCAAACATATTGATATTAGAACATAATTAATCAAATAACTTTGATTTTAGAACACACTATATCGAATAATTTTAATTATGGCTCATTATTACGCAAACATGTTGATTCTAGTGATATCAAATTTATTAAAGGTTTCGGCTTTAACTTTGTGGAACTCCATATTAACAATAATTCTGTATGAAATATTTTTATAAAATATTTTAATTAATTTATTAAAATTGAAATCTTTACGTAAATATACCACACACACTTTTGATGTGGCTGGTCCACAGTAAAGTAACATACCACTAGTCTGATATATATATAAACATAGCTCTCATAACAAACTGGGAATATTCCGTCTGAAGAGAGACTCGGGATAGGAGGTAGAAACACGTGTAGTGAGGATTAGTGTATTTAGTGGAATAACAAAATGATTTATTGTTACATATTCATATTATATCGAATTTAATACATTATTTTCTTTTAGTAAAGCATGCAATTTTTTGGTAATTAATTTTAGAATACAATTTATCGAATAATATTATTATGGTTCATCATTACGCAAACATGTTTGATGTTAGAACATAATTAATCAAATAATTTTGATTTTAGAACATAACTATTCCAATTATTTTGATTTCAGAACACACCATATCGAATACCTTTAGTGGGGATTAATGTAATTGGTGGTATAACAAAGTTATTTATTGTTAAATAATCAAATTATATGGAATTTAATACATTATTTTCTTTTTTTGAAAATATGCACTTTTTTGGTAATTGATTTTAGAATACAATTTATCGAATAATATTATTATGGCTCATCATTACGCAAACATGTTTGATGTTAGAACATAATTAGTCAAATAATTTTGATTTTAGAACATAACTGTTCCAATTATTTTGATTTTAGAACACACCATATCGAATATGTGTAGCGAGGATTAATGTAATTAGTGGTATAACAAAGTTATTTATTGTTAAATAATCAAATTATATGGAATTTAATACATTATTTTCTTTTTTTGAAAATATGCACTTTTTGGTAATTGATTTTAGAATACAATTTATCGAATAATATTATTATGGCTCATCATTACGCAAACATGTTTGATGTTAGAACATAATTAGTCAAAGAATTTTTATTTTAGAACATAACTGTTCCAATTATTTTGATTTTAGAACACACCATATCGAATATGTGTAGCGGGGATTAATGTAATTAGTGGTATAACAAAGTTATTTATTGTTAAATAATCAAATTATATGGAATTTAATACATTATTTTCTTTTTTGAAAATATGCACTTTTTTGGTAATTGATTTTAGAATAAAATTTTTCGAATAATATTATTATGGCTCATCATTACGCAAACATGTTTGATGTTAGAACATAATTAATCAAATAATTTTGATTTTAGAACATAACTATTCCAATTATTTTGATTTTAGAACACACCATATCTAATACGTGTAGTGGGGATTAATGTAATTAGATTAATGGGATTTAATACATTATTAATTTATTTTTAGGAAAGCATGCACTTTTTGGTAATCAAATAAAAAAATTTTTTGCAATGAAATAATACGAATTTTATTTATATTTGTAAACATATTATTTACTATAAAGCTATACAAATAAAATAAAGATTAATATAAAAAAAAAATGTCTTTCTATTTCAACTCAGTCCAACACTTAAAAAATATACAAAATCATTAAACCATCGAGTGTTGAAGTCTTGATCAATATTTGGGTTTGAATTTTGCTTCGAGCATTATGTATTATGTATCGTACAAAGGGCATAGAGAAAACGGAAGCGCCTTCGAGTGATTTCGTTCACAAAACGAAAGAAAAATTTGCTTAACGACAATTCTACAATCAATAGTTTCGAAACCTTTTTTCATTTGCATACATACTACGTACATATTACGCTGCATTCCTTGCGGGGTAAGCAGAAAGAATATGCACAATATTTTATTATTTCTGTTTACGTACATACCATCACACCGTTTCCCTGTCGGTATAAACAGACAGTGACCCATCTTTCTTTCGCTTCTTCCACATCCATAGGGAAACTGCGTGAATAAATGTACGCCCTAACTTCCCAGAAACAGGCACTACATTATTGATTAAATAAAACATTATTCTGTATGCCCTTATTTTTATCAGCAAAATAATTTCAATAAAATTTCAAGCCCACAAAATACAAAATATACATAGGCAAATTACACACAGTTTAAAAATTAAAAAAATTAAATATATATATATATATATGTATGTGCACATACACGTACAAAAAGTATCCGGCGGTAAGTAATACGCATCGGGTTTAAGAAAGAGACTGTTAGCCATAATCGGCTAACTTCGGCTTTGTAGAGCGTCGTCTCTGTCGCACGATGCGCTAACAGTCTCGCGACAGAACACATGTATGAATGACAGAGACGACGCTCTACAAAGCCGAAGTTAGCCGATTATGGCCGACAGTCTCTTTCTTAAGCCCGACGTTTATTACTTACTGCCGGGTACTGTACATACATACGTACAGTACCCGGCGGTAAGTAATACACATCGGGCTTAAGAAAGAGACTGTCGGCCATAATCAGCTAACTTCGGCTTTGTAGTGTGTCCTTTCTGTCGTTCATGCACGTGTTCCGTCGTGATTAGTCAGCCGTTGTCAAGCGTTCTAGGGTGTGGTATGAATGACAGAGACGACGCTCTACAAAGCCGAAGTTAGCCGATTATGGCCGACAGTCTCTTTCTTAAGCCCGATGCGTATTACTTACCGCCGGGTACTGTACGTACATTATATATATATAATAATTACAAAACCATAAAGTACTTAAAAACTAATATGTGATGCGAAAAGACGAAATGGGATCTCAAATTGTAAATGATCAAAATTGAATTCTTTTTAACACTTTATTTACGGGTATAAACTAATTGAATAGGTGCCGCGAATAAGGTGGTAACTAACAAAACTTGTACTTTACAGTATTCAAGAAAAACACTTTTTTTATTAAGTGTCGATATTTTAATAGTTTGTTTTAAATCAAAAGATATACTTTTATACACACTTTATTTAAAAATAAAAAATTACCAAACTATATTCAAAACAACAAAAAAAAACATGAAAAACACTATAAACATGTGCAATAACGTGGTCCGCGAATGCAGTTACAATGTTATTCCACAACTCTTATATAAAACAAACAAATTGTGTCGTTGCAACTTTTATATGAAAAATCAATAATGTACGTTTGTTGCCACGTTATTCCACTAACCTCTTCTGATCTTCTTTTACTCGTTACTTCTTTGCCTTTTCTGCTTATATAGGATTGTCCGCTGTTTCTCAGTTTCTTCCGTTTATTATCTGACCATTCTGCAACCCTTGCCGGTCGTTCTTTCCAAAATTATGTTTATTTTCTACACTAGCAGAGTGAACGACGGGCGCCTCTCCAGACATGTTGATACTTGAAACCACATTATTCCACCAAATGTTAGTTACCACCTTATTCGCGGCACGCATTCAATTCTTGATCACAAGCACAGTGGGTTTATTAAGGCAATGCGTACCCGTAAATGACCTAAAATGGAGTAAACACATCACTTCTTCTTCTTCTCAGTGTCATGTCAGGTCCCCCCAACGTTGAATATCACTTGAGAGTAGATATCTTTGTGCCTGGTAGTCCGAAAAAGATCTCCAACGCCCCTTATGCCAGTCCAATCACGTATATTGCGGATCCAGGAGATTTGCCTCCTGCCAACAACTCTTCGACCTTCTATTTTGCCTTGGATGATCAGGTGCAGTAATTTGTACTTTGCTCCTCTAAGTACATGACCCAAGTAGGACACCTTTCGGATTTTAATATTAGTCAGCAACTATCGATCAACTTTGTCTCTTTAAAGAACCCTTGTGTTGCTGACCATATCCGTCCAGGGTATCCTGATATCGTAAAAGAGCCAATACACTTCTCTGCATTATAAAGCCTTCCGTTGGATAGTAATATTTCTTTAATCTCTAAAACTTATGTTAGACCATTGTATAGAACTTGGTTACTAAATCTTTTTTATTCTTCGTCACATAATCAATGCTGAGTGTCGTGGTTCTCTGCTGTCTCAAACTTGGCTCAACCTCCTGTCTCCATCTCTCCCTAAGTTGGTCCCGTACCATGTTGAATACTGCGCTTAGATAGGATCCCGTTAACTCCTTTATTTGATTCACCCATCTCATAGGACATCTTTTTCTCGTTCGCCTTCCTTCAATTACCCCCGCGATAACCAGTTTTTCATAGTTCTTCCTAGCAAAATCCCATCAAAGCTAGGATTTTTTTCTGCGTGTTGTAAAAAGTCTTTCGACAATCTTCAATTTTTTGGATAATAGATACACCGGTGTACCTTCCAGTCCATGGAATACGGAGCTTTCACCTCCAATACCACATTTCGAAGGCATTTATAATTTTTCTTTCCTTTTTTCTCACCGTCCATGTTTGTACTCCATACAGTGCTAATGGAGAATACTAGAGTCAACTTAACTCAACGGATTTTGGTTCTTCCGAGTATAGAACAAACGGAACCTTTATTTTATAACTGAAGTTCTTTGAAAGGGTTCATAGACGAGTAACTAAAATTCCAAGATGTCTTGCTTATCTGACTTACGATGATAGACTGTATTTATTGAACTCTGCAATAATGACGAAATTGTGAAGATTTGATTCTAGTGCTATAAGATCTTTAGCAGTCGTATGATAATTTGTTTATAACCCGAACACACATTTGAGATGATATCAGTAAAAACTTTCCAAACAAATTCCACAACAGTGTAGCGAGTACAGTGACACTGAACCAGTTTAAAGACTGTCTGGACAAGTTCCTACACACAAATCCTGTAGTGTCTTGTTTCCTTTGCAGTTCCCTTACTGTTTCTCCATGAACATTATGACAGATAAACTTGATATATATATTAACAGCATTCATTATGTCTGACTATTATGCTACTTAAAATAACACATAAATTATTGAAAATTAACTATGTCACGCGATTTCCCTGTCGAGTTAGAGTGACAGACTTGCCCATGACCCATATCCTTCATTTCCCTGTCGAGTTAGATAAAGTGACAGACTTGTCCATGACTCACTTCCTTCATTTCCCTGTCGAATTAGACAGAGTGACAGACTTGCCCATGACCCATATCCTTCATTTTCCTGTCGAGTTAGACAGAGTGACAGACTTGCCCATGACCCATACCCTTCATTTCCCTGTCGAGTTAGACAGAGTGACAGACTTGCCCATGACCCATATCCTTCATTTCTTCTACATTCATATACACCTTCTCATCACCACGCCTTCTACTCACATTTGCACTAAATATTTGTTTTATTAGTCTTTCTTCAATCATTTGTTCTACATGTCCAAACCATCTCATAGTGCTCTTCTTCATCTTACACAACACATCAGCTTTAAGTTCACATTCATCCCTAATCACTTCATTCCGTTTTCTCCACGTCATATAGTGTTACCCCATGTATTCTTCTCAGTGCACGCATTTCTACGGTATTTATTCTGCCCCGTTCAGTCAATTTTGATTTTATAACATAATTATTCCAATTATATTCGATAAATTGTGTTCTAAAATCAAAATAATTCTTTTGATTTTAGAACACAATTTATCGAATAATTTTAATTATTCCTCATCATTAAGCATACATGTTGATATTAGAACATAATTAATCAAATAATTTTGATTTTAGAACAAATTTATCCCTCATAATTTCATTTCATATTCTGTCATATATTATCAACCCATGTATTCTCCTCAGAGCAAGCATTTTTTTAAGTATTTATTCTGCCCCTTTAAAGCCTTTTTCCACGTTCACGTTTCCCTCCCATACATCAAATTTGGTACTCTCCCTTTATTCGCTTTTATCTAGTCGGTTGGAGGAGATTGCAACCTAGCAATAAGCCCTTCAGATTGTTATAAAATAAAATGTTAAATAAACAAATAAATTAATTCCCTTTTCCGTTTCTGCATCACATTTGTATTTTTTTTATTTATTGACTGCGGCGATACTAAAAACTATGATATGGCAACAAAAATATATCACAATTTAATTAATTTTTTTTATACACCGCACACTCTCCCAAAGCGATATTATTTAAAATTGTCTTTGGTATAATACATAAATTGGAAAAAATTAAAAATGACACTTTTTTAATGAATCACGTATATATATACGTATATATAATGTAATTTATTTTTCAGTCTATATATTCAGCATTGCACAATTTTTAAAAGAAAAATTAAAAATGTTTTTATTAACTTTTTATCTATACTTTTAATTAACACACAACACTTTTTTTGGTTTTTTAAAGTCTACACATAGATAATTGATTTCATTTTCTTTTCTTTCACCAAATTATAAGGCGTAAAATGTTTCCCGTTAAATTCTTGGGCACTTTCCATAGACACTGAAATAATTCCCTTCATCCACATAAAAGAGTTCTTTTATTTTATCAATCGGTCCTACTCCTTTAATTTATAAATACAATACCATTTTCATGCATTATTCATAGACAATTGATGGTTCACAATTTTCATTCACAGATAAAAAACCTCAATTTCTATCTTCAACAAAAATCTTTCTTGATTTCATTCCAATAGAAAATTGCTCCCAATTTTTATCTTAAGACAACCATTATTCTCAATCATGGACAATGGTTTCACAGTTTTTATCTAAAGATAAACAATTGTTCACAATTTTTAACAAACGAGAATAATTTTTAATTCATAAAAAAATTGGGAATATTTGATACAGCTATTTCCAATTCTTTTTAGAGAACCAATTTTAATCTATGGACAATAGTTTCACAGTTTTAATCTCAAGATAATCGATTGTTCACAATTTTTAACAACTGAGAATCATTTTTAATTCATAGAAAATTGGATATATTTGATACAGCTATTCCCAATTCATTTTTAAGAGAACCATTTTTAATCTATGGACAATAGTTTCACAATTTCAATCTAAAGATAATCAATTGTTCACAATTTTTAACAACCGAGAATAATTTTTAATTCATAGAAAATTAGGAATATTTGTTACAACTATTTCCAATTTTTTTCTTGAGACAATTAATTTCAACCTATGGACAATAGTTTCACAGCTTTAACCTCAATATCATTTCCCAATTTTTAACAACCGAGAACCAGTTTTTATTCATAGAAAATTGGGGATGGTTGTTATATGCATTCCCAATTTTTTTCTTGAGGCAACCATTTTCAATCTATGGACAACAGTTTCACAGTTTTCATCTGGGGATAATGAATTGTTTACATTTTTAGCAAAAATGAATAATTTTTAATTAAAAGAAAATTTGGATTACAGTTATTTTCAATTTTTTTTTAATAGCCATTTTCAATCTATGGATAATAGTTTCATAGTTTTTATCTAGAGATTATCAATTGTTCAAAATTTTTAACAACCGAGAATAATTTTTAATTTATAGATAATTGAGGATGGTTGTTACATGTAGACTTATTTTTAGAAAACCATTTTCAATCTAAGGATAATAGTTTCAGAGTTTTTATCTAGAGATTATCAATTGTTCACAATTTTTAACAACCGAGAATAATTTTTAATTTATAGATAATTGAGGATGGTTGTTACATGTAGAATTATTTTTAGAAAACCATTTTCAATCTAAGGATAATAGTTTCAGAGTTTTTATCTAGAGATTATCAATTGTTCACAATTTTTAACAACCGAGAATAATTTTTAATTTATAGATAATTGAGGATGGTTGTTAAATGTAGAATTATTTTTAGAAAACCATTTTCAATCTGAGGATAATAGTTTCATAATTTTTATCCAGAGATAATTAATTGATCACATTTTTTAACAAAAGAGAATCATTTTTGACTCACAAAAAATTGGGAATGGTTCTTTACAGCTATTCCCAATTATTTTCTTGAGACAAACATGCAATTAATGCAATCATATAATTCTATATATTTTTCATGAAATTAACAAATTTCTCCTGACTTATGAAACCTTTCGTAACTTTATTCCGTTGAAAATCAATCACAATTCTTCCATAGACAATCACTATCAACCGTTACCCATAGACGACCGTTTTAATTTCTGTCCATAGACAAACAATCTTCATTACATTTCCTATTTAATATTTTCACAATTTTCGTTAAAAAATGTAAAATTATTTTTAAGCGTAAATATCAAATAAAATATTTTAAATAGAGTAAAAAAAAATCTCCAAGCGTATTAAAAACTGAGTAGATACAAAAATGTTTTCCATCCCTCACATTATAAAAAATACTATAAATAAGAATATACAGTGAAACCTGATATATTTTATTTTTTATTTGATACAGGTTTAACCCTATCATATCAAATAACAAGTAAAAAATTTAATTATCAAGTCTAAATATAACGTAATGACAACAGGAACAATTTTACTCATGCTTCCCTGTCAAGTGACTCAGTTATACCTGCAGAGTTTATTGAGGAGTTTAATCTTTACTTTATCCACCCATATATGGAAGATATCGATATCAGAATATTCATTCAATAAGGTCATTCCGTATGCGAGTGGTGATGATCTAAACAGCTCAGTTCTTGAATACAGAACCGAAAACAATCTTAATTCATGATGGCGTAAATAATTATCCGGTATATTAAACAAAAGTCTGTCATTCAGAAGTCCAAGCGAGCTGATCCCTTTATTGTGTCAGGTTTACAGGGAGTAGGGATAACAATTCACCGTTACGTGAATTCTTTGTCTAATTTACTTTTAACTTTCAGTCTTCAAATCTCCTCGATAAAGTGCACTGTGTTCATTTCAAAATTTTCAAAGATCTCATATCAAAATGGTCAAAACTCGAAAATATTATTCAGAAATCCGTTCAATAATGGTGGCTTTTTCCAATATGGGTGAAAATGTTAGTGAAATTGCCAGAGAAATGAAGATTCTTAGGAGAACAGTTGGCTGTTTTTTTTTAAAAAGTACGCTTTGACCGGGCGTTTGGAGGATGAAAACCGATCAGGAAGGCCAAAAGTCCTGTTCGATTACCACCAAAACAACCCCAAACCATAACACAGCCTCCTCCAGACGACACTCTGCAAAACCGAAGTTAGCCGATTATGACCGACAGTCTCTTTCTTAAGCCCGATGTGTATTACTTACCGCCGGATACTGTAATTTAATTTCTGACATGATGGGAGGACTTTTCTATCATTAGATCTATAGCGTATGTGTCAAAAGGGTTTCACTATATATATAACCTAAATCATAGACATCCGGATACCTCCAAAAGTAACTCGGAAAAAGTTCCTCTGATTTTGAGAATTTAACACTTCAACGAGGAATATATTTGATATAAAAAAAAATGTGAGGGATAGTTCGATGAGCAATGATTGCTAATTAAAAAAATTTATATATGTATAAAAAAAAAAGTTAAATAAATAAATTAATTACTAAAATTTTCTATGATTCATAAATAAATTTTCTAAGTATAAAATTTTCTATGTTAAAAATGCATGTTATACAATTTATATGTAAATTCTATGTAAAATACAATTTTTAAAATTCCCTACTAATTCTACTTCCAAATAATGGCCGAACTTGTTGTCATTGGGTATGTGGTAGGTTTATTGAATGGTTTTGTTTAAAATTTAAATAAAACTTATTAAAAATACATGTTACTATCACATATTAGAAGATCTACAAAGGTTTTTTTTTATAATTCGTTCTTGCCTTGGTAAATTTTCTGTAGTTTCGTTAAAAAAAATTAAGTTTACGTTCTTGAGTCGACAGTGGTGCATCTCTGCAGCTGACCGGGCAACCTATAGAGCAAGTCGACAGATACAAATATCTAGGAAGCCTGATTATTCATTGACCTTGACCCACATGGAGAAGTTAGATGCCCATTTTAAATGGTACATGATTGATATCTTAAGGTGAGTGAATCAGCACTTAATCAGCAACGCATGATTAAGTGCTGTATATATATATATATATATATATATATATATATATATATATATATATATATATATATATATATATATATATATATATATATATATATATATATATATATATATATATATATATATATATATATATATATATATATATATATATATATATATATATATATATATATATATATATATATATATATATATATATATATATATATATATATATATATATATATATATATATATATATATATATATATATATATATATATATATATATATATATATATATATATATATATATATATATATATATATATATATATATATATATATATATATATATATATATATATATATATATATATATATATATATATATATATATATATATATATATATATATATATATATATATATATATATATATATATATATATATATATATATATATATATATATATATATATATATATATATATATATATATATATATATATATATATATATATATATATGACCTATTTTACTTTATGATGTTAAAACATAGGGTGGTAAGAAAATATTTATGACAGTAACACTGTGGAGGTTTAAAGACATTGCAATTTGTTTAATAAAACACTATTTATTCCACTTAATATAACAGTATAACCCTACCGGTTTCAAGACTTTCACCTCATTATCAGGGAAGCATAAAATCTGTGCTCCCCTGATAATGAGGTGAAACCCTTGAAACCGGTAGGGTTATACTGTTATATTAAGTGGAATAAATAGTGTTTTACTAAACAAATTACAGTATAATCAGTCACAGTAGGCAAAGAGGAGAGAACATCACACTTTCTTATTGCGACACACATCTTTCACCTCTTTTACATCCATACACCTTTTCAAACAGCTCCTACGATTTCTCTTACATTTCCTTCATTCACCACACTTTCCACTCTACATTTGCACTGTATATTTATTTTATTATTCTTTCATTATTCATTCATTCCACATGCACAAACTATCTCGAATGCTTTTTAATTTATTAAGCTTTGTATTTCTGCTCTCCTTTTTTCGTTATTTTTTAAGAATTTAAAATAAAGCAAATTATTTTTTACAGCATCGCAGTGATTTTTTAAACAAATAAATAAGGTAGATTTACTCATATGCCGATTACTTGACTGGCATAAATACTAGCATTGTATAATCATGCGTAAACCATAAAAAAAAATATCCTACCAACATTTAACCCAACAACAAAATTACACGACCACGAATAAAAAAAAAAAAAAATATATATATATATATCTAATTAAAATCCACAAAATGACAAAAAATTGATTGCTTTTTTTAGATATTGATTTAATCTTTGTACTTGCGAGTATTATAAATCTTATTATTTTCCTTTCGAAAATGACCAAAAGAGCCTTAATATGATCAAAAAAGGATTTTTCGGTTTGCCTCAAGGTAATCACCCGGGTCCGAATTTTTTTTAAAAACTACAATTTATAATCATGATATGCAAATAAAGTTACGATTGAGCAAAATGCATAGATAACATCTAAGAGATGAAATAGTTTTTTAGTAATTAAACAAGAAAAAAAAAAAAAAACATTTTATCAACCAAAACAGGATTAATATGTAATAAAATATGTTCACCATTTTAAATTGAAATCATTCACTCGTTAACTGCATATCTAATTATCATCTTATTGTAAATATTCATTTAGTTTTAAATCATTTATAGTATCCTGCGGTAAGTAATACACATCGGGCTTAAAAAAGAGACTGACGCTTTGTAGAGCGTCACCTCTGTCGCACGGACTTTTAACACTTGCCTTACTGTGCTAAACAATTCCGCCAGCCACTGTGCTGGACGCTCAGCATCCAGTGAAAAATGTATGTTTTAAATTTAAATTATGCAAAATCTGCTAGGTTATTTTTTGTAATTAGCTATAAAATTATTTTATTATGTAAGTCCTGGTCACTCACTATCCATCATAGGGTGGCAAGTGTTAACGCATCGTGCGCCAGAGACGACACTCACTCTTTTAAGCCCGATGTGTATTACTTACCGCCGGGTACTACAGTTTAGTTATAAAATAGTTTCGCTTCATAGTATCTAATTAGATAACAGTAGTCTCACACCGATTTGCTTTTAGTATACTCAAAATACCAACTACGGACATGGCAACTCAAGTGTGCCGATATATCAACCGTGTGAACAGAACTAACAAGATCCTATGAAGCGGACATCGCTTGACATTGGCGTATACTCCTTCAATATATATAGGAGTTTACGGTCATTATTCAAAAAGATATATTTAAAAAATAAATTATCAATGATGCAGTGTTGCTATGGAAAAAAAACTACTTGTTTGTATTAAAAATCATTAGATTAATCAAAATATACAAAATCTTTTTTTTATTCGTAATAATACAGGTTTAGCCTAGCCCGATTACGTTTGAATTTTCAACAAATTTTTTATTCTAAAATTCTGTTTTTACTGTATAGAATAAACACAGCAGGTGTCGGTCGAGCAAGGACTGAAATTAATGTTAAAAAAATAAAGTTTATGTTATATATTATTTATAGTTAAGGCTTTAATATTGTGGAAGTTTAAAGACATTGTAATTTGTTTAGTCAAACACTTTATGTAACGGTATAACCCTACCGGTTTCAAGGTTTTCACCTCATCACCAGGGGAGTAGTGTCCCCTGGTGATGAGGAATAAACAGTGTTTGTCTAAACAAATCTGCAGTTGAACGGGCAACCCATAGACCAAGTTGACAGATCCAAATATCTAGAAAATCTAATTATTCATTACCTTGACACAGTTTTTAGCGAATTTTTAAAGGAAATGCAAGGAGCAAAATAAACATAAAATTGTACCCGAAGATTGAAGAATGCAGACGAGGCTGACATTTTATCCATCCGAACCACGAGGCTATTTTTGCTGTTTACAATTTTTGTGTGTCGAAAATTCAACACTAAAAAACAAACCATGAGGCTATTTTTGCTGTTAACAATTTTCGTGTGTCAAAAATTCTACTCTTAAAAACAAACCACGGGGCTATTTTTGCTGTTATTTTGGTGTGTCAAAAATTCAAAACTGAAAAACAAACCATGAGGCTATTTTTGCTGTTTACAATTTTCGTGTGTGTGAAATTCAACCGTTAAAATCAAACCATGAGGCTATTTTTGCTGTTAACAATTTTCTGTTAACAATGTGTGTGTGAAATTCAACTGTTCATGTGTGAAATTCAACCGTTAAAATCAAACCATGAGGCTATTTTTTCGACCGTTTCATTGGACAAGTGGCACGATTTCATAATAGTATGTAAGTTTTTTTTTAAATTCTTAGTTACACTGCGTAATAAAACATCTCAGTCAATTTTGACTAGAAATAAAAAGGTATATATGGTATAAATTTCAGAAAGGTTAATATTATTGGACTTAAGGCAAAATACAGGTATAATATAACATAACCCCTCTTGTAACAAAATACAGGTATAATATGACATAACCCCTCTTGTAACAAAAGTAAACATTGAATCTAAGCGCGCCCAAATAATAATTCAAGACGCCATCAATTAGGATTTCTGGTCGATGCAGAGTTTGCGATTATGCCAGTTTTATTTTCTGATAAATATTGTATTATACAGTAGAATGAAAACAATATTTTTCCATGTTTAATAATATTTTGAAATGTTATACAAAAACTTGGAAATTTTGACTGCATCGGTCAATCCGCAACCTGGAAAATCGAAAGTCCACTGTCTTACCACAGATAAACGTAAATCTAAAACCACAGATTATGTAAGCAAGGTCAATTTTGTTTTGGGTCACTTCTATGACTAACTTTTTATCAATTTATAAACAGCTGTCTGTATGCGGTTGTTTTAATTATCTATGGTTGATTACACTCCTCAAGAGAGAACTTTTTTTTGCAAAAACAGAAGTGTATGTATATTATTTATAAGTTGACATTGTAATTTGTTTTTATCAAACACTGTTTATACAACTTTTTGTAAAGTTATAACCCTACCGGTTTCAAGGCTTTCACTTAATCATCAGGGGAGCACAAACAAGACTGAATTTTGTTCGAACTGGTACCGAGATACACGCTTCTAACGGTAAACATTCGGGTTGGGGGAGGCATGAGATAACCTCGGCAACCAGCGGAGAGATTCTTGGGATATATGTGTTTGCAAGATGTTTACCTCGATGCACTTACTTAAAAATTTCTAGGACCTCTAATCTGTCCAATTTATTTACTCCGCTGCTCGTCGAGGTTGTTCCATGCCTCCCCCAGCCCCCAGTCCGCAACCCGAATGTTTACCGTTAGAAGCGTGTATCTCGGTACCAGTTCGAACAGAATTTAGTCTTGTTTGTGCTCCCCTGATGATGAGGTGAAAGCCTTGAAACCGGTAGAGGTACACCGTTACAAAAAGTGAAATAAACAGTGTTTGATAAAAATAAATTACGAAGCGTAATTAATTTATAATATAGATTTTGGGACACTAAATACGAAAATGATATTAAAATTCTGATTGGCTCCGGCTTACGAGACAAATTAGATATTTCTGTATTCATATACAGGTTCAGCCTTGTTTATCGCTTTGACCAATACTTTTATTAGACTCATGTGTAATGGTGGCAGCAAAACTTTTACTGGAAGTCACTAACGGATCACTTACAATATTTTTCATATCGTTCCTTTTTCTTGTAGAGGACACTCCCAAGAAATGTCCTCTTTGGCGAACTGACGAAGAGCAGGAGACTCATAGGAAGGACGTACCGCCGTCCTAGTCTTCAAGTGCTCATAATATATTCTCCATAAAGGTTAAACAAACCGGGAGAGAGGATGCACCCTTGCCGTACACCCTTTTACACTTTAAACTGTGTGGACTTGATGTTATTGACTTCGACTGTTTACAGAACTACGTTGGTACAGTGACTTAATAATGTCCACAATGTGTGCCCGTACACCAATCTTTAGAAGTACGTGCTACAGTTTGTCCCATTTTACACAAATAAATGGATCTATGTTACTAAAGTCCATATTCACTGTTATTTCTGATTCTATTGATAATACAACTAATACGTATAGTCTATTTTTTTTTAGCGTGGATCTTAAATATGCTTTTAATCGTTTCAAAACATCGTTACGTGGAACAATTTTTTAATGGTGTGCATAAATAAAATAATGTAAATATTTGGATAAACAATTTATATATAGTTGGTAAAGCTGTAAGATTGAACAGTCGTGGTTATCGTAAGATTTTAAATATGAACTATAGTGAACGCATTCTTCCGTAAAGCATTAATTTCAATCATTCTTGTACGTAGTAAATTTATGAATATTTTGGCGCCCCCAGGCAAACCCCTAGCTTTGCCTGTTAGCAAAACGTAGCTCTGAGTATACGAGTTACGTGTCCTTGTATAACGTGAAAACAAGCGTAAATCAATGAAAGCTAGTATCGTTTTCGAATTTAGTACCGCAAAATCTATAAAGAATAGTATTTTTATTTTTGTAAAAGTTTCATTGTTTGGCAGAGTTATTTATCTGTGGTTTATACAATAAAAACAGTCCAAAAACAATAAAAAAAAATTAAAATCATTCAGTACACAAGGTATAAAATAAAATCTATCAAATTCATTTTTATTCAGTTTAAAAAAAAAAAACAATTAATGTCTCCCTTCGTCTTCCAAAAATCATAAACGCGTCGCACATAGCACGCATTTAAATGTATATTTTTAAACACATTTCATAATAAATAACAAACACGTTTTTAAATGTCTTTTTAACACTTGTCAGAATAAAGAAACAACAGTTTCAATTTTTACCCTTTTTCAACATGCCTTAGAATAACTGAATAAACTTGACACGTATATCAATGTTCCCTCTTAACACGCCTGCAGAGTAAGAAAAACAAATGGTGCACATGTTTCAATGTTTCTTTTCAATACACTGCAGAATAAGAAATAATTTATTATGCATACCAATGTCTCTTTTTTTTTTTTAATCAAGTTATAGAATAAAGAAACAACAAATGAAGCACGCATTTGAATGTTTTCAATACACATGAAACAAACTTATCACGTATTTCAATGTTATTTTCAAACACGCCGTCGTAGAATTGAGAAACAACAAACGTAACACACGTATCGATGTTTCTCTCTAACACGTACATTATAAACACTCGGTAATAAAAGTCTGTCAATTTAGCAAACTTTGTTTTTAGTCATATCCACAAACACTGGTCGTCCTGACTATTCCGTTGGACTTTTCTTCACATAAGGTTGGCCGCGCTGTCGGCTATCCTCGTTGAGAACACGGCGCCCGTGACTGTGATGAACGCGGTCATCAGTGTTGCCAACACGTAACTGTTTAGAGTCATATTCGAGTATATGCCGGTGGCTATTAAAGCTGACAGGTTCGCCAGGGAATAGATGAATCCGTGCGCGGTACATCTGGAATAAAAGAAGACTATTAGAAAAGTATTTGGAATATTTCAATATTACGTACGACTGGTTGCGACCCGTGAAATATTCACGGAAGTAAAACAAATTCTACATTTATGAAAATACATATTCATAAATGTAAAATTTGTTTATATACGAGGGTGGTACGATAAGTACTAAACCTACAAAAGAATAACAAAATTTTTAGAAAAGTGGCGATTTATTTCTCAACATAATCTCCTTTGAGTTCGATACACTTGACCCAGCGATGCGCCAACTTCTTTAACCCGTCTGAAAAATACGTTTTCTGGAGGTCTGCAAAGTAGGCCTCCGTGGCGGCGATAACCTCCTCATTCGACTCAAATTTCTGCCCGGCGAGTGACTTTTTCAAATTTGGAAACAAAAAGAAGTCGCACGGGGCCAAATCCGGAGAATACGGTGGATGGGGCAGCAGTTCATAGCCTAATTCTACCAATTTGGCGGAGGTGTGAGCCGGTGTGTTGTCATGATGGAAGAATACTTTTATCTTCGCCAAATGGGGCCGTTTTTTCTGCAATTCGGCGTCGAATCGGCCCAATAATTCGGCATAGTAGAGCCCTGTGACCGTTTTGCCCTTCTCCAGGAAGTCGATGTAGATCACACCTTTTGAATCCCAGAAAACGGTGGCCATCACCTTTCCGGCCGATAAGACAGTCCACTGTTTCGACTGTTCCTTGGTCTCGGGTGTGTACCAGTGTATCCATGTTTCGTCGACAGTCACGAAACGACGCAGAAACTCCTTCGGATTGCGCTTAAACATCGTCAAACACTGTTCTGAAGTGGTCTCACGGTTGCGCTTGTTGTCCGGAGTGAGCAAACGCGGCACCCATCGCGCCGATAGCTTTCTCATGCCCAATACTTCATGCAGGATATGACCCACGCAATCTTTTGAGATGCCTACTGTCTCAGCTATTCCAATCTCAGCTATTCCAATCAATCCTTCAATCGGCGGTCTGCCAATACGAGATTGTGGATTTTTGTCACGTTATCCTCCGTGGTAGCCGTTTTCGGGGCACCTGGGCGTGGCTCATCAAAAACCGACGTGCGACCACGTTGAAACTCGTTAAACCAATTTTTGACGGTCGCCATCGTACAAAAGTTTATTTTATTACTAACCCTTTAAGTGCCGGAAGTTATTAGTATGGCCGTACCCAGCAGGCCGTGATTTTTTCAACAAAAATAAAGCCTAAAAAATTTATATTTTTTGTATACAGATATAAAGGATATTATGAAAACTTACTAAATATATACACCGTGGGGCATTTGAGCTGCCGTTCACTCAGAAAAACACAGTTTAAATATTCACAAAATGTCAGGGTTGTCACAACTTGAGACAAAAAACACGTTTACTTATAAATATAGTGGAATATAATATCCTTTGTAAACTAATATCAACAAATTATCTGTATGATGTATAATAAAGCGCAAAAGGTAAATAAACTATAAAATAAAACCGTAAAAAGTCTATATAAACGTTGTATTATGCCGCAAAACTACCGCCAATAACCAAAGAATACACGAAAACACACTTTGTTAATAAATACTTGGAAAAATTAACAAAAATAACGCACAAAAGTTAAAAATCAACCATTGAACAAAACTACAAACGAATTCATTATAAATCATCGTAATTACGATGCTAAAAACTGCAGTCGGTAACCCTGTATCAGAGACACGTATTGACTGTCAGTGAAAGCTTTTAGAAAGATGACTGTAACTTTGATAATATCGGTAAATTGTAATATTTAAGTATTTCTTGACCATCCCAATACTATAGATGTCACTATGTGTTATAATTTATAAATTATTACAATTGGATTTGATATTGGCTTGCGACAAGCTCAAAGGAGAGCATGTTCATTTTGTATGGCCGGCCTGGCGAGCACTGAATCGGAGAGCGCGTCAACGCGCTCGTGGCAGTGAACCGGTTAAAGAACAATTTAATATAGTACCGTTTCAAGAACAAACTCTGCATCATTGATAATGATGGTTGATAATGATGTTCAAAATGATGATCTTCATGGCCTAGTTGATAAGACAATGGCTGGTCTTACGAACATCAATCACATCCCTAAAAATGTCACAAATATTTTTCATTGCAATAGTTGCGGAGTTTTTTTTTTAAAGATACTCAAATAACACAAAATTTCATACGAATTTTTCGTTCGATATAAATTCTGCCATCGTGAACGGGTGATTTTTATTTATATTTTTTATACTGAAATGGACAATCTAGGTGCTGACAAACTGAACGTTAACAAAACAGCTGGTGACAGGCAGAGCACAACTAATTATCACAATAAAACGGCATTATTTTCCGAATAACGTATTATAAAACAATACACAGCTAAAACTATAGATGTCAACTAGAGGGTTTTGTTCGGTCTTGTATTATAACTAGATGGTAAAAGTGGTGTTTCCCCGTACCTCAGATGCACGGGATAACTCTCCATAATGATAATCGTGACTCCTATATACGCGAACATCATGAGAGCTATGAAGACGGCGCTGTACGCCACAATGGACGTCTCCGAAGCCAGGAAGTAGAGTCCCGGGGTGGCCAGCGATGCTAACACTAGACCGCCCACTGAAAGACAAAAAGAAAACATTTATTATATTATTATTAACAGTTAATACACACATGTTCAAAATGCCTTCGAAAATTAACCAAAGAGCTTAAAGATAAATAAATTTATTAGATAAATAAGAAATCGACATCAAAGACCCACTTCTCTCAGACACAGAATTGAAAGATGCAATGGAGACATCACATTAAGGGACTTGAATATGAAGACACGAAGTTTAAAATCAATTTGTTCGTGACATTTAAGCCAGTGTTGCGAACGGAAGCTTTAAGCTATCAAACAGTCCGGGATCATCTGATAACATCCTCCCAATGGATACACCCCAATCAATACATCACACCCTTATACACGTAAATTATCATACCAAAAAAATATAAATTATAAAACTAATTGATATAATTAATCTCATTCTTCTCCCTGGCTCCATCCCAACTCACTGTCTGCGAAGACTGTTGGGGTCAGCTCTCCTCGTCCTCAGGTTGTATGCTCTTCTGTCTCGGACCACATCCCCCAGGCCGTGCATCTGCATCAGGTTATTTTTTTGCACCACCCATGAATTCTTTGGTCTTCCTCTGGTTGTTATTCGAAGAAGATTCATAGAGATTGCATGGTTCACAATGTGATTGGGAGTTCTGCGTCCAACGTGCCCATACCATCTCAATCGCCTCTCCTCCATCTTACTGTTGATGTCTGTGACACCTAGGCTTCCACGAATGCGTGACTTTTTATTTTGCCTCTTAGGGACACACCTGCTGACCATCTTAGCATGCGCATTTCAGCAATTTCTGGTTTCCTAGAGTAAGAGTTATACATCGTCCAGCATTCGGAGCCATAGAGGAGTGCGGGTCTGACAATGGTTTGGTATACTTTTCCTTTTAACTTTACTGGCATTTTCGGATCACATAGAACTCCCGTCATTGATCTAAACTTCATCCATCCCACACTAATTCTATATTTTACATTTGCTGCACATCCTCCATCGCTATGGATGAGTGATATAATTATTTTCATTAAGGGACTTGAATAGTTCAGAGTTTTTCAGGGATTATAGGGTCTTGAACATAGCCAATTTACATTTGGCTATGTTCAGGACCGTTTTACTTGGCTTTGGGTTTAGTTTATTACTCGACATTCAATTTGAGACATTGAGAATGCAATTAGAAGTATCCCGTTTCAGTATATTTTTATCACTTGCATCACAGAATTTAAAGAACAAAGTATCGAAAAAAAAATGTGTCCCTATTTAGATAATATACAACTGATTACCTGTGGTATAGAGAGTGGGTAGCACAGTGCAGAGTAGAGCAGCTATACAGGCGGCGCCCGCACTAGCCGCGTGAGTCCTGATCACCTCCGTGATGTAAATGTTGTGGTCGGCCTCCAGGGGACACGCGGGGGACAGCCCGAGGATCGTGCTATTGATCAACTGACACCTGGCATCCATGTGACGGGCCGTATTCAGGTCCGTGTCGATAAACCTAAACAGAATTTGATATCCATCGATTAGAAATTTGAGGGTCATGAAAGATTTTTGTTTATTCATTTCCGTATTCGGATCATCAATTATTTATTTATTTAATTAACGACACAACAGTGTCTTTATATACAGATGAACATGTGACAGGTTATACAAGTATTTCAAATTATTGACAAATATTACAACTTTATCTTAAACTAACATGAAGATACAAAAAGCAGTAGTAATAATAAATTACAATCATTGTTTAAAATTATTTAATAATTATATGTATATTTAAGTTCAATATATGTTTAGTACGAGGGCGGTCCGATAAGTACTTAGCCTCACCGCCCGATGGCACCACTATCGCAAGAGCAATTTTTTATCGCGTAGTACATTCTCGTTGACAGCTACTGTCAAAATTTCAGCCGAATCGGACGCGTAGTTTTGTTTTGACCGCGTGTGGAAGCGAGCGTGTCCGCGGATTTGAGAAAAATGGAAAAAGAGCAATATCGGTCGGTGATTCGATTCTTGTTTTTGAAAGGGAAATCGCGCAGCGAAATCAAAGAGCCGTTTGGATGCTGTGTACGGTGACTCTTCTCCTTCGATGGCGACCGTCAAAAATTGGTTTAACGAGTTTCAACGTGGTCGCACGTCGGTTTTTGATGAGCCGCGCCCAGGTGCCCCGAAAACGGCTACCACGGAGGATAACGTGACAAAAATCCACGATCTCGTATTGGCAGACCGCCGATTGAAGGTGCGCGAGATAGCTGAGACAGTAAGCATCTCAAAAGACCGCGAGGGTCATATCCTGCATGAAGTATTGGGCATGAGAAAGCTGTCGGCGCGATGGGTGCCGCGTTTGCTCACTCCGGACAACAAGCGCAACCATGAGACCACTTCAGAGCGGTGTTTGACGATGTTTAAGCGCAATCCGAAGGAGTTTCTGCGTCGTTTCGTGACCGTTGACGAAACATGGATACACTGGTACACACCCGAGACTGAGGAACAGTCGAAACACTGGACTTCAGCCGGCGAACGTGCTCCGAAGAAGGCGAAGACTGTCCTATCGGCCGGAAAGGTGATAGCCACCGTTTTCTGGGGTTCAAAAGGTGTGATCTACATCGACTTCCTGGAGAAGGGCAAAACGGTCACAGGGCTCTACTATGCCGAATTATTGGGCCGATTCGACGCCGAATTGCAGACAAAAAGGCTCCATTTGGCGAAGAAAAAAGTGCTTTTCCATCATGACAACGCACCGGCTCACACTTCCGCCATTGCCACGGCCAAATTGGTAGAATTAGGCTATGAACTGCTGCCCCATCCACCGATTCTCCGGATTTGGCCCCATGCGACTTCTTTTTGTTTTCAAATTTGAAAAAGTCACTCGCCAGGCAGAAATTTGAGTCGAATGAGGAGGTTATCGCCGCCACGGAGGCCTACTTTGCAGACCTCCAGAAAACGTATTTTTCAGACGGGTTAAAGAAGTTGGAGCATCCCTGGGTCAAGTGTATCGAACTCAAAGGAGATTATGTTGAGAAATAAATCGCCACTTTTCCAAAATTTTTGTTATTCTTTTGTAGGCTAAGTACTTATCGGACCACCCTCATATGTATACCGCAAAATAGGAATATTACCAAACTTCACCATTACGTGGTACAGTAGTACAAAGTAGTACAAAAATTACGTGGTTACCGTAGTACATATGTAAGCTATTTTTCGACATAGTCGCCATTCCTCTCAATGCATGTGGTGAAACGGGGTATCAACTTTTTGATGCCTTCCTCGAAGTAGTTTCCCGCCAACCCCTCCGTCCACTTCTCCACCTCCTCCTTTACCTCCTCGTCGGTTGAAAACCTTTTTCCACCCATGTGCAGCTTCAGGGAGGTAAAGAGATAGTAATCTGAAGGTGCTAGGTCAGGGTAATGCGCGGGATGGTTCGGGACATCCCATTTAAATGAGGCGAGCAGTTTCTTCGTGGCGTTGGCCGTGTGTGGTCTGGCATTGTCGTGCAGCAGGCAGACTCCCTTTGTCAGCATGCCTCTCCTCTTGTTCTGAATCACCCTCCGCATTTTTTTTAGGGTCTCACAGTATCTTGCAGAGTTGATGGTCTCCCCTTGAGGCATATATTCAATTAAAATGATGCCTTGACAGTCCCAAAACACGGATGCCATGATTTTCTTGGCTGAAATTGTGGTTTTGAACTTTTTGGCGGAGGGTGAAGAGGTGTGACGCCACTGTTGAGACTGCCTTTTGGTTTCAGGCGTGTAGTGTGCAACCCAAGTTTCATCTCCAGTAACGATGGAGCGGAGAAATTCATCTCCATGGAGTTTGCAGCGCCTCAAAAACTCTTGCCCGGCCTCCACTCGATTCAACTTGTGTTGGTCTGTCAGCTGTTTTGGGACCCATCTCGCGGACAGTTTCCGATATCCGAGGGTTTCTGTGATGGTTTCGTGTAGTATTACCAGCCTTTAAGTTCACACTCATCCCTAATCACTTAATTCCATATTATGTCATACATTGTCACCTATGATAACAAAAATGTTAATAAAACACATACATACCAACATGCTGTGTCCCTGTCAGGGTATGCATTAGAGGAGAGAGAGCCACATATTTTGCCTCTTCTACATCTGTACACCTCATACAACTCCTACAATTTGTCTGATTTTTTACATTTCCTTCTTTCAAAATATCATTTACTTTGTCCAACCACATTTTCCTCGATCTTTCAATCACATTTGTTCATTCAAAAGAAGGAGGAAAACCTGGAAGAAATTAAAGCCCGGTAGCATCTAAACGTTATTTAATTTCAACCGAGCTTTTCCGTTCTTTGAAAGAAACTTGATAACCGTGTGCTATTCAATTTTTAACATTTCAGAATATGACAAAACATCATGTCTTCTATCAGCTCTAGTTGATATAGTACTGAGGGTAGAGGTACCAAGTATTAATTGTACAATAACATCCTGGCATGGCTAATGTAGTAACTGTCCATACACGCTCAAATGCTCGAGTCGTACAAAGGCATACTTTCATAGACACGTACACATAATACTTAGACATACATACGTACCATTCTAAAAATGTCAAAAATAACTCACCTAGTTCCTCGGAACAAGCTGCCTTCAAAGAAAGTATAGGAACTCATAATGTTCGAAAACTCCACATCGTCAAACGAACAGAATCTGAACACAACATGGGAGAAAGTCACATCTTTGAACGTGCAATTGACAAATGTTGAATTCTCATAGATCACATTCTCGATGGACGACTCGTTGAACATCACATTCTTGTAGGAAGCGTTCGCGATCCGGGTCGTGTTCGCCTGGAATGCGGCATTCTTGTTGCGGATTATCAAGCCCGGCGCGTACACCGTCATGGCAACCTGGCAGAATAGTACGCAGCACAGTGTCGCCGATAACACGCCTGTCGTCCGGCTGAACGGAGTTGAGAATAGCTGCACGAACGAGTTCCAAAACTGTAAAAGAGAAATAAAATATAATAAAGAAAGACTCGATCCCATTTGGTAGGTTTTATAGATCAACAAAGTCCCATTTGGTAGGTTTTACAGATCAACAAAGTCGCATTTGGTAGGTTTTATAGACTAACAAAAATCATTTGTGGAGTCATCCCCGACCTAAAGCGCCTCGATTAGGCAATTCTTGTTGAAATGCTTTTGGTCGGAAACTACGTTCCACAGTTGATATATATACCATCACGTAGTCTTCCTATCAGAGTAGGCAGAGGAGAGAGCGCCAGACTTTCCTATCGTGACACATCTTTTATCATAGACTTTCCTATCGTGAAAAATCTGATACGGGACAACCGGTAGAACATGCTCCCTTTGCCAAGCAATCAACACATTAATTACCAGTGATACCAATAAGTTAAGGGACCAAGCTGGAGAAACATCTGTATTCTTTGACATCAATTGGAATAACTTGGCTTTGATTGACCTAATAATTTCTTTGTATGAGTTACTCAAACAATTGAATAGGTGCCACAAATAAGGTGGTAACTTATAAAACTTGTATTTTACAGTATTCAAGAAAAACACTTTTTTTATTAAGTGTTGATATTTTAATAGTATTTTTTTAAATCAAAAGACATTTTCATACACACACTTTATTTAAAAATAAAAAATTACCAAACTATATTCAAAACAACAAAAAAAACATGAAAAACACTATAAACATGAGTAATAACGTGGTCCGCGAATGCAGTTACAACGTTATTCCACAACTCTTATATAAAACAAACAAGTTGTGTCGTTACAACTTTTATACGAAAAGTCAATCATGTACGTTAGTTGCCATGTTATTCCACTAACCTCTTCTGATCTTCTTTTACTCGTCACTTCTTTGCCTTTTCTGCTTATATAGGATTGTCCGCTGTTTCTAAATTTCTTCCGTTTATTATCTGACCATTCTGCAACCCTTGCTTGTCGTTTTTTACCGAAATTATGTTTATTTTCTACACTAGCAGAGTGAACGACGGGCGCCTCCCCAGACATGTTGATACTTGAAACCACGTTATTCCACTGAGCGCGCGCAAAAATCCAACGGCAATGTTGGCTTATCAGTAGAAACGAAAGAGATAGAGAATATTCTTATAGAGGGGACAAAGGACGTAACCACATAGCACGTTATGTTAGTTACCACCTTATTCGCGGCACGCATTCAATTGTCTGAAATTGAATGAAGAACACTGGGAATCGGAGAATTAACAATTTTTGAAAAAATTTAATACTCGCAAATTCTAAGAGTCTCTTTTACTGCCACACATTCAGTGGTAAAAACTGAAGAGTAAGGAGGAAGTTTAAAAAGTGGGTTTATGTCTGCTTCCGGGATACAACATATAACATACTGCTGCCCCCACAAGAATCACATTCCTTCATTTTGGACCCATCTATATAGATATGCAAAAAAAAGTGTTAAAAAACCTAGTGACAATGGCAGGAGGAAGATGAATTTTATATTGTGCAATATATACACTACCGCCCATAAGTCTTCGTCACCCCCTAATAATTGAGTTATTCGCGTAATTATGCAATATTACGCTGAAAAATTAATATAATAAAATAATTATAACCGTTTTGCATTTTATTTAACAGAAATCAAGTGTGTATGGATGGAGATTAGAATTTGGGAGGCCTTTTGTTCAAAAACCAGCTTCTTATAAAACAGTCACATCGTTCGGTATTGTCTGTCATTCAGAAGTCCAAGCGAGCTGATCCCTTTATTGTGTCAGGTTTACAGGGAGTAGGGATAACAATTCACCGTTACGTGAATTCTTTGTCTAATTTACTTTTAGCTTTCAGTCTTCAAATGTCCTCGATAAAGTGCACTGTGTTCATTTCAAAATTTTCAAAAATCTCAGTATCAAAATGGTCAATCGCGAAAATATTATACCGAAATCCGTTCAATGATGGTGGTTTGTTCCAATATGGGTGAAAATGTTAGAGAAATTGCCAGAGAAATGAAGATTCCTAGGAGAACTGTTAAGTTTATTTAATGCGGGACACAAGTGATACATGGTTAGCTCTTATATAGGGCAAGACAAACTTGTAACAATACTGTACAAAATATATTCAGAGCATTGTGACACAGAGTATTGTCAATATAGTGAATACAAAATGTACCCACATATCAACAAGAACAGTTGGCTGATTTTTTAAAAAGTACACATTGACCGGGCGTTTGGAGGATGAAAACCAATCAGGAAGGTGTATCAAATTAAAAAGGTGAATAGTGCGGTATACCTGATGGACACTGTAGGCCATATCGGCCAGCACCGAAGTGTTGGGAGCCTGGTTCCTGGCTCCGACAGCCCTCTTCGGGGGCAGCTCCAGCTCGCTGAGCTGGTAGCCTCCTCCCGCGGCTGCCCCGCCTCCCGCCCCTCCCGACCTGTTCTTCTTGTAGATGCGCTGGAAACAATTCAAAAGGTAATAGGAAGATAATTTCTATTAACAAATTAAAGATGGTAGATTGGAACAAATACCCAGCACTTGTTGGACAAATTGGTTATACGGTATCTTCAGGTTTCTATAGTCTTAGAGAGTCAGGTTTCTATAGTCAAATTTGTACGTCGATTTCTTCCAACAAGGTTAACCCTTATCCTAGCAAAGTTTAATTTATCCAAATATTAACGTTTTTCTTTGGTGATTCCTTGTTATATGGTAAGTTATGAGGGAAAATTGAGGAAAAAAAATTACAACTTTTCCTTATAGGTTTTTTTTTATATATAACACCCCCGTTACATTGCCAAAATATCAATTTTTATAAAACACAAAAAGCTCTATAAAATGAATCTATAATCTAAAACATGAACAACATTTACATAGCTGAATTATCAACAAATAAAATGGTTTGAATATTTTTTCTCTCCATGTAGTTATTAATAAGATATTTAAAGATTATTTACCCCAATTTTCAAAACGCGCCCACGCTGTCCAGACATGTTGACCCGATGTCGTTTGAAAGCTTGTAGCGTTGTCAATATTTATCACCAGGTGATACCACTGCACACAATACTGCATGTATAGTTGGAGTGGCGAAGGGATCCTCGACTGCGAAGCCCGGCAATGATGATGATGATGTAAGCAATACATTGATACCCCCTCCCGATAGTAAAAATGTCTGTACGGTACTACTACCATGACTGGAAGAGTGTATTTAAGGGGCTCTGGGCGACAATGAAAACTTAACAAAATAGTACATAATCCACCCGGCACGGCAGCCGGGTGAATAGTGATTTTTTTCCTGATCCGGGTCACCCTTTTTATAGCGACCACAATGCATTTTTGGACAGCGTAAGTGGTCCGCTTATCGTGTCGAGAATTTGCCCAACTTATTGGTACTATCTCGCTTCCGTTAGTCTCGACTGGGATTGGTATTGGAAAGTACGTGATTAGGATGTGGCTAGGGGGTCTTTATAGTACATTCATCGGGACTAGGAAAGCGGCCAATTTTCCATTGACGTGCTCTTCTCCCTGGCTCCATCCCAACTCACTGTCTGCGAAGACTGTTGGGGTCAGCTCTCCTCGTCCTCAGGTTGTATGCTCTTCTGTCCCGGACTACGTCCCTCAGGTCGTGCCTCTGCATCAGGTTATATTTTTGCGCCACCCACGAATTCTTTGGTCTTCTTCTGGTTGTTATTCGAGGAAGATCCATGGAGATTGCCTGGTTCACAATGTGATAGGGTGCTCAGCGTCCAACATGCCCACACCATCTCAATCCATCCGCCTCTCCTCCATCTTACTGTTGATGTCTGTAACACCTAGGCTTCCTGTCTCTTAGGGACACACCAGCTGACCATCTTAGCATGCGCATTTCACCAATTTCTAGTTGCCTGGAGTAAGAGTTATACATCGTCCAGCATTCGGAGCCATAGAGGAGTGCGGGTCTGACAATCGTTCCATTGACGTGCTGAATTAATTTAATTGAATTAAATTATTTTTTTCCATGTTCCTTCCTTCGGGATGATGAATCTCATCACGACATGTGATTGGTAGACAGGTGACGCCTATGGGCGCATCAACGTGAATGTGGATCATATTAGAAAAAAGAACTGTACCTGGTATATCATGAGCGCTTCCACTTCCCTTCCACACTCCAACAGGTATCTCGGTGACTCGTGCGCCCAAACCAGTCCGGCTAGAGCGAATATGGTCGGCAAGGAACACAGCAACAGATATCTGCAAACATATTTATATTTATACATCTGACATTTAGTTGGATTTCGATTGAAATGTTATTTATTGCAGAGGGTCTCATGTCTGTATCTCACATTTCTTTTAAGGGGGGTATTCTCATTTCATGGGCCGAAAAATCGACGAATCGACGATCGAATAATTATTTTAAATTGTTGTTTTGAGAAATGTGTTCAAATACCAAAAAAAGAACGAAAACGCGCGCTCACTTGCCGTTTCAATTTGGCACTAAACACTTACCGTGGCTGTTTAGACAACTCTGCAAGCGACAAGTGCTTAGTTGAATTGTGGTGGGGGTAGCTGCTTGTCGCTTAGTGAATAAGTCGGCCTCCTATTCACTTGCACTTGCCAGATTTACTAATGCTTATTACTACTATGCTTGTTTACACGTGGATACAAGTGCGAGTGAGAAGCACTAATGACAAGTACTAAGCTAGTGTAAACATGGCATTACAAATCATATCAGTACCACACAGTTAGGGGACTCCGGACTCGCATCAATGCATGCATAGGTTCGAATCCATGCATAGAAATTGGGATTTGAATGGTGATGGGCGTACTATTTATTTTAATTACAAAATATGCAGTTTTTCAAATAAACAGTAGAATTTATTAATAAATGTCGATTTCGAGAACTTAGAATACGGCGAAAAATACAAATTATCTTCGAATTAATGAACTTCTACAGTATTTGCATCACTATCTGAGTGAATGAATCGACTGTTCTCGAAGGTAAAGTCCTGCAACGCGATGATGTCATCTGAAATAAAACTAATATACCTGTGCCAAGCGCTGAAGTGCTCCCTGTTCTCGATGAGTGTGGCGGGACCGGTGCGTGGCAGCAACAGGGCTGCCACTCCGGCCGCGGCCAAGGCGCCCGCGCTAACGCATCCCAGCAGCGGGGCAAGGGCGCGAGCTCGGCGCCGGCGACCGCTGCCAAGCTCTGCCAGAGCTCCCACCGCCGATACTGGAGCACCTCCTATACCCAACGCTGAACAGAATCTGGAAACATACAAAAATTTATTTACTGTTTGGCATTTCCAGTTCGTCGCTTTTTCGTCTTTGACTACTACTGTCTACGTTGTCATTTTAGAGTGAATTACCAGCGACCATAATACTTCTCTATTAAAAACTAGACAAGTCTTATGGTAGCTGGTTTATGCGTGAGGCAATTTGAAGAAAATGGATCAGAATTGTGAGGAAACAACTTCTAGATTTTTGCACCACGATAATGGCTATCTCAAAAAGGCTATCTCAAAAAGTGTGTTCCACAAATATTTTGCTGATTGGAAAAAAACATTGACAAAAGTGTATTTTATCCTATGGGAACTACTTTGAAGGGGAGAATATTAATATTAATGATTAAATACTTTTTGATAAAAATAAAAATTCAAATCTCGTATGTTATGTTTAATTTTCACTTCGCGGTCACAGTATGTTTTGTTTCATTTTTCAGAGTCACGGCATTAGGCAAATTATATAATAGATACCTTGGCACGAGGTGGTCTTGATTTAACTGTTAGTTTGGTATTTTTAAATCGGAAGAGTAATCCTCTCTTTACGAGGGTCCCAGAAAAATGGCGAGTTAGAAACAGTATACTCTTTTGAGTTGGTTTCTTCAACTTACCTGGCCATCATGAAGGGCCCCAGCGTGGGCATGAACGCAGCTATGACACTGAAGACTGCGTTGACTCCTAGGCACGAGAGAAGGGTGCGCCTCCTTCCCATGCTGTCTGCCAGGTTACCCCACACCACCGAGCCGCACGAGATGCCCACCAACGTAATGGAGCCTGGAAATGGATATCCGTCTTTAGTTTATAGTTACAGGACAGTCCTCGAGGATTTCAATTCGGTGTATGCACTCGATGGCGCCAAAGTGGAGCAAATTTGATTTTATCACAAAATTCGCTGGTTTGATAACATTTATTACATAAATACACACCATCATGCCATTTTCCTATTGGGGTAAGCAGAAAGGACAGAGTGCTAGACTTTCCTAACTTGACACATCGTTCGCCTCTTCCGCATCCATACACCTCCCATGATTCCTCTGACTTTCTACGTTTGTTTCAAAATATAATTCACTTGCTCCAACTATACTTTCCTTGGCATTCCTCTCACATTTGCACTACATATTTGTTTTGTTAATCTTTCACCATTCATTCGTTCTACATTCCCAAACCATCTCAGCATGCTCTTCTTCATCTTATTCAACACATAAGTCTTATGTTCACATTCATCCCTAATCACTTCATTCCATATTCTGTCATGCATTGTCACTCCATGTATTCTTCTCATTGCATGCATTTCTACAACATACAGTACCCGGCGGTAAGTAATACACATCGTTTGTAGAGCGTCGTCTCTGCCATACGAAGCGCTAATAGTCTGGTCCGATAATGACTGACAAGTCGCGACGGAACACGTGTATGAATGACAGAGACGACGCTCTACAAACTATGTATATTACTTACCGCCGGGTACTGTATATACGGTTCTTTTCGGTCTTTTCCACATCAACATTTCACTTCTTTACATTAAAGTTGGCACTAAAATATTGGAGGATATTTATTTTAAAAAAAAAAAAGCAATATTTCTATTTTTTATCAATATTGCTTCGAGTGACTGTTAACACTTATAATAATAGTAATAAAATGACAGTTTATATAGTGCTGTTTAGAGAACAAACTCTGTTCAAGGGTGCTCCAAACAATGTGAACTTAAGGCAAGGCTTAACCCAAGGCTTAAGTATTAAGTAAGATACACTGAGATAGATTAGGCATGTGGAACGAATGAATGAAGAAAGACTAACAAAATAGATTATAGTACAAATGTGAGAGAAAGGCATGTGTGGAAAGAAAGTATGGTTGGAACAAGTGAACGATATTCTGAAAGAAGGAAATGTAGAAGTTGTGAGAAGGTGTATGGGTGTAGATGAGGCTAAGGATGTGTGTCGAGATAGGAGTCTGGTGTTCTATCCTCTCTGCCTACTCCGGTTAGGAAAAGCCTTATGGGATTATGTAAAAGAATCTCAATATGCAAAAGTTTGAGAGGTGCATGGCCGCACGGTAACGCACTGGACTTCGATGCGGAAGGACATCAGTTCGAACCCCGCGCTGTCTTACTCCCTTCGAACGGCACAGGCACTTTTTCCGCCAAGTGTTCGAGGGTATAATATATATACTTATGACTTCGGTTATATCTTTTCTTCAAAAAAAAAAAACAAAAAGGCTTGACTCGCTCACCCAGCCACCATTTCTGTCTTGAGGTCATGCAGAACTCCACATCGGCGGAAGGAAGCACGTAAGGGATGGCGGCGTACTCTACACCCGAAGCTGCCAGCGCCAATCCGAGGACGCTGCCCATCATTAGCTGGTGCCGCCCAAACCCTGCCTGGAAGAAATAAAAATCTGGTTCAATTCCTGACCAATTAACTTCCCAACTGGTTTTATTTACTCTTAGATCATTTTATTGGGTGTTAACATAAGTTGTGTCCGTTTTTTTCCAATTGAAAAATGAGCACCAAAAGTAAAACAAAATGGTAAATGTTATACGTCATTCGAAAGATAATTTTCTGCTCTACAAGATATTGTGTTTGCTTTTACGTTACATATATTATTTTATTTGATTACAAGCCTTCAAAATGGAGTGGCAAGTAGACGAAAGTGAGCATTTTCGACACCTTCTGTTCACGTTCATTCGAGGTAATAAAGCTGCTCGCGATATTTGCGAATTGTTTAGTGAAGATGCTATGAATGAAAGGACAGATGGTAGATGGCGGTATACAGTCATGTGACTACAATTCATCTGCTCAGCCAATTCTACGGTGGTTTGAAGGGGATCTTCATGAATAATATGGTATAAGCGGTCCTCATCGAAGTCCACTGGTCATCCGGAACGCTCCATGTCTTTCAGGTCGAAATTACCGTTTTCAAAACGCAAAAACCATCGACGAGCTGTCCTTTCATTCATACCATCTTCATTGTACACTTCGCAAACTTGCTAAACTAAAAATTTACCATTAAGCTTTAGTGTTTTTGCGGTAGATGTCAAAGTCAGAAAAAAATATACATTATGACATTGTCATAGTCCAAGAATTTCTCGGGCTATGACGTCCTAATGACAATGTCATAACGGTTAGGAATGCATGATTATTTTGCCCGAGAAATTCTCGGGATTGGTTGTCAACGGGTTAATCTCTTTACCAACGGAACTTTGGAATTCATGTGTTAAAAATGCGTGCTTGCTAAAGTTCAACAGTATGCACACAATAAACCAATACACGAACAGGTGTCTTCCATCCAAAGGATGGCTGACAATCCACACTCGGTAATTACAGATAGCATATCCATCGATACATTTGATCGTCAATGTTTCTGTTCCTGAAATGAGTACGCTGCAGTCTGTGACGAAGCCATGTGTTCGATCGGCAATCATAAGTTTGGTTTGGTCGCTGTGCAGCATCAGTACAAAGACCGTAGAATAGGGGGATGGTTGTCGCTCAATCCTCGGACGTTCTAACATGATTCCGATGTGTTTCGGTGACAGCTGGGCCTTTTTGACTGGTATGGTCCTACATATGTCACAAGCATACCGTCCTAACTGCTTAAGCCGTAACACATAGGGTGATATAAATGCAATTGCGGCCCTCTTCCCTATATTATTCTTTACAAAGCAACAGTCGTGTGTGGATGTCGTTCGACGCCTGTTAGTCAGTTGGCTTGAACCTTGTTTATCCAAGATGTCCGATCCACAATGAGGCGATGACATAGGAAGTTTTACTATAATACAGAACATATATTTATTTACAATACAAATTAGTTTAATCTATTTGACACAAACGTCCGATACACTTTGTATGTACGTGAAATCAATAAAAATAATAAGCGCTAAAATAATGACAAATACCTGTCTAATGGCATCCTCGTGGAACTGCGCCAGTACATTCATATCCTGGTATTGTATGAGCTCTCCGCTATCTCCGAGCTGACCGTTGGCTGCCGAAGTCGGGTCTTGTAGCGCTGCGGCGGCCGCAGCTGCATTCGCAGGGCCCCCGGGACTCGCCGTAGGGTCTCCGCCCCCACCCACGCCTTCCGAGTAGGCCATACCGCGACCGATACTGCCAAAACCTGGGGACAACGCACAAATGGTGTTTTATTAGATCATCTGAATTACAATTGAGGAAATTTTTTATCTTGGAAGCGTGTTCACACCGAAAGGTCGTGCGAAGTGCGATATTGAAAGAAGGGCAATAGAGTGAATGTTAGGTTATAAGATGTGTTTATAAAGGGTCTTTCAAATTGAGCGGTTTTTTTTAAATTCTTGGATAAAACACAGATGGTGTCGCGAACTTGCCTGGATCTTGTGACATTTGAGAAATGTAATGTATGACATTTATAAAAATGGAATCGTATACAATACAACACATTCAAATTGAGAATTATTTTATGTATTGTAATCTCCGGAAACAGTGATGTTAATTGGTCACCAAGATCATGTGATCTGACATTGTTGGACTATTTTCTCTGGGGTTACGTCAAAAGCCAGGTCTATAAGAATGACCCCCGATCAATTCCTGAGCTGAAGGACGAAATTATTCGCGTTATCGGCGAGTTAGAGCCGCAATTATGCCAAAATGTCATCGAAAATTTTGACAAAAGAGTGGACATCTGTGGAGCTGCAAGAGGTGGACATTTGGCGGATATTGTTTTTCGTGTTAAAATGTCATACATTATACGAGGCATATCCAGAAAGTAAGTGTACTGAATTTTTGTAGGTTACAATTTTTTTTATTTAAACAAAAAAATTACGTGGTTACCGTAGTACATATGTAAGCTATTTTTCGACATAGTCGCCATTCCTCTCAATGCAGGTGGTAAAACGGGGTATCACCTTTTTGATGCCTTCCTCGAAGTAGTTTCCCGCCAACCCCTCCGTCCACTTCTGCAGAGTTGATGGTCTCCCCTTGAGGCATATATTCAATTAAAATTATGCCTTGACAGTCCCAAAACACGGATGCCATGATTTTCTTGGCTGAAATTGTGGTTTTGAACTTTTTGGCGGAGGGTGAAGAGGTGTGACGTGACCATTTTTAAACTCGCGACACCACTTGTACACACTCGTACGATTCATTGATTTTTCACCATATGCAGTTTTCACCTCATTATAAACCTCAACCGGAGGTTTTCCCTTCCAAACGAGATAACGGATGACGCCGCGTATTTCACACTTAGCGGGAGATTGGATTGACATTTTTCACGAAATGTGTTATCGCGTCGACACTTCTCAACGTACTGACCTCGAACCGGTCTCGTTGCGGAGGGGAAAGGTCAAGCTACACGGAAGTGTAGCCAACATGTCGAAAATAAAATCCATCCGGTCGAGAGAGCCTCAGTACACTTACTTTCTGGATACGCCTCGTACTTCAATCACCGATAAAAAGTTTTTTGAAAGCAAAGCAAATTGTGTGTTTTATTCAAGAATTAAAAATATTAGAATTAAAAAAACCGCTCAATTTGAAAGACCCTTTAGACCAGAGCATTTCAAGAGAAGTAAAGTTGACCACTCATAATGAAATCTTGTTCCCAATGTTAGGATATTCAACCGAAACTTGGATGAGGTAAACAAAAGTGATGAACGTTAGATAAATAAGTGCTCTGCAATGAATGATAGAATAAGGACAGTTCAGTTGGATCCCACCCCCTCCACCCACACTGTTATGGGAGACAAAGTAAGCCTCCATCTAGCGTTATCTACACTAGAATTGTTTCCATTACTTACAATATGGCGTGCGATATTACCAAATCTCATTACGTGCGTGTAGTTGTCAACGCAGACAATGAGTTATCCTGTTTTAATATGTAGATATGCTACTCCAAATACATGTATGTATTGGGTGTTAACATAAGTTGTGTCCGTTTTTTCCAAATTTAAAAATGAGCACCAAAAGTAAAACAAAATGGTAAAGGTTATACGTCATTCGAACCAAAATTTTCTGCTCTACAAGATATTGTGTTTGCTTTTACGTTACATATATTATTTTATTTGATTACAAGCCTTCAAAATGGAATGTCAAGTAGACGAAAGTGAGCATTTTCGACACCTCTTTCTGTTCGCGTTCAATCGAGGGAATAAAGCTGACAAAGCTGCTCGCAATATTTGCGAAGTGTACGGTGAAGATGCTACGAATGAAAGGACAGCTCGTCGATGGTTTTTGCGTTTCAAAGATGGTAATTTCGACCTGAAAGACATGGAGCGTTCCGGACGACCAGTGGACTTGGATGACGACCGCTTAAACCAGAAATCAATTGTCAAACGTTGATTTTTGTTGTTTTCACTCAAAACATGTGGAACCCAAGCGCCGAACTTCTGGACCTTTTTCATTGATTTAAGATGGCGGTATACAGTCATGTGACTACAATTCATCTGCTCAGCCAATTCTACGGTGGTTTGAAGGGGATCTTCATGAATAATATGGTTTTAGCGGTCCTCATCGAAGTCCACTAGTCGTCCGGAACACTCCATGTCTTTCAGGTCGAAATTACCGTCTTTGAAACGCAAAAAACATCGACGAGCTGTCCTTTCATTCATAGCATCTTCACCGTACACTTCGCAAATATCGCGAGCAGCTTTGGCAGCTTTATTCCCTCGATTGAACGCGAACAGAAACAGGTGTCGAAAATGCTCACTTTCGTCTACTTGACATTCCATTTTGAAGGCTTGTAATCAAATAAAATAATATATGTAACGTAAAAGCAAACACAATATCTTGTAGAGCAGAAAATTTTGGTTCGAATGACGTATAACCTTTACCATTTTGTTTTACTTTTGGTGCTCATTTTTAAATTTGGAAAAAAACAGATACAACTTATGTTAACACCTAATACGTTATTTAACATGTATGTATAAGTTTCTTTTCCTAAATATTTTTTTTGCGTAGTATATTTTATTTTATTAATTAGTTATCCTTTTTTATATTGTGTTATGTGTTATACTTGAGAAAATGTAGCATGGTCCCTGTGACAGTTCACAAATTTACTTCAATATAACCGTGTAATGACGTTCAGTAATTTTAATTGTCTTATCAACTTTAATATAAGCCTAATAAATAGCAAGTTATTTAGGTAAATACATTACATAAAACTAACAATAATGACAAATTAATACATCTTGTTACAAATTAGCAAAAATGTGGCAGTTTGTTAAAATCAAATAATATTTGGCGACATTTGTCAAAAGTCACTACGTTAGTCTGCATTGGCTAGGGATGGGGTATTTGATAATTGGATTTTCGTTTTTTTTATACCTAAAATTAAATGTTCGTAATTAGTATTAATTCATAGTAGATCTTGGCCTATTTAAAGATAGATACAAATCATACGATACATTAGAAAGTCAGTATAATGATAATTAGGAATTGAAACGTCAGTTTAGAAAAAAACAATTTTTCGATTTATAAAAAAACGATTTGATTTGTAAAGAAAAAACAACTTTACCCCATCCCTTTGAGACATGACATTTCAAATGTCGGGGCCATCATACATTTCTCAAGTATGTCTCGAATCTTGCTAATTTGATAGGTAGATAGATTGTGACTATTTTTTTATGATAAAAATCGATCACGACTATTTTTTGGTCCAGCGGGATTTGAACCCGCAGCCTCTCCGTGTTGGGAGACAGGCGTCTTATCAACTAGGCCACGGAGGTCATCTATATACATAGTCAAATACGAAAAAGAATTTAACGTAGAAAGTTAGAAAAATCGTAGAATTTGTACGAGGTGTATGGATGTAGAAGAGGCTAAGGATGTGTGTCGAGATTCGAAAGTATGGCACTCTGTCTTCTCTGTTTATCTCGACAGAGAAATGGTGTGATGGTATGTACAGTACCCGGCGGTAAGTAATACACATCGTTTGTAGAGCGTCGTCTCTGTCGCGCAATGCTCTAACCCAGGGCTTCTTAAACTTTTTTCATTCACGACCCCATTTATGATTGCGAGTTTCCTGGCGACCCCATATAAATATAAAAGAAAGATAAATAAATATTTTTTGATGATTTATTTATTAGGTAACAATATACATATACATATGAAAATATATAGTTTTAGAATTCGTTTAGAAACATACAAAAATCTATATTTTTTAAATTTAAAAATTTTAATATTTGACATTAAAATCTCTCGCGACCCCAGAATTTTGCTACGCGACCCCATTTTGGGTCGCGACCCATAGTTTAAGAAGGCCTGCTCTAACCGCATCGTGACTACGATACCGGACTGTTAGCGATTCGTGCGACAGAGACGATGCTCTAGAAACGATGTGTATTACTTACCACCGGGTACTGTATGTTATTTTTTTCTTGCATATAAATACATACCATCCCGCCATTTATCTCTCGAGGTAGGCAGAGAAAACAGAGTGCCATACTTTCCTATCTCGAGACACATCCTTAGCCTATTCTACATCCATATACCTTCTACATTTCCTTCTTTCAGAATATCATTCACTTGATCCAACCATACTTTCCTTGGTCTTCTTCTCACACGTATTCCACTCACATTTAAAATTTACACTATAAACCTGTTTCGTTAGGCTTTCTTCATTCATTCATTCGTTCCACATGTCCAAACCATCCCAACATAGTCTTCTTCACCTTACTTAAAACATCAGCCTTAAGTTCACATTCATCTCTTATCACTTCATTCCGTATTCTATCGTACATTATCACTCCATCTATTCGTCTCAATGCACGCATTTCTACAACATTTATTCGGCTCCTCTCAGTTTTTTCCATGTCCACGTTTCACTCCCATACATCCGAGTCGGCACCAAAATACTACCGTGGACTATCAACTTGGTAGATTTTGATTGTTATTTGATGTGATTGGGCTAAACCTGTATCAAATATAAAATAAAACAAATTAGCACAACTAAATGTGTGCAATGTGCCGTTATTTGAACAACTAAATGTGTATAATGTGCCGTTTTTTGAACAACTAAATGTGTGCAATGTGCTGTTATTTGAACAACTAAATGTGTGCAATGTGCCATTATTTGGACAACTAAATGTCTGCAATGTGCCGTTATTTGAACAACTAAATGTGTGCAATGTGCCGTTATTTGAACAACTAAATGTGTGCAATGTGCCGTTATTTGAACAACTAAATGTGTGCAATGTGCCGTTATTTGAACAACTAAATGTGTGCAATGTGCTATAAAATCTACCGTTCGATAACGTCTAAAAGTGCGAGATGTGCCGAACAACATACCTAAAGGAGTCCTACCAGAATTCTCCGAGTCTGATCTCGCCCTCACCAGACAGGTTTGTTCCTCGCAAGACATGATGAAGACTGCTTCGATACAGTGTAAAGGATATTGATTCGTACAAGTTTCTCCTCTTTACAGCGCTGTTGAGATTCTTGATGGAGCTGCTGTGCGACTATGTTGCTGCTCGGTGCTGTCGTGGATTCTGACGATAGTACAATGACAATAGGTACGGAGCGGACCGGACGGGCATGGCGTTCCTGCCAGATGGCTAACGAAGCAACTTTCGGATCATTGGACGTATGCCTGACAAGGTGTTCATCGTATATCTTGTGTTTCCGGGCCACTTTGGTTAACAGGTGGTCAAAGGTGTTGGGGCACATCTGAAAGAAAAGAGAAACAGCGTTAAAATCTACTTTCATGTCCTTAGTTCCTATTTAATACAACATATATAATTACATTATCCTAAGTGAAATATTGCATGGAGTGGAATCATGGACCCTCAAAGTTGGTAGTATGAACTGACTGGAAGCATTCGAAATGTGGATACACCGGAGAATGCTACGGATACCGGATAGACGGATATGGTCAGCAACACAAGGGTTCTTCAAAGAGCCAAAGTTGATAGAGAGTTGCTGACTAATATTAAAATCCGAAAGGTGTTCTACTTGGGTCATGTACTTAGAGGAGCAAAGTACAGATTACTGCACCTGATCATCCAAGGCAAAATAGAAGGCCGAAGAGGTGTTGGCAGGAGGCAAATCTCCTGGCTCCGCAATATACGTGATTGGACTGGCGTAAGGGGCGTTGGAGATCTTTTTCGGGCTGCCGGAGACAAAGATGTCTACTCTAAGGTGATATTCAACGTTGGGGGTACCTGACATGATACTGGGAAGAAGAAGAAGCGAAATAAGTTGTGTACACTGTATTGTCAGTAAGAAAAAAAAAACTAACTATGAATTGTCATTGCTAACATATTATTTATAGTTAAGCATTGTGGAGGTTAATTAACATATAATGTTTTATCAAACATTGTTTATTCCACTTTATGTAATGGTATATCTCTACTGGTTTCAAGGTTTTTACCTCATCATTAGGGGAGCACAAACAAGACTGAATTCTGTCCATACATGCTTCTAATGCTAAAAATTCAGGTTGGGGATTGTAGGTCGAGGGAGGAGAGAGACAACTTTAACTAGCAGCGGTGAGATCTAAGGAATATATGTGTTTATCAGATGTTCATTGGGCCTCTAATCGGTCTCTAATTTATTTCCGTTACTACTGATATGCAAGAATTTGGCATCATCGATAGAAAATGTATGATTTTCACGGTGACAATGATTAGCCATTTCAGAATAAATTAGAAGATTCGTTATGTTAAGGCGAAATAATTTCTATACAGGAAAGACAGGAAGATCTTTTTAAAAGAGATTTCGTGAACACAAATCTGCAAATTTCATTCCGTATATACGAAATTACCATAAGCTGCTGCAGAAGAACCATTATAGATTAAATTATTAAGTACAGTCAACTCCGGTTATAGTGAACTCGGTTATAGTGAACCTTTGGCTATAGTGAACCAAAATCTTCGGTCCCATCCCCATATATTAAAAATATATGGAAAAATCCTCTGTTATAGTGAACTAGAACTAGTAGATGTTGGTTCACTATAGCCAAAGGTTCACTATTAACGAGTTCACTATAACCGGAGTCGACTGTATCTACATATTACAGTTTTGTATTATGATGAATTGTTAATTACTATTAAACATGTAAGTAATTGTACGTATATCTTTGTCTCATAAAATTTTGAGTTTGTTAACAAAAGGGTGACTTAGTAGGTCTCTTAGAACTATCACAAATTAAGTTATTGAGTATCTACATATATCATTATTAAGTTTTTAATTACTGTATCGGACGTATGCGTCACCCAGAACATATATCTTATTTGTAACAATATTGTATGTGTATTTCTTTGATATTTGATATGTAAATTCTTGATATAATTTGATATTTGTTTGGTTTTGTTTGTACATTTATGTTTGTTTGGGTCCGCGCTGCATCGCGACCGCAACGGAAATGAGACTTATGGACCGCCGTCGCGAGACTATATCGCTGGCTGGCCGGCATCTGCATTGCGCAAACTCCCGAAAATTGTGGTATTTTGCGTGGTGTGAGCGCATGCAGCGGCGGAAAATGGCGCTTACGATGAGCGATCGGCTGTTCATAAGATGGGTCAAAACCGAATAAAATCACTTCTCAGTTCACTCTACCTACTGTGTTTTACTTGAGACCTGCTACTATGTTCCTAAGAGGAATCTCTTCACCCCGCTACCTTCTCTCATCGATCTACGCCTTTGAACGTGAGCCGAATTCTCCGAGTATCGTGCAGCAGTCATCGACCTATGATACAGTTCTTTGTACCGGTGCCGTACAATTACTATTAAATATGTAAGTACTTGAATGTACATCTTTGCCTTATAAAATTTTGAATTTGTTAACAAAAGGGTGAATTAGGAGTGCAAAACTTGTAAACATCAATATCCAACGTTTTCCCTTGAGACTTGTTAATTATTATTCACATTACTAGGCCTCGTAGTCGAGGATCCCCTCGGCATTCCAAAGTCAATTCAGTTGGAAAGAGAACCTGTGCCGTGGAGTTCATATTTCTTTCTTCCTTTCTCTATCATGTAACTAAGTTTCACTCAATATTTGAAAAAGCCATCGACACTTAATTAAGAAGCGTTAATTGCAATTGAACAAGCCAATATCAACAACGACATCAAATCAATTCTCATTCGTTTTGTAAATCTGTTTATTTCGACAGTGTAATGTATTTAAAAATTCGAACAATGTTTCAGTATACATGTTATGTTTCGTTTTCGGCTTAACAGCATTAATCAAATTATATAATAGATTATATAGTCATGTTCATCATATGATGATGATGATGATATGATGAACAGCTTTGCTACCTCAAAACTAATAAACGTAAATGGAAAGACGCTAGAACTTGTCTAGGAATATGTGTATCTGGGCCAACTTATTTCCTTTGTAGGTGGCATATCGGAGGAGATAGCACGAAGGACAAAACTAGCGTGGAGCTCATTTGGACGTTTGAACAACATCTTCAAGAGTAATCTCCCAATATCCTTGAAACTAAGGGTCTACAACCAGTGTATTCTCCCAGTACTTACGTATGGCTGCGAGACATGGACGTTCACAGTAAAGAACACACAAAAGCTCCAGACCGCACAAAGGGGCATGGAGAGATGCATGTTGGGATATACTAAAAGAGACCGTAAACGAAACACCTGGATTCGCAATATAACAAAGGTAGAAGATGTTATAAAGGTGTGCAAAAGAATGAAGTGGCAATGGGTAGGAGACGTAGCCAGAATGTCAGACTCCCGATGGACATCCGAAATAATCCAATGGTAACCAAGAGGCATAAAGAGGCCCAGAAGAAGACCGAAGATATGCAGGATAGATGAAATCACGAAGCATGGCAGCATCACATGGCATCAACGAAATATTTGGAGTCAACTTGGGGAGACCTTCATCCAGCAGTGGATCGACCCTGGTTGACAATGATGATGATAATTATTTAACTAAAACAGATTTATTTTGCAAACTGATCATCGATAACGTACCCATCGAGCAAGTCATGCGATTCACTTACCTAGGTGTAGAGATCTCCAGCAACAGTGACCCAACATATATAGTGAAGTACGAGCACAAACTAATAAAGCGACAGCTTTGGCTGGCTGCGTGCGGGACACGAAACAAACACATGCTAACCGAAAGTAAGGTCAGGATCGACCCTGGTTGACAATGATGATAATCATGTAACTAAGCTTCACTTACCGTTTGACAAAGCCATTATATGACGAAACAGCTGTCACTAAGTAAATAAATAAACTATATAAAACCATCAAAACTTTTAATTTTGATTTTTCTTATTCCAATAAAGGTTTGTTTAGAAAAACTCGAGGTGATCTTTGGTGGCCGATAGTGTACAATAGAATAAAATCACAATAGCTTTGGAACAAAGTAGATTCACTGTTTATAGCACGGCTTCAATAGACTGACTAACTTTATACCACGGCTTCAATAGACTGATTAACTTTATACCACGGCTTCAATAGACTGACTAACTTTATCAGCTGATTAATTCTTCTGTGTGATTGATGTTAAACACTTTTATATTTGTAGAAATTCTGAATGAGTGCACATTTGTTTACCAAATACATGTTCCGGATGTATGCATCATAGATAACGTATGAATTTAAACATATCCTTCTTTCAAAATATCATTAACTTGATCCAACCATACTTTCCTTGGACTTCCTCTACCACGCCTTCTTGTCGTATTCGTACTATATATTTGTTTGTCTTTCTTCATTCATTCGTTCTACATGTCCAAACCATCTCAGAGTGCTCTTCTTCATCTTAGTCAACACGGCGTGTAACTATAGAAGCCTCGAAACAAGAAGGCAAGAATCCATTGCAATATTCCTACTTAAGGTTTTCCGAGGTTGCTTTAACTGTCCCGCGATTCTAGAAGCACTAAGTTTATATGTACCCAATAAATATAGCCGTGCAAGGAATCACCCTCTGTTCTACATACCAACTTACAGGACGAATATCATGGCTAAACACTCAGTCACGCGTGGTATAGAGATATTGAACTAACTGAATGACACTGTTGATATAGTCTCGGCACCGTCTAGCAGTATGAGAAGAGTCCTGGCTGATATTCTTCCTAACGAATAAGCTAACGCTAGAAGCAGACCCTCTTTGTGTAACAGGAGAAATCCGTGAAAAGTGGATAAAAAAAAAAGTTCATATTTATCCCTAATCAATTCTTTTTGTATTCTGTCATACATTGTCACCCCATGTATTCTTCTCAGTCCCGTACATCAAAATCGGTACTTAAATACTTTTGTGGACTATCATCTTAGCAGATTTTGATATGTCCGGTTAACGTTTATATATTTTAGTGCTCCATTGACGTTTCCTTTTACTACACACTTTTTACTATCCCCTCTTAAAACTTTCATCATCAAAGATAATTCTACCCAAATAGCGGATTATTCAACTTCAATCTTTCACTGTCCAGCCATATAAGAGGGTGTCTATAATAAAAAAACACTGATTACCGATGCGAAAGATGAGTGATGGGAAATTATATAAAGGGTCTTTCAAATTTTTTTAATTCTTGGATAAAACACAGATGGCGTCGCGAACTTGCCTGGGTCATGTGACATTTGAGATGTGTAATGTATGACATTTATAAAAATGGAGTCGTATACAATACAACAATGCGTTTAAATTGTTGAATTATTTTATGTATTGTAATCTCCGGAAACGGTGATGTTAATTGCCCACCAAGATGATGTGATCTGACACCGTTGGACTATTTTCTCTGGGGTTACGTGTAAAGTCAGATCTATAAGAATGAACCCCGATCAATTCCTGAGCTAAAGGACGAAATTATTCACGTTATCGGTGAGTTAGAATCGCAATTATGCCAAAATGTCATCGCAAATTTTTACAAAAGTGTGGACATTCAGAGGATATTGTTTTTTGTGTTTAAATGTCATACATTATACTTCAATGACCAAAAGTTTTTTTAAATCAAAGCAAATTGTGTGTTTTATTCAAGAATTGAAAAAATTTGAAATAAAAAAACGGCTCAATTTGAAAGACCCTTTACAAGCCATTGTATATTTTTAGTTTACATTACATTTTATTCAAAATACATTCCTACAAAATTTTCACGTTGCACCATTGTTCCTTTTCCGACCGAGATTCAGAAGGTATTGTTAATTGTTACATCATTACAAACGAATCAGCGATGTCAGCGCTTTGAAACTTTTACGGAAGATAGTAGAAATGTGTCGCTAGTTAACTCATTTATTCCCCCACAGATGGCGCTGGTGGTTATGCGAAAATAAAATCAGTCACCTTTGCCATTGGATAATGTTAATGTGCAAACAACTCCTGGATTTTGCAACACGATAATGCACCGGCTCACACTTCACAAGTAAATTTATGAATTTTTTGACAAAACCAACACAGTTGTGATGTCGCAACCACCGTTCACCAGATATGTCCCCCTGCAACTTTTTCCTGTTTCCGAAGTTGCAGAGGACATTGAAAGGACAATGTTTTGCGACCATAAAGGAGATAAAGGCAAAATCACTGGATGAGCTATAGACTATCCCAAAAAGTATGTTCTACAAATGTTTTGCTAATTGGAAAAAACATTGGCAAAAGTGTATTTTATCCTATGGGGACTACTTTGAAATGGGACAACATTAATAAATATTATTAAATAAATACTTTTTGATAAAATTTTTAATTCTTGTTATATTTTTATCAAACCTCGTATATAAACCTACTCACCAATTACTTGAACCCTCACATTCACCTTTTTTTTATTTTTCGCTTTATATAATTTACTTTTTTACTGCGCTTAAAAAAATAATGTATTTTATACGAGTATGGTGACCCTTCACCAAACATAATATGCTATCCAGAAAGTATTTACATATTTCTCGGATCAATCTCGTTACGACAAAATGGAAGACGGAACAAAACATATTGTTTTTTTTTAGTACTTGAAGAGCAAAGGAACAAATGTAACACAAACGCCAAAAAAGTGTTAAGATAGGAAAGTCAGACACTTCTTTCCTCTATTCCTACCCCAACAGGGATATGGTATGATAGTGACTATGAAGTAAGCGATCGCGAGTGACATACGTGGTTTAAAAATTCTGCAATGGTGATACGAACTCGAAGATGGTGTCCGCTATGGAAAACCAATCACCGCTGATGACGACTAAATCAAGGCTTTGATCGAAAATAACCAGCGTTCTACGACATGATATATTGCCGAGATACTAAAAATATCGAAACCCATTGTTCACGATCGATTGGTGCAATATTACGTTTAAATTTAACTAAAAAAAATACTAAATTACTCTTCGGACAACTCAATACAGTACTCGGCGGTAAGTAATACACATCGGGCTTAAGAAAGAGACTGTCGGCCATAATCGGTTAATTTCGGCTTTGTAGAGCGCCGTCTCTGTCATTTATACACGTGTTCTGTTGCGAAACAGGAGGAAAACGACGTGAAGGAAGGATGAGGTACATGGTTGTGCAGTAACGCACTATACAGTACCTGGTGGTAAATAATACACATGGCTTTTTAGAGCGTCGTCTCTGTCACACGATGTGTTAAGTCCGGTACGCGACGACGCGATGGAACACGTGTATGAATGACAGAGACGACGCTCTACAAAGCCGAAGTTAGCCAATTATGGCCGACTGTCTCTTTCTTAAGCCCGATGTGTTACTTACCGCCGGGTATTATACTTGTCTTTGCCTGGCCTATCATAATATAAATAGGCCAAAACCCGTACGATGGTTGTCGTCAAAGAAAGAATACGAGAATTGAATTTTGAATACGAGAGAGTAATACTTAGATTCTCTGCAAAAGTAATTCGAAATTTGAATCTCGGTGGGTCTGTGATAACTGAACGAATTTTAAATACCTAACTAACAATTTTTGAGCTGGTGTAAAAGGGGACGATGTATAAATTATATATATAAAAAATTTCTATATTTATGAATATATATTTTCATAAATGTAGAATTTGTTTTACTTCCGTGAATATTTCACGGGTTGCAACTAGTACAAAGTAAAAGGAGTGATATCAATAGAAAGATTGTTGGCTTAAATAATCTAACGTATACTAAAAGATAAAATAGTGCATTCATGCTGGCATGTTGGATATAAATCTGATATAGATAATATAATGCAGTTATCTAAACTTAATCATTCAACACAACATGAATTAATAATAACAGCGACTCAATCTAAATTTCCACAGAAGTCGATAAATTATTTAAGATTCATAACCAACTGAAAAATTCATTGGTACCATAGATAACCCAGTTGCATTTTAAATAATCAAATTTCATTTAATGTAGCAAGTAGGCAATTTCTCGCTATACAATAAGATTGTCAGTCAATCCTGTGGATGGATGACGCCTGTGTGTGTATTGCTCTAAAGACCAGATGCCTTGGCCTTCTTGGAGAATCCTGAAGAGACTCTGGATAGGGATGCAAAGGGAAAAATGCAGAGATGGGATTCCTTGAACGGAAGTAGCGTTGAATGTGAATTATGGATAGCCTACTTGCTACATTAAATTTCATTTAATGTAGCATGTAGGCGATTCCTCGCTATACAATAAGATTGTCAGTCTATCCTGTGAATGGATGACGCCTGTGTATGTGTGTGTATTGCTCTAAAGACCGGACACCTTGGCCTATTTGGAGAACCTGAAGAGACTCTGGATAGGGATGCAAAGGGGAAAATGCAGAGATGGGATTTCTTGAACGGAAGTAGCGTTGAATGTGAATTATGGATAGCCTACTTGCTACATTAAATTTCATTTAATGTAGCAAGTAGGCAATTCCTCGCTATACAATAAGATTGTCAATCTATCCTGTGGATGGATGACGCCTGTGTGTGTATGTGTATTGCTCTAAAGACCAGATGCCTTGGCCTTCTTGGAGAACCCTGAAGAGACTCTGGATAGGGATGCAAAGGGGAAAATGCAGAGATGGGATTCCTTGAACGGAAGTAGCGTTGAATGTGAATTATGGATATACAGGACTGATAACTTGTCAGAAAATTGAGACCGCATGCTTAGGGGTAAGACCTGATTGATGTGAAAGACAGAGTGCTGGGATCTCTGCTGACAGCTATAGTAATAATAATAAAAGGACAATTTATATAGTGTTGTTTAAAGAGCAGACTCTCCTAAAGGGTGCTTTAACTCAGGAATCGAATCTACCGATATCGACAGATTAATAATATTAGAAAATATATATACAGGGTGTCCTGTAACTCGACGTCAAGCCGGTATCGAAGAAAAGGCCAGCTTAAGACTTATTTTTAAAGGAGTATTAAGTATGTATTGTACCATTTTGAAATCCTGACTAAACAGGCCATCTTTTGATGTAACTTGCCAGGTTAGCGTAGTACATTATTTTTACAGTATTCATAAGTTAAAGTTAGCTAATAAAAAATATTCATTTTTATGATCGGATAAAAACTATTTGTTTTTCGAACGTGAAGGACGATCTCCGTGGCCTGGTGGTAAGACACTTGTCTGCCGATCCGGAGGTTGCGGGTTCGATCCCCGCTGGAAGCCAAATTTTTTTAAATAGGATTCCAGTTGGTTAACACTTAGTGCCTATAAAAACATCTTTCTGGTTGGTTGGAAGAGATTGCCACATGGCAATAAACTCGCCAGGTAAAAAAATAAAGGTTTTTTTTTGTTTTATATCAGACTCCGACTAATACCATGGCTATCTAGGATTGCGATACAACCATTAAAATCATAAAATATGGCAATTTGTAGTCACAGCATATAAACATTTGGCGCAGGGTAGCTAGTTGGTTTTGGCAAAAAATTAAGGAATTAGTAGTGAAGTTGTGAGCCGGTGCATTATCGTGGTGCAAAATCCAGGAGTTGTTTGCCCACAAATCTTGGTTATTTTGTTTGGAAATCAATCAAGCAATCAAACGGTATAAAACCACAAAAAATTCTATGTTCTGTCATTATTAAAATGAAAAAATCGCAAATGTGCCAAAATGCATTATAAATAAAGGGTCTTTCAAATTGAGCGATTTTTTTAATTCAATTTTTTTTAATACTTGAATAAAAAACACAATTTGCTTTGATTTCAAAAAACTTTTTATTGGTCATGGAACTATAATGTATGACATTTAAACACAGCTCCGCAGATGTCCACTCTTTTGTCAAAATTTTCTATGACATTTTGGCATAATTGCGGTTCTAACTCACCGATAACGCAAATAATTTCGTCCTTTGGCTCAGGAATTGATCGGGGGTCATTCTTATAGACCTGGCTTTTCACATAATCCCAGAGAAAATAGTCCAACGGTGTCAGACCACATGATCTTGGTGGGCAATTAACATCACCGTTTCCGGAGATTACAATACATAAAATAATTCAACAATTTGAACGCGTTGTTGTACTGTATACGACTCCATTTTTATCAATATCATACATTACACTTTTCAAATGACATAAGACCCAGGCAAGTTCCTGACGTCATCTGTGTTTTATCCAAGAATTAAAAAAAACAGCCAATTTGAAAGACCCTTTATGCGGACTACATAGAAAAGTCTGGCGCTCTGTCCTCTCTGCCTACCCCGAGGTGGAAATATCATGATAGTATGTATGTATATAAAAGGGTTCATGATACCGAAAGTACTGTCTTGTTATCCTCATTGTTAGGCCTTGTAATCGAGGATCTCCTCGCCATTCCAACGTCAATTCAGTTGGCAAGCGTGCATACCTGTGCCGTGGAGTTTGTTTGAACCCTTATCATGGCATTGTAACACAGGTGTTACACTAATTTAGGGATTGTTTTAAAAAAATCCAGAAACTCAAACGTAATTTCAAATATGGCAACACATTTAAATACTATACATGCACTATTGTGTGCAGTGATATCATCTGGTGATAAATATTGACAACGCTACAACCTTTCAAACGACATCGGGTCAACATGTCTGGACAGCGTGGGCGCGTTTTGAAAATTGGGGTAAGTAATCTTTAAATATCTTATTAATCACTACATGTAGAGAAAAAATATTCAAACCATTTTATTTGTTGATAATTCAGCTATGTAAATGTTGTTCATGTTTTAGATTATAGAATCATTTTATAGCGCTTTTTGTGTTTTATAAAAATTCATATTTTGGCAATGTAACATTGGGTGTTACATATAAAAAAACTATAAGGAAAAGTTGCGATTTTTTTTTCCTCAATTTTCCCTCATAACTTACCATATAGCAAGGAATCACCAATGAAAAAAGTTGATATTTGGATAAATTGAACTTTGCCAAGATAAGGGTTAAGCGAGTGAGTCATTGCACACCAGCAAACTCACCGGCCACACCGTTGCACTGGCTCCGATGACACATCGAAGAGAGACGATTGGACCACACCAGCATTTTGTTTTTTATTCTTTTTTCAAAGAATAGACATGACCGAAGTCACAGATATCCTTTTACCCTCATATTCTAGATGGAAAAATGCCTGGAGTAGCACAGTGTGTTTTTTTACGTTTGTTTTGGATTACATAAATACAAGCAAGAAGAAAAATTCGATACTTTAAAGAGCGATGTCAAAAACCATGATTGTGCAAAATTAAATAATTTATTTTGTCACTATCAAGAAATGAACCCTTGGAATAACAAAACAACCATGCAACCACTAAGCCACAGACTATTTATTTTATTTTTCCTTATTCTAATAAATTTATTAAACAACAATTAACTCAGAAACACCCGAGACGTAAAATAAAAGATCAAAGGTACATTACTGAAAAAAAATCGTTCTTATCACGTTAAAATATTAAAAAAATTAACAAAAGCAAACGTTTATTTATAATTTCATAATTTATATTGATGTTTAAATGTTATAGAAAAAATATTAATAAAATAGTTTAACTAAATACGTACTTTGTCGGCTATATTGAATCATACACTGAAGAAAAAAAAATGTGCCGGAGAGAAATGTCAAATCGCACTATGAAAAAACATCCAGTGATTGCATCTTGGCTATTTGCGCCAATAATGCAGTCTCATATTTACAAACACGGGTTTCTTTAAACAGTTAACGTTATCATTTAAGAATTAATTATGTAAATTTTAGAAATAAACACCACAAAATACACAGCGCGGAGACGCGAGAAAAAAATCTTCGACAGACGCTGTGTTGCTCACAAGTAAAATGTGTTGCCAGGGGAATATTCAAATTACCTTGTGACGAAATTAAAATCAAATATTGGGAAATGGTACAAAGTGCCTTTCTGTTTGTTTACTTTATATTACATTATAAATAAATTAGGTTATGTTTTTTTCCCCAATAAATTGATGATATTATACAGGAACGGGGTGGTATAGATGATAAGGATATAAATATTATTAAAAACCTGTACTGGAACCAAGAAGCTGTGAAAGGCATACCAATTCAATGTGAAGTCGGACAAGCTTGTATTTTGTCACCTATGTTATTCAATCTGTACTCTGATATAGTTATCAAGGAAGCACTAAATAGCTTGAATCTGGGGGTCAAAATGAATGGTGTATGCGTCAATAAAATTAGGTACGCAGATGATACGATTGTTCTGGCAGACAGTATTGACGGCCTTCAAATGCTTATAGATAGAATTAATGGAGCCGGTGTGAGGCTGGGGCTGAACATGAACGTGAGTAAAATTAAGTTAATAGTAATAATAAATCCGAAAGATATCCTACATGGGTCATGTATTATACTCAGAGAAGCAAAATACAAATTACTGCACCTGATCATCCAAGGCAAAATAGAAGGCCGAAGAGGTGTTGGCAGGAGGCAAATGTCCTGGCTCTGCAATATACGTGATTAGACTGGCATAAGGGACGTTGGAGATCTTTTTTGGGCTGCCGGGGACAAAGATGTCTACTCTCAGGTGATATTCAGCATTTGAGGGACCTGACATGATACTGGGAAGAATAATAACAATGTGGTTAAGTTGGCTAAAGGTGCATGACCACATGGTAACGCACTGGACTTCGGTGCGGAAGGTCTTCCGATCGAAACCCGGGCTGTACTACTCCCCTCGAATGACACAGGCATTTTTAGCTGCAAAGGTTTCTTTGGAGTTCGTGTTCCCTTGGTAAACATGAATATATTTTTATAAACATATGGAAATATGTTTATTTAAAAAAAAACAGCAGCCACCATCTTTCTATCCTTGCACTTACTCGTTTTTAATATTTCAATGATAGTGAGTTCGATTCTAGAAAATAAATTACCTGTATTATATATTAGACATGGGTCATATCACCTAGGCCACGAACGACCACTGTGGCTTAGATTTTATGTGAAAGTACTTGCTGGGCTGTTTGAACTCCGGGCTTTAATCTACTTTATAAATATATTTACTGCACTGCGAATCATTTCCTATCTCACGTGATCTCGAACCTTACGTCGGCCGTCACTACTTTTCTTTTACACTCAGAAGGAGTCCTTTCACCGTCACTGAGAAGGAGTCTCTTCGAACAGTTCCTTATCGTCACTACGTGACGTTGAGTTCATAAAAAAAAAAAGATTAGGCCGAGGCCACATCAAAGTACTTCGTTAGTTGCTAAGCTAGGTGTCACGTGACTCATATACTAGATGACTTCAGACTAGGCCACACCAAAGTGCTTCGCACAAATTCATTTGACATTTGGGAGCAGTTGAGGCAACAAACGATGCCACTCTCAAAACCAACCAATTTCATTACAATTTACCATTTTTATTTACTTCCTGTGCAACTTCATTCCAAAGTGATTTTATTACAGGTACATTTTTGTATAATTTGCTCGATGGGTTCCACAACGGCTCCTTTTTATACACAGCTGTTATTAAAACTTCTGCCATCTTGTAAAATCACGGTGACACAATAACCAATGGTTCGCTAGGAAATTCACTCGGTGACTAATCGTCATGTAGTGTGGCGCGAAGCGTGCAGTGTGGCCATTGTGATAGTATGTGGTGCGTTGGTTCGCTAGGATATGTAGCCTAACTCGCAGCGTAGCTCTAAGCATCAAGTGAAACTCCTACCTGTGTAGCCGAGGCCTTAGGTAAGACGCCTGTCTACCAACTCGAGAGGTTGCGATTTTGATTTCTGTTGAATCCAGATTTTTTTAATGGATACGTGTATTCCAGTCTGGTTTTCACTTGAAGATTTACTTGACACATTGTTGGTTGTTTGGCGGATGTCCTTGAAGGACGCGCTGATGATTTTGATTGTTTGGTATTTAAATAAAATACGTCAATTAGCGATGCGGAAAGAGAGAGTGAATGAATCAACGAATAATAAATAGTGATTAATGATGCTTTATTTATCGGTAAGTAGGTATTTATACATTTCAGAATGGGCGCGGGAGTGCGCCCACAATATATTTTTATCTCGCTTCTGTGCGTGCAGAGATGATCGATTGAAATATTGCAGACGTCGCAAATAATATTGTGGGTAGACAATTTGTTGGCGAAAACGGCGAGACAGTGCGATGCGTTCTCTTTCTACTGTGGAATGTGTCGTAAATAGTATTTGTGGGTAAACAATTTCAATGTTTTGGTATGCGACCTTTGGACATATCCAAAGGTCGTTTCGTCAGTCGTTGACCGTGTGTGTTGACAATATTTCAGCGACAACAGTAGTTCCTACAGTTGTTTGGAAGAGCTTGCTGCAATTTAATAAGCTCCAGGTTGTATTGTATACAACAATGGAGTACAATTCAATACTGCTCAGTAAATAGCTTGACGATTAAAAATAGTTGAATTAAAGTTGTGTCAAATGTAAAATAGAATTATCGCGAATCCATAATCTCTGTGTGGAAGATAAGTGTTTCAACAATTAGGGCACAGAGGTCGTCAGGATTATTGATCGGTTTGATATCGACTGATTATATCTAATCCAGGGATGGCCAAACTTATAAATAGGCGGGCTAATAATTTGTCTGACAGAAGCTGTCATGGGCCAAAGAAACATTTGATATATTTAAAAGAAAACTCTGAGATGGTTTGAGCATGAAGAACGAATGAGTAAATAATAACTAACAATATAAATACAGTGCAAATGAGGGTAGATGGAATGGTGGAGGAAGACTAATGAAAATATGGTTGGATCAAGATTATATTTTGAAAGAAAGAAGCGTAGAAAGTCAAAGAAATTGTAGAGGTTGTATGAGAAAAGGCAAAGGATGGGTGTCAAGATAGGAAAGTCTGATACTATGTCTTGTCTGCCTACCCCAATATAGAAATTGCGTGATGGTGTATATGTTAAGTATGTATTATAAAACAATAATAACATTTATAATTGAGCGGTTTTTTTAAATTCAATTTTTTTAATTCTTGAATAAAACACACAATTTGCTTTGATTTAAAAAAACTTTTTATTGGTCATTAAAGTATAATGTATGACATTTAAACACAAAAAACAATATTCGTCAAATGTCCACCTCTTGCAGCATCACAGATGTCTGCTCTTTTGTCTAAATTTTCGGTGACATTTTGACATAATTGCGGTTCTAACTCACAAATAACGCGAATAATTTCGTCCTTCAGCTCAGGAATTGATCGGGGGTCATTCTTATAGACCTGGCTTTTCACGTAACCCCAGAGAAAATAGTCCAACGGTGTCAGATCACATGATCTTGGTGGCCAATTAACATCACCGTTTCAGGAGATTACAATACATAAAATAATTGAACAATTTGAACGCGTTGTTGTATTGTATATGACTCCATTTTTATAAATGTCATATACTAGTATTACACTTCTCAAATGTCACAAGACCCAGGCAAGTTCGCGACGCAATCTGTGTTTTATCCAAGAATTAAAAACATCGCTCATTTTTAAAGACCCTTTATGATAGATGCGAAGAGAATGATCTCAGAATGAATTTTATGGTGATAGAAAAGTCTGAAAGGAAAAGTTAATGCGATATACGAGTGAATAATGAAAGATTGGAGCAAGTTAAGGAATGCTACTATTTAGGTAGTATGTTCTCAGATGATGGAAGAGTTGCGAGGGATATCGAACGGCGTGTAGCGATAGGAAAAAAAGTAAATGAGACCCTTAAATGTACACACACACACACTCAAAAGTACACAATAGTATTTTATCATTAAAACTTCAAATTAAAGAAGATAGATGTAGATTTTTGTGTTATCGCAAATGCTCGAATTGGTGACATTTCTGGTGCATCCATTGCTGATAACGTGGAGTCGCAGACACGACGAATACTTTATTTAGGTATTTGAGCGTATTCTCTTTCAATGGTTACTCTCAATTCATTAAATATTACGAAGCTTTATCTTCGATGAGTCCCCATTAAATATATATGTGGGCATGAGGTCTTGAGAGCGTGATGGGTATTCAATGGTATATCTACGTTAATCAGTCTATTCGGTAAATGTTTATCAAGGTAGACCTTAATGATGATGGTAGTAGAAAGTTGCGATATCTTGCTGGAAATAAAAGTCTTCAATATCTTTAAACTCTTGAACTATTTAACCTTTCCCTTCCTGTGCTAAAAAAAATCGCACGTTCCGGTGCTGTGTATTCAATACACAAGAAAAAATAAGCGATTTAAAATCGGAAAAATGAGAATATTCATAGACAATCGCTTAAATTAATTAAATTTGAAGTCAAAAGTGATAATAATTGAAATTTAACTGCTGAAAACATGAAAAAAACATCGGCCGACTTTCACAAAATGGGCGAAGAGACCACCTCAAATGGACGCCCTAGAGCTACTGAGACTGAGATGGACTAAAATTGTGTATGTTATACCTCGAAGGAAGAAACACAATTGCAAACTGAGATTCTGTCTCTTGCGTTCCCATATACCGAAGTAGAGTGAGAGTGAGACGTGAATATCGCTTCCTCACCCATAGCTGTTTTTAGAATGAATATACCTACGTCACACACTGGCACACGTTTGATTGTATTGGTTAATTTATTCCCGATTTTCACAAAATATCTCTGATGTGGCCGATAAGTGCTAATTATTATTGATATTATTTTTTCATTCAATGCGTAAATGTATTACGGAGGAATACCTAAAATCTGAAGACAGTATTTATTATATTTATAGAGATATTAAAGTTTTTAAAAGCAATATGTACTACTAGGCGTATCCAGAAAGTAAGTGTACTGAGGCTCTCACGACCGGATGGATTTTATTTTCGACATGTTGGCTACACTTCCGTGTAGCCTGACCCTTCCCCTCCGCAACGAGACCGGTTCGAGGTCAGTACGTTGAAAAGTGTCGACGCGACAACACGTTTAGTGAAAAATGTCAATCCAATCTCCCGCCAAGTGCGAAATACGCGGCGTCATCCGTTATCTCGTTTGGAAGAGAAAACCTCCGGTCGAGGTTTATAATGAGGTGAAAACTGCATATGGTGATAAAGCTATGAATCGTACAAGTGGTGTCGCGAGTTTAAAAATGGTCGTACGTCTGTGCATGATGATCAGAGGAGCGGAAGACCTTCAATTGTGACTGATGAAATTGTGGAAAAAATCGAAAATGCATCAAAAAGTTGATACCCCGCTTCACCACCTGCATTGAGAGGAATGGCGACTTTGTCGAAAAATAGCTTACATATGTATTGTACTACGGTAACCACGTAATTTTTTTGTTTAAATAAAAAAAATTGTAATCTACAAAAATTCAGTACACTTACTTTCTGAATATGCCTCGTAGTTACACATCACAGGGAAGGAAGGGGTAAACTCGCTAATGTGTCGTATACGAAATTCCTGCAGCATGTTCAATTGAACGATACGGTGTAAAAGCGTGTATACGTTTTTTTAGGATTCTTCGTATACAAATGAAAGTTAGAGACCGCTTATTTGAAATAGGTTAGGACCAAATAAATAAACCAAACTCCATTTTATCATTCGCAGGATTGGTGCAGCTGCCCTCCCTTTGAATCTGCCCTCAGGTTGGCCCTGCTTCCGAGACTACTCTAGCCCTCGGGCCATAACTTGGTCAAGCCTGATCTAATCTACCCACCATCATTTTGAAACCTTATGTCAACACTCAACGAGACTCTAATTTGACCATAATGTTTCGTTTTTTTTTTCTAAGTTGACACAAATATTGATAAATACGCAAATAAATGGATAAGTAAACTTGAATAAAACGGAATAAGAATAAATATATTTACTTACATAATTATTCGACCTTGAACACATTTTTTTTTACCAGTTTCGCTCACATCACGGAATAAATTATGTAAATTATTGGGAATAAAGCAAAATGACACACGCGACGGAATAAATCGAGAAATATTTCAATTAATATGTTGTTTATAGTTAAGGCTTTAACGTTGTGGAGGTTTAACCCTTCCCTTACGGTGATAAAAATAATACGCGTGCTCCGGTGTTGGGTAGTGAGTACGCAATAAAAAATTAGCGATTTTAAATCGGAAAAATAAGAACATTCATAGATAATCCCCTTAATTAATTATAATTGAAGTTAAAAATTATAATAATTGAGATTTATTTGCTGAAAACATTAAAAAACCATCTGGCAACGCTCATGGAACGGGCGTACGTCTAACCTATTTGCAAGCTTAGAAGCCACTAGTGGCGTGGAACGTCAGTCGCATACCCCGGCGCTTACGCTTAATGCTTGCGAAGTTGAGACAATTCAGCTCCTCGCAATTCAGTCTAGTATGCAAGAGTGAGATGCGAATATAGTGTCGCGCTTCCCGCATACTATTCACCTATCGTCAAGACGAGGCACTCGCAGCGTTTAAATGCGAATTTGTTTTCGATCTTTACAAAACACCTCGATGTAGTCGATAAATTCTGATTATTATTAATATTATTTTTTAAATCAATGCGTAAATATATTATGGAGGAATACCTAGAATCTTAACCTTGTATTTATTATATTTATAGAGATATTGATGGTTATTAGAAGCAATGTGGAGAAGATACCCAACACAGGGAAGGAAAGGTTAAAGACATTGTAATTTATCTTTATCAAACACTGTTTATTCCACTTTTTTGCAACGGTATAACCCTACCAGTTTCAAGACTTTCACCTCATCTTCAGGGGAGCGCAAACAAGACTTGTTTGCGCTCCCCTGAAAATGATGTTAAAGCCTTGAAACCGGTAGGGTTATACCGTCACAAAAAAGTGGAATAAACAGTGTTTGATAAAAATAAATTACAATATTTCAGTTACGGTGAAATACATTAGGTGACTTGTTCTTAAAATGTTAAGAAAAAGACCTGAGAATGGTTGTTTTGAATGATTCTAATTTCCAATGCACATTTGTTTTGTTAGCCTTTCTTCATGCATCGTTCTAGACGACTAAATCATCTAAGAAAGCAATTTTTCATCATCTTTAAGTTCACCTTCATTCCTAATCAATTTAGTCCGTATTCCGTCATACATTGTCATCCCATATATTGTTTTTAGTGACCGAAATCGTATGTGTTCTTCATCATCATCATCATCAATGGCACTACAGCCCATTGTGGGCCCCGGCCTCCTCCAGCAGTCGTTGCCATTCCCCCCTATCCTGGGATGCACTCCTCCAGCCCCTGATGCCAATCACGTTTGCATCATTCTGCACCCCATCCATCCACCTAAGCTTTGGTCTGCCCACGCTACGTCTTCCTTGGGGCTTGGAAAAGAGTACTTTGTTAGGCATTTCCTCTTCTCCCATTCTTGCTACATGCCCCGCCCAACGTAGCCTCCCAATTTTGATGTATTTTATAATGTTGGGCTCTTTGTATATGCTGTATAACTCCTCATTATATCTCACTCTCCAAGATCCATTTTCCTGTATGGGTCCGAATATTTTTCTGAGTATTTTTCTTTCAAATATTAGAAGGGAAGATTCGTTCTTCTTACTCAATACCCAGCATTCAGACCCATATGTGAGGACAGGTCGTAGCAGTGTCTTATAAATGGTAAGTTTTGTCCTTCTGGACAACAACCGAGATATAAGGTGTTTTCTCAGACCAAAGAAGCATCTATTTGCCATGAATATTCGACGTTTAATCTCGATAGATGCATCATTAACACTTGTCACTATGGATCCCAGGTAGGTGAAGGTGTTTACACGTTCTATTGTATGAGAACTTATATTAATCGTGGTAGGTGTCTGGTTATTACGGGGTGCTTTAGTGGCTATCATATATTTGGTCTTATCGGAGTTGATGCGAAGTCCCATTCTGTTTGCAGCCCTCTCCAACTGAACAAATGTCTCCATCATTGCTTGTGGGGTATGTGTTCTTACACCCCCGAATACTAAGCGGAACAATGCTTGAGTCATTCGAGGAGAGTAGCATAGCGCGGAATTCGAACCGGCGAAATGAAAGTCTTGTGCGATATCTACCACGCGGCCATGTTCCTCTATATTCTTAAAAATTTCAGTTCCAAACTGTTTTATCTCTAAATTAGCTTTTTGAAATTGTATATTGTTCATGAATTTTATAAAGATGGATAATCATTTGAATATTTTTTGCGACTATGTAACTTCCTTTATTTACTTTTTGTCTGATCGGTTGGAAGATATTGCCGACTGGCAATAACCCCACCAGATTGTTTTTACGATGAAGTGTTAGTAAATAAATAAATAAAAATAGCCACGACCTAGCTTAGCTAACTAATAATTAACAAAAAAAATTGTAAATGTTTATACAAATATATATAGTACATGGCGGTAAATAATACACATCGGGCTTAAGAAAGAGACTGTCGGTTTGTAGAGCGTCGTCTCTGTCGCACGATGCGACTGATAAATCGCGACGGAACATGTTTATGAATGACAGAGACGACGCTCTACAAACCGACAGTCTCTTTCTTAAGCCCGATGTGTATTACTTACCGCCGGTTACTTATACATTATTTTATTTATGCACACCATTAATCAACTGCTCCGCTACACGAAGTCTTTGATTATTGAAACGATTAAAAATATATTTAAGATCCACGCTAAAATAAAACATACTATACTTAAGAAATTGTAGCACGGTCCCTGTGACAGTTCACAAATTTGCCCCAATACAACCTTGTAACGACATTCAGTAATTTTAATTATTTTATCAACTTTAACATAAGCCTCGATTCTAATAAATAGCAAGTTATTTAGGTAAATACATTACATAAAACTAACAATAATGACAAATTTATACATCTTGTTACAAATTAGCAAAATGTGGCAGTTTGTTAAAATCAAATAATATTTGGTGACGTTTGTCAAAAGTCACTACGTTAGTCTGCATTGGCTAGGGATGGGGTATGCGATAATTGGATTTTCGATTTTTTTTATACATAAAATTAAATGTTCGTAATGAGTATTAATTCATAGTAGATCTTGGCATATTTAAAGATAGATACAAATCATACAATACATTAGAAAGTCAGTATAATGATAATTAGGAATTAAAACGTCAGTTTAGAGAAAAACAATTTTTCGATTTATAAAAAAACTATTCGATTTGTAAAAAAAAACGATTTTACCCCATCTCTTTGAGACATGGCGTATCAAACGTCACAGGAACCATCCTACATTTTTCCAAGTAGAAATACAGTAGCCATATTATCAATAGAATCAGACGTAACAGTAAGTATGGACTTCAATGACATCCTAGATTCATTTCGAAAGAAGAAGGCAAGTCGTAAACTGCAGTGGTTTGTTGTGTGGCGTGAAATTCATAATTAGCCAAGTTAATTATCCGAAACGGAAAGGGTACACATTATTTTAATTCCGTATGAGGGGTTGAAATAGGATCTAGTTGCAAACTACTTAGGCCTCGGCCACACAGGTAGGAGCCTCGCTTGATGCTCGAACTAACGCACCGCATACTATCGCAGTGGCCACACTGCACGCTTCGCGCCACGTTGCATGACGATTAGTCACCGAATGAATCTCCTAACGAACAGACGTGTTGGTTAATTTTATTGTGCCACCGTGATTTTACAAGATAGCTGAAGTTTTAATAACAGCTGTGTATAAAAGGGAGCCTTTGTGAAACCCATCGAGCAAATTATACAAAAATATACCTGTAATAAAATCACTTTGGAATGAAGTTGCACAGGAAGTAAATAAAGATGGTAAGTTGTAATGAAATTGGTTAGTTTTGAGAGTGGCATCGTGTGTTAACTTTACCGCTCCCACCAACGATTAGTCACCGAGTGAATCTCCTGGCGAACAGACGTGTTGGTTAATTTTATTGTACCACCGTGATTTTACAAGATGGGGGAAGTTTTAATAATAGCTGTATATAAAAGGGAGCCTTTGTGGAACCCATCGAGCAAATTATACAAAAATGTACCTGTAATAAAATCACTTTGGAATGAAGTTGCACAGGAAGTAAATAAAGATGGTAAGTTGTAATGAAATTGGTTAGTTTTGAGAGTGGCATCGTGTGTTCACTTTACCGCTCCCACCAACGATTAGTCACCGAGTGAATCTCCTAGCGAACAGACGTGTTGCTTAATTTTATTGTGCCACCGTGATTTTACAAGATGGCGGAAGTATTAATGACAGCTGTGTATAAAAGGGAGTCTTTGTGGAACCCATCGAGCAAATTATACAAAAATGTACTTTTAATAACATCACTTCGGAATGAAGTTGCACAGGAAGTAAATAAAGATAAGGTAAGTTGTAATGAAATTGGTTAGTTTTGAGAGTGGCATCGTGTGTTGACTTTACCGCTCCTAACTGTCAAATGAATTTGTGCGTAGCACTTTAGTGTGGCCAAGGATGAAGTCACCTAGTATATTAGTCACGTAAAACCTAGCTTAGCACCTAACGAAGCACTTTGGTGTGGCCTCGGCCTTAGGGGCGCCGTCTATACAAACGCGACACTGCCTCCCGGGATTACCCAAGATGTATGGAATAAATTATGTCGATATTTTCAAATAAAATAACCTGGAAAAGAAAGGGGGGTTTATTATTGAAAAGAGTCTTTGGGCAGTTCCTTCTTCGTCACTACGTGATGTGGGAGCTCAAAAAAATAAATAAAAAAGATTTCGATCTTTTAGTGCAGATCGCGCTGGATGGGGACTTATTTTGCCCCCCATAACAGCGAGGCTGATTGTGAGATCGAATTAAACTGGCATTTTTCACCAACCGACTGAAAAAAATCTTCATTTCAAATCAGTAATGTAACTTTTTCCTTCCCTCTCCACCATTCCTTCTTTTTCCTTGATTGATGATATTTTGCTTAAATTAAGTTAATTTTAGCTGAGAAAATCGATATTTTTAATATCCCGGGGTTTCCCGGGAAAAGAAGGCTTTCCCGGAAGACAGTTTAAAACAGACCGAGATCCTGGGAGAGAAACCTTACTACGGATGTGTTTTAAAAAGGGCTTTTTTAAAAAACTTGGACTAGCAATATCAGGCGCACATTTTTAAATAATATATATATTTTTTTAATATTGTTTCAAAATTATTTTTACATCAGAATACTGGTATAAATTTTTTTTTTATCGAATTAGTACTTATGAAAACTTTATTTTTAATACGTTGTTTTAGAAACATTGCTCCATTTTCCTGTTGGGGTAGGCAGAGAGGACGGTGCGCCAGACTTTCCCATCTCGACAGACACACACATCCTTAGCTTCTTCTATATTTATACACATTGTCGTACAACTTTCACAATTTTTCTGACGTAATTAACATTTCTTTCTCTCAAAATATAATTCACTTGATCTATCCATACCTTCGCATTTCCACAGTATTCGTCTCCTTTCAGTCTATTTTCCATGTCCACGTTTCACTCCCGTACATGCTAGCACCAAAATACTGTTGCGGACTATCATCATCTTAGCAGGTTTTGATACTGGTAAGTTAATAATTTATACTCGGAGTATACATACACGTTACATATTAATATACTTATATTTTTATGTCACGAGCGTTAATATATGGTACGTATATGTATACAGAAAGAAAGGATACTGTGTGATTCGATTATACATAGTGTTTTAGTGTCCAATAACTTTGTTTCCTATTGCTACATAATCTGAGTGTATATTATAACATTAAAAGTCGATTCATTCAAAATCTAATAAAAGTGTTCTCCACGGCAAGCCACCGCTTTCTTACTGAATTGACGTTGGAATGGAGATGAGATCCTCGACTACGAGGCCCAGTAACGATGACGAATAAAAGTGTTCTTTACGGCAAGCAACCGCTTTCCTACTGAGTTGACGTTGGAATGGAGAGGACATCCTCAACTACGAGGCCCAGCAACGAAGAGGAATAAAAGTGTTCTCTACGGCAAGCAACCGCTTTCCTACTGAGTTGACGTTGGAATGGAGAGGAGATCCTCGACAACGAGGCCCAGCAACAACGATGAATAAAAATGTTCTCCACGGCAAAGCACCGCTTTCCTACTGAGTTGACGTTGGAATGGAAAGGAAATCCTCAACAACGAGGTCCAGCAACGACGACGAATAAAAGTGTTCTCCACGGCAAAGCACCGCTTTCCAACTGAATTGACGTTGGAATGGAGAGGAGATCCTCGACTACGAGGCCCAGCAACGACGACGAATAAAAGTGTTCTCCACGGCAAAACACCGCTTTCCAACTGAATTGACGTTGGAATGGAGAGGAGATCTTTGACTACAAATAAAAGTGTTCTCCATGGCAATGCACTGTTTCCAACTGAATTGACGTTGGAATAGAGAGGAGATCCTTGACTACGAGGCCCAGCAACGACGACAAATAAAACTGTAATAGATAATTTCATCAGTAAAAATAAATAAATTAATTAAAAATAAAATGTACTTGTGAGCTGGGGACGGCAGGATTTCTCCGGCGTGCGGCGCCCTAAGGCTGCAGCCCTATTAGTTCAATTGTTATGTTGGCCCTGAATAAAAAATAAATGTGTTTTGTGGATTGAGTCGTTTTCGCATATTTGCGTCCATTTTTATTAATGGTTGGCCTATCCCACTACTTAGGGAAAAAAACGTAGATAAAGCAAACAGATAATGTGGGAGGACAGACTGGGCTGTCTAATGAAGTAACCTTTACGTAAGTTTGACATTTCCACCTCGAGTGAAAAGACAACCAAGATAACAACGCTGGAGTATATGTTAGCTATGCGGGGGCAGGGCCCTATATTTCAGATGTGAACATCGAAAGCGATCAATTTACAGTCATCATTATCACCATACAAAAATATCGGTGATAGAAAAGTAAAAGAGGTAGAACAAGGGTGTGTCATGTCACCTTGGTTGTTTAATATTTACATAGAATCGTGTGTGAAAGAACTACATAGGTCAATGGATGGCATAAAAATGTCAAATGGGAATGTATGCAGATGGTACGAGGCGTATCCAAAAAGTAAGTGTACTGAGGCTCTCACGACCGGATGGATTTTATTTTCGACATGTTGGCTACACTTCCGTGTAGCCTGACCCTTCCCCTCCGCAACGAGACCGGTTCGAGGTCAGTACGTTGAGAAGTGTCGACGCGACAACACGTTTCGTGAAAAATGTAAATCCAATCTCCCACCAAGTGCGAAATACACGGCGTCATCCGTTATCTCGTTTGGAAGGGAAAACCTCCGGTCGAGGTTTATAATGAGGTGAAAACTGCATATGATGATAAAGCTATGAATCGTACGAGTGTGTACAAGTGGTGTCGCGAGTTTAAAAACGGTCGAACGTCTGTGCATGATGATCAGAGGAGCGGAAGACCTTCAATTGTGACTGACGAAATTGACGAAATTGTTTTGGGACTGTCAAGGTATAATTTTAATTGAATATATGCCTCAAGGGGAGACCATCAACTCTGCAAGATACTGTGAGACCCTAAAAAAATTGCGGAGGGCGATTCAGAACAAGAGGAGAGGCATGCTGACAAAGGGAGTCTGCCTGCTGCACGACAATGCAAGACCACACACGGCCAACGCCACGAAGGAACTGCTCGCCTCGTTTAAATGGGATGTCCTGAACCATCCCGCGCATTCCCCTGACCTAGCACCTTCAGATTACTATCTCTTTACCTCCCTGAAGCTGCACATGGGTGGAAAAAGTAAATAGTATGAGAGATGTTGAGAGAAAGATCTGAGAATGAATGTTGTAAAATTCGAATTAATGGTGATAGAAAAGTGTGAAAGGAAAAGTAAATGCGATATATGGGTAGGAGGTAATGAAAGATTGGAGCAAGTTGAGGAATTCCTATTTGGGTAGTATGTTGTCATATGATGGAAGAGTTAAGAAGGATATCGAACGGCATACAGCGAAAGAAAACAAGGTCAATACGGCACTACAATATATTTATTCGAACCGGGCAGTATCAAAATCTGCTAAGATGTTGTAGTCCATAATAGTTTTTTGGGGCCAATTTTGATGTATGGGAGGGTAATGTGAACGTGGAAATAGAAAACAAGGTCAATAGGACACTAAAACATGTATACTCTAATCGGATACTATCAATATCTGCTAAGATGATGTAGTTTATAGTAGTTTTTTGGTGCCAACTTTGATGTATGGGAGGGAAATGTGAACGTAGAAATAGAAAACAAGGTCAATAGGACACTAAAACATATATACTCGAATCGGATACTATCAATATCTGCTAAGATGATGTAATTTATAGTAGGTTTTTGGTGCCAACTTTGATGTATGGGAGGGAAATGTGAATGTGGAAATAGAAAACAACGTCAATAGGACACTAAAACATATATACTCAAATCGGATACTATGAATATCTGCTAAGATGATGTAGTTCATAGTAGGTTTTTAGTGCCAACTTTGATGTATTGGAGGGACATGTGAACGTGGAAATAGAAAACAAGGTCAATAGGACACTAAAACAAATATACTCAAATCGGATACTATCAATATCTGCTAAGATGGTGTATTCCATTGTAGTTTTTTGATGCCAACTTTGATGAACGGGAGGGAAATGTGGACATGGAAAAAGACTGAGAGGAACCGTAGAAATGCGTGCAATGATAATAATGCACGGAGTAACAATGTATGACAGAATACGGAATGAAGTGATAAGGGTTGAATGTGAACTAAAGGCTGGTGTGTTAATAAGATGGAGAAGAGTACGTTGAGATGGTTTGGGCATGTGGAACGAATGAATGAAGAAAGGGGAAGACGCGGGAGAAGAAGACATTTGAGTGGAAGGCGTGTGAGAGGAACTTATTCGCATATGTATATGTTTATAAAACATATTTCGTAAGAAAATTACGGAAAACCGATATGTCACGATAATAATACATTCGGCTTAAGGTGTAGTGTAGTGTACGTGTAAATTGTTTATACGAGTATATAGGTAATCATATTTTTTTAGAAGACCTTAAATAAAGGGTTATCTTCAAGTGCTTCCTAAAGCTTTACACTTTCATATGTTTATCAAGGAAAAAGCAAAATAACAGTTATTGCAATACTGCTTCCTAAAGCTTTACACTTCATATGTTTATCAAGGAAAAAGCAAAATAACAGTTATTGCAATACTGAGTAGTTTGTTCCAATACTCCACAGCAAAGTAATGTTTACATCTACCCTGTCATACCCATGACACCCATGATAGCCTCCGATGATTCCTCTCCATCCATCCCTGCAATCCACGGCTCGAAGGGCAGTTGTTAAAGTCTTGTTGCATCTCTCATTTCCGCCACTCTGAGAAGGTTTTTTGTCCTGTTGGTATCGGCTCTCGCTTCTATCTCATATGTCATGATGGGGCGGACGCATGTTTTATATATCCTGACTTTACTTTCGGTTAGCATGTGTTTGTTTCTTCATAAAGTGTCCCGCAGGCAGCTAGCCAATACTGTATATGCCAGTACTGTATATGTTGGTTAAAAAGAAAACTTGACATTTCATTGACAATCGTAAATGTTGATCTTTAAGCGCTTCCTAAAGCTGCACACGCCACCCATATATGCAACACATAGAACCAGACCAGCAACGACAAAAGCCCTTTCATAGTAAATACCTCGCCCTATAGAATCGATTCGAAAAGTGAAATATATTGAAAATTTATTCGTTTATAAATCTGGTACAGTAATAATTTCTTCGTGAAATTAAGAGCTAATAATATTGATTGAACCGAGACACCCGAGTGATGCATGAAGTTTTCGCGTGGGATCGCCCTCTCGTGATGCGTTGAATTTAAATATAGGTACGGGTGGGATCGCCCCTTAGCACGCGTCTGGTTTTATAGCCTTTGTAAAGAGAGAAGCACGTAATGGCATAAATTGATACGTATATGCGAAAACGATCCAACCCCAAAAAATACACTTACTGTATTTTTTTATAATATCGGATAGGTACACAAAAATATCAACCATTCAAATGTGTATATCATAAATGTGTCGATTCTTTTCAAACCCAGTTATGTCCACGCAAGTTCAAACCGAGCAAAACGGTATTTTGTCTCTGATCAGGAGAATGAATGAATTCGTAAGAATGACCAGGGACAGTATCCACCAAGCAAGCAGACCTCCAGGACGACCTCCCAAAAGATGGAAAGACAGCTGGCAGTCGACGTCACAAGAGGGAAACAATGATGCAGGACCATAACAGGCCAACAGGCCTAAAAGAAGAAGAAGAAGATCACTGAAAACTATATATGTACTCGTATATAAAAATGAGAATTGCTTTATAGATGACATTGTGTTTTCAAAAAAAAATCCTAGAAATTCAAGTCAGTAGAAAAAATAAAGTATATTTCAATTTGGACATACCCACTTTTGAAAACCGCCTATCGAAAAATGCGTGATTTTGATACAACACCACATGGACATACCCGAGTTTGATTGTTGGTTACGCTACGACTAATCGGCCATCTTGAATGATGGCGCTCTCTGATTGGTCTAAATAGACATGTCTGACTTTGATAAAAACAACCTCGTGGACATATCTGACTTTGAAAAAAACTCTAATTTCACGCATGGCAACTAATGAAATGTTCACCATCCCTAGAGTTAAAACCTCTTTTGCCCAAAGGCAATATGCTTATTTGGCTCCCATTACATACAATGGCGTGCCGACTTCAATAAAAGTAAAGGTAGGAAAACCATTTAGACAGTCGATCGGAGCGTGGTTGTTATTGCGACAGGATTTTGAGTACTTGGGCTTTCAGGATGAATGACGAGTAGAAAGGATTTATGTGAGCTCGTGAGTGTGGGTCTCTTCTTGTTGTTTTAATTTTGGATGTTTTTGTATTTGTGTTTCTGTGTGTTTTTCTTCTTTCTTTTTTGTTTTGAATTTGTTTTGATTTTTATTTTTATGATTGTGTGCGGTATATTGTGGGATGAATATTTTTCATCTTTCTAGAGTCATAATTTATGAGAAGTTGAGTTTCGCAATATGTTTCCAGTTGTAGTTGAGTGTCACTGTTTGTCAGGTTGATGAGAGCGTGCAACGGGGTTTTTTGTGTTATCAAAAATCGGAAAGAAGTATCGATTTATTTTTTCATGCTAAATATCCTCAGTGAGATACAGGCAAAAGCCTAGTTTACTGGGGATACGACAAATGAAAGGCAACAAACCCAGATCCATTAAAATTATATGTCCAAATCAAATTACCTGTTGTTTTTTCTCAAATTGTGTATATTTCTTGTCATGTGTAATAATAATAATAATAATAATAATAATCACCTTTTTGCATTGATTTCAAGAGGAGATATCTTATTTTGAAAAATGCAGATTTATCCAGGACTACATAAGCTACATTTTGGTGTATTTATCTCAAAAATGTTATAATGTGGACATACCTGGGTTTGAAAAGCGTCGACACAAATGTATAACATCACGCTGTTTTCCTGCTGGGATAGGTTGAGAAAACAGAGTGCCAGACTTTCCTATTTCGACAAACATGTTTCACCTATTCCACATTTTGACTCCTACTCGTACAGTCTCCTGCGATTTATCTTACATTTCCGTCATTCAAAATATTAACTTGATCAAACCATACTAAATCATTGATAGATTAGTCATTTGCTTTTTTTTATTTAAATTAACACATACCATATATGTATAAATTGGTAGTATGAACCGAGTGGAAGCATTCGAAATGTGGATACACCGGAGAATGCTACGGATACCCTGGACGGATATGGTCAACAACACGAGGGTTCTTCAAAGAGGAAAAGTTGATAGAGAGTTGCTGACTAATATTAAAATCCGAAAGGTCCTATTTGGGTCATGTACTTAGAGGAGTAAAGTATGGAATAAATTACTGTACCTGTTCATCCAAGGTAAAATATAAGGTCGAAGAAGTGTTTGCTGGAGGCAAATCTCCTGGCTCCGCATATACGTGATTGGACTGGCATAAGGAGCGTCGGGGATCTTTTTTGGGCTGCCGGGGACAAAGATGCCTATTATCAGGTGATAGTCAACGCTGAGGGAACCTGACGTGACACTAGGAAGAAGATGTATAAATTTATTTTTAATTAAAAATGTTATGGCAAAATAGTTTAATATATCCAAGATGTGCTGATTGGTTAGAAGAAATTGTTCAATAGCAATAAACCCGCCCGATGTATAATATTTAACCATGTACAAAAGATAATGAAAAAAAATCTTCCCTCGGTTTTCGTCTACCACACCTTCCACTTATGTTTCTACTGTATATCTGTTATGTTAGTATTTCTTCATTCATTCGTTCCACATGCCCAAACTCTCTCTCAGTGATCTTCTTCATCTTACTCAACACACGTGTTCCTCGTGGGAAGCACAAACGCCTGTGATCTGATCTGTAGCATTCCTTTGTGTATTTTACGTAATGTTTAGTTTATCTCCTTTATTTAATGAGTCTCCTTAAGAGTAATGACTATTATTTATTATCAGAAAATTACTTGAATGTCATGTTTACTTGGTGTTGTTATCAAATATCAGTGGTTCTAAACAAAATACGCCTAGAAATTAAAAAACGCCGAAATTGTGCCGCGCACAGGATTCGTGGAATTTGATTTTTAACGCAGTGTACAGGTTAAGTTCACATTCATCCCTAATACGGCACTCAAAGATATACATATGTATTATTTTTGAACCAGGCAGTATAAAAATCTACGAAGATGGTAGTCCACAATAGTATTTTTGTACCAACTTTGATGTATGAGAGTGAAACGTGGACGTAAAGAAAGAGTCGAATAAATGCTGTAGAAACGTCTACACTGAGAAGAATACATGGAGGGATGTTGTATGACAGAATATGGAATTAAGTGTTAAGATATATGTGTGAACTTAAGGCTGATGTGTTGAGTAAGATGAAAAAGAGAATTTTGTTACGGTTTGGGCATGTAGAACGAATTAATGAAGAAATACGAACAAATCAAATATATTGTATAGATGATGGCTGCCGCTCTATCCACAGAGATTCCGGTTTGCTTCTTGCTTTTTCGGTGAAGAGCAGGGTGAAGATATTCCTCTTTGGCAGGTAGAAGTTTGTCGAAAATAAGACACAATAAAAGTTCCAGAAGGTGAGAATATATTATGAACGTTTTCCGCTCCTTATGTGCAGCTCATCGCTTATTATAAGCCCCTTTATTCGCCCATGTATGCCGTCACGGCTTGCTTATGCCATGCATACAACGCGCTTACCGCGCGTATGGGTTGTCCGATCATCTACGGTGATCATTGTGAAGGTCACGCTTAAGGAACATTTTATTACTATAGGTACAGGTATACAGTTATAATTTAACAATGCTTATAAATAAAACTATTAATCTATGTGACGCATACGTCCAATACATATATAGTGCGAATATGAGTAGAATGAGTAGAATAGGAAGACTAAGGAACATATTATTGAATCAAGTGTGTAATATTTTGAATGAAGGATATGTAAAAGTTCAGAAAAGTCGTAAAATCTGTATAAGGTGTTTATGATAGACGTGAAAGTGGGACAACATCTCGAGTATCGTTACAATTTGGAGAGGTGAAAGTGGGACAACATCTTGAGTATCGTTACAATTTGAAGCGGTGAAAGTGGGACAACATCTTGAGTATCGTTACGATTTGAAGAGGTGAAAGTGGGACAACATCTTGAGTATCGTTGCGATTTGAAGAGGTGAAAGTGGGACAACATCTTGAGTATCGTTACGATTTGAAGAGGTGAAAGTGGGACAATATCTCGAGTATCGTTACGATTTGAAGAGGTGAAAGTGGGACAACATCTCGAGTATCGTTACGATTTGAAGAGGTGAAAGTGGGACAACATCTTGAGTATCGTTACGAATTGAAGAGGTGAAAGTGGGACAACATCTCGAGTATCGTTACGATTTTTAAAGCACATTTGACACACATGCTCGCTTACTGCATTATCGACATATACTATATATATATATTTTTTTCTATGTTATTTACAGTTAAGGCATTAACGCTGTGGAGGTTTAAAGCTATTGACATTTGTTTTTATCAAACACTGTTTATTCCACTTTATGTACCGGTATAACCCTACCGGTTTCAAGGTGCACACCTCATCATCAGGGTATTGTGAGTGCTCCCCTGTTGATAAAAACAAATTACAATATATTTTTCTTTTGCGAACGTAAAAAAAGCATCAATCATTAAAAAAAAAACAACTTATTTTATTCCATGTTCAAAATTACACCAAAAAAACTGTCCATCCTGACACGGTAACGGCGTGATGGTTCAGTCGTATGTGTATTCTATTTGACCTCCAGCTACGAAATTACTTTCCGGACAACCCATTATCTCAAAAACTGGCACAATGCGGATGGATATTTTTTGCAAATAGAAAAGTCCGTAATATCGACCCTTGCGCCTAGTTTCAGATCGATATGGCGGGACGGACCCAAGTGAAGACGTTTAACCATGGCTGAAACGAAATTGTTGGTATTTTGTTTCAAATTCAGGTCAAAACTATGGTGGGCAGTATTTCCTACAGCGATAAAAAGATGAAAGGTTATGATGGGGTCATCCCGCCCAGAAGTTTTTTTTTTATATCTATATTTTTTTTTAGTTATTCACGCAAATTCGGGTGTGTTCGAAATTCAATGAGCAATTTTGGGTTCATTGAGAATACAGAATATAAATTATTACAGAAGCACGATCACAGTAAGGTCTTGTTATTGCATTTAAAATACATACATACCATCACGTTTTTTTCCTGTTGGGGTAGGCAGAGAGAAAAGAACGCCAAACTTTCCTATTTCGACACATCCTTCGCCTCTTCCACGTTCGATTTATCTAACTCTCTACGTTTCCATTTTTCAAAATATAATTTACTTGATACAACCATACTTATATCTTTAGTATTCCTCTAGCACGCCTTTCACTCACATATGCAATATATAATATATTTGTTTTGTTAGTCTTTCGTCATTCATTCGTTCTCCCTGCCTCTTTCATTTCATAGTGCTCTTATTCGGATCCCATCAGTCTTTCCACGTCCACGTTTCTCTTCCATACATCAAAGTTTACACCAAAATACTATTGTGGATACTGACATTTTGAGATGGCCTTTTGATTTATCTGAAATGATGAAGTATACCAGGAGTTGTATATACATATAATTAAGTTTCACAACTTATCAATTTAATTTGAGTTTGTGACGCAGGTATTCAATAATAAACAGTCATCAACTTATTTTTCCATGTTTATATGCCCTTGATAAGATACAGGCAAAATCCTAGTTTACTTGGGACACGACAAATGAAAGGCAACAAACTTAGATACAGTACCTAGCGGTAAGTAATACACATCGGGCTTAAGAAAGAGACTGTCGGCCATAATCGGCTAACTTCGGCTTTTTAGAGCATCGTCACTGTCGCACGATGGGCTAACAGCCATACACTAGAACGCTTGACAACGACTGACAAATCGCGACGGAACACGTGTATGAATGACAGAGACGACGCTCTACAAAGCCGAAGTTAGCCGATTGTGGCCGACAGTCTCTTTCTTAAGCCCGATGCGTATTACTTACCGCCAGGTACTGTACATATAAATTGAGTGTCCACTTTAAATTACCTGTTTTTACTTTGTTGTTATCTTGTTTTTCATGAATGATGTATTCTTACAATAACTTAGTATGTAAATAAACAAAATACGTAGAAACTGTAAACCAAAAACCAAGAAAATTTACAGAGATAAGGTAGAATTTATAAAGATAAGGTAGAATTTATAGAGATAAGGTATAGTTTATAGAGATAAGGTAGAATTTATAGAGATAAGGTAGAATTTTTAGTTAAATTGTGTTAATTTTACGTGGAACGATCATAATGCAAAGTGGTTTAGTGTCCTTGAAGTCTCCTTAACCTGTTTCAGAGGAGGATATATCATGGACTGAAGCTCTAGTATAGGTGAACATTGTGATAAATATAGTACATAAGTGCGTGTCACTAAAATCTAAGTGTATTTATGTGAAATATTCAGATTAATTAGTATTTTCTGATGATATTCATAATTATATTTTACAGAAAAACTAAGTGTCTGATTAAAAATGCGTAGTGTTATATATAGATTACAAGTTATTCATAAAACTGATAAAGATTACAAGTTATTCATAAAATTGTTAAAGATTACAAGTTATTCATAAAATTCTTAAAGATTACAAGTTATTCATAAAATTGTTGAAGATTACAAGTTATTCATAAAAGCGTGAAGTCTCCAAAGAAATACGAGTATCAACCGGTTCGCTAATTTAATTTTTTTAAATTTATATATATTTATTCCATTCAGTTCTAAATTAAATACTTTCATTGAAATTTCGGCACATACATACATTTATAACATCACGGCATTTCCCTGTCAGGGTAGGCAGAGATGACAGAGTGCCAGCCTATTCAATTTCGACACACATCCTACGTTTATTTTATAATATATCCATACAACTCCTACGATTTCTCTTTATACGACTTTTTAAATTTCCTTTTTTCAAAATATCATTCACTTGATCCAACCATACTTTATTTGGTTTTCCTCTACCATACCTTCTACTTACATTTACACTTCATATTTATTTTATTAGTTATTCGTTCTACATGATTAAATTATCTCACAGCTTTCTTCTTCACCTTACTCAACACATCAGCTTTTAAGTTCACATTCATCCCATATCACTTTCGTATTGTCATACATTGTTACTCTATGTATAATTCTCAATGCACGCATTTCAAAAGCATTTATTCGGCTCATATCAGTATTTTTCCACGTCCACGATTCGCTCAAATACATCAAAGGTGGCACCAAAATACTATTGTGGACTATCATCTTAGCAGATTTTTATATTGTCCAGTTCGAATATAAATATTTTAGTTACCAATTGTCTTTGTTTCTTATCGCATTTTCACATCTTGTTTTCTTTTTATCACTTAATTCTATATTTTGTCATACATTGTCACACCAAATATTCTTCTCAGTGCAAGCATTTTCACGTTTCACTTTAATACATGAGAATTGGTACTAAAATACTGTAGCGGACAAATAATCTTAGCAGAGTTTGATACTGTCCGGTACAAGTATATATATTTTAGTGCCCCATTGAGTTTGTTTCCTATCGCTACACACCGTTCTATATTTCCTGTAACTCTTCCACCATCTGAGAAAATACTACCTCAATAACAGAATTTCGTCACTTGCTCCAATCTTTAATCACTCACCCATATAAAGGGTTTTTCAAATTGAGCATTTTTTTCATTCTTGGATAAAACACAGATGGCGTCGCGAACTTGCCTGGGTCTTGTGACATTTGAGAAGTGTAATAATGTATGACATTTATAAAAATAGAGTCGTATACAATACAACAACGCGTTCAAATTGTTGAATTATTTTATGTATTGTAATCTCCGGAAACGGTGATGTTAATTGGCCACCAAGATCATGTGATCTGACACCGTTGGACTATTTTCTCTGGGGTTACGTGAAAAGCGAGGTCTATAAGAATGACCCCCGATCAATTCCTGAGCTGAAGGACGAAATTATTCGCGTTATTGGTGAGTTTGAACCGCAATTATGCCAAAATGTCATCGAAAATTTTGACAAAAGAGTGGACATCTGTGGAGCTGCAAGAGGCGGACATTTGGCGGATATTGTTTTTTTTTGTGTTTAAATGTCATACATTAAACATACTTCAATGACCATAAAAATTTTTTTGAAATCGAAGCTAATTGTGTGTTTTATTCGAGAATTTAAAAAAAATTTAATTTAAAAAAACGCTTAATATGAAAGACCCTTTATATCAAATTAACTTTTCCTTTCACACTCTTCTATCACAATTACTTTGGACATCGTACAATTCATTCTCAGATATTCTTTCCCTTCGCGTCTTTCATATTTAGTTTCCGGACGTTTGCAGTTTCCTTATCAAACTCTATCATTCATGTTAATTCTTCTTACTACCATTCATATTCATTCTTCTAACTACCTACTTCACTACCAATTTTGGTAGATATGTAGTTATATTATCTAGGCAAACTAGGTAAAAATATCTTATGAGAAAAAAAAATCTAGGAATTGAAAGTAAAAAAAATATTTCAACTAGTTAAAAAAATTATATTATTGTGATAAAATAGTTCAACTATTTATTATAAAAATTCATTATTAATTAATCTTTCTGACAGAGCATTCTTTTTATAATATTATAGCTTTAAAAACTAAAGTATATAAATTGTCAGTAAAATTTTCTAGAGAATATAAATTGATAGTTTTTTTTTCTTTCTATATTTTTCAAAAAATATCAACCGGTTTGGAGTGAGGCTGCTGATTTAATCAACCGGTACGAATTGAGGTTGCCGATTTAATCAACCGGTTCGAATTGAGGTTGCTGATTTAATTAACCAGTTTGAATTGTGGTTGCTGATTTAATCAACCAGTTTGAATTGAGGTTGTTGATTTAATAACCCGGTACAAATTGAGGTTGCCGATTTAATTAACCGGTTCGAATTGAGGTTGCTGATTTAATCAGCCAGTTTGAATTGAGGTTGTTGATTTATCAACCGGTTCGAATTGAATTTGCTGATTTAATCAACCGGAATATTTCAATGAGGTTGCTGATTTAATCAACCGGTTCATATTGAGGCTGATGATTTAATCAAGCGGTTCGAAATGAGGCTGCTGATTTAATTAAGCGCTTTGAACGAGGTTGCTGATTTAATCAACCGATTCAAATTGAGGTTACTGGTTTAATCAATAGGTTCGAAGTGAGGTTGCTGATTTAATCAACCGGTTCGTATTGAAGCTGCTGATTTAATCAAGCGGTTTGAAGTGAGGTTGCTAATTTAATCAACCGGTTAAGAGTTGTTAATTTAATTAATCAGTTCGGAGTGAGGTTGCTAATTTTTTTTATCAAACGGTGAGAACCCAAGGGGGGACATCACTGAATAAACGTATCAAAAAACCCTACACCATGTCTAAATCGAAAAAGGGGCATTTACGATACTTTGCGCTTCGAAGCCTTAAACGGAGGATTATTTACACTTTTGTGCATACCAAAAGGGGGCATTTATGCCACTGCCAACTGAGGACCAAACCGGGACATTGTTTACACTTTTGTGCATACAGGTCATTTTTGAAAGTTTTCGAACATTGGGGGCCAAAATGGGAATGTATGTCACTGCGAGTGAGGACCAAATCGGGGCACTGTTTACACTTTTGTGCATACAGGTCATTTTTGACATTTTTCAAACATTGAGGGCCAAAATGGGAATTTATATCACTGCAACTGAGGACCAAATCGGGGTATTGTTACACTTTTGTGCATACAGGTCATTTTTTAAAGTTCTCGAACATTGGGGGCCAAAATGGGAATGTATGTCACTGCGCGTGAGGATCTAATCGGGGCACTGTTTACACGTTTGTGCATACAGGTCATTTTTGACAGTTTTCAAACATTAAGGGACAAAAAGGGGAATTAGTGTCACTGCAAACTGAGAACCAAAACGGGGCATTGTTTACACTTTTGCGCATACAGGTCATTTTTTAAAGTTTTTGAACATTGGGGGCCAAAATGGGAATGTATGTCACTGCGAGTGAGGACCAAATCGGGGCATTGTTGACAGTTTTGGGCATTGAGGACCAAATCGAAATAAACATCGTAAGATGGGGATAGCAGAGAAGACATTATAGGTAGGATCACGTTCAAAGAGTGGATGAGACCAGATAGTTTCTCGTGGTTAGGGTTACGATAGGAAACCGACCATGGAAAGATAGCTGACAGTCTCAGGCGCATCCACATTTGTCATAAATTGTCACCTCATGTGTTCTTATCTGCGCACGCATTTGTACAACATTTATTTCAACTCCTTCAGTCTTTTTTCCACGTCCATGTTTTATAAATATAAATGTACATATCATAATTATATAATTTCTATTTTATATTCTAAGTAGCGTGTTATTATACAGCTTAAATTTATCAACTTTTTAAACCTCTTGAAGACATCTTGGATGAAAACTGTTGAGAGATGCTGCGCAAACCAATTATTTCTACTCTTCAATGAATATAAAATTGATTGGTTTTTATATTTTGAAGACCGGAACCTCCGAAAGATGTATTTGACCTTAAAAAATATGAAAAGTAGTTACATGAATTATTTGAAAAATTATTGAACAGTCTAAAAGAATATTTCAATGAATGTGACGTAATTTTGAACAGTCTAAAAGAATATTTCAATGAATGTGACGTCATTTTGAACAGTCTAAAATAATATTTCAATGAATGTGACGTAATTTTGAACATTCTAAAAGAATATTTCAATGAATGTGACGTCATTTTGAACAGTGTAAAAGAATATTTCAATGAATGTGACGTCATTTTGAACAGTCTAAAAGAATATTTCAATGAATGTGACGTAATTTTGAACAGTCCAAAATAATATTTCAATGAATGTGACGTAATTTTGAACAGTCTATAAGAATATTTCAATGAATGTGACGTAATTTTGAATAGTCTAAAAGAATATTTCAATGAATGTGACGTCATTTTGAACAGTCTAAAAGAATATTTCAATGAATGTGACGTCATTTTGAACAGTCTAAAAGAATATTTCAATGAATGTGACGTAATTTTGAACAGTCTTAAAGAATATTTCAATGAATGTGACGTCATTTTGAACAGTCTAAAAGAATATTTCAATGAATGTGACGTAATTTTGAACAGTCTTAAAGAATATTTCAATGAATGTGACGTAAATTTGAACAGTCTAAAAGAATATTTCAATGAATGTGACGTAATTTTGAACAGTCTAAAAGAATATTTCAATGAATGTGACGTCATTTTGAACAGTCTAAAAGAATATTTCAATGAATGTGACGTCATTTTGAACAGTCTAAAAGAATAATTCAATGAATGTGACTTAATTTTGAAAAGTCTAAAAGAATATTGCAATGAATGTGACGTAAATTTTTGGGCATCCTCCTTACTGCCCTGACTTGGCACCGAGTGATTTTCACTTATTCCCAAAACTAAATTTGGGTGGAAAACTCAAAAAAAAAAAAGAATTTTTGGGTGGAAAACAGTTCGCAAACGATGAAGACCTCAAACAAGAAGTGACATCCTGGCTCAAATCCTTGGCGGTAGAAGAGTATAACATTTAAATTGAAAAATTGGTTCCACGTTACAATAAGTGCCTTGACAGCTATGGCGACTACATTGAAAAATAGAGTAAGGTACTGTGACTTTGTAAATAAAGTTTTGTTATATAATATATAAGATTATAACTCCAAATTAAAGATAACAGACGTAGAATTTTTTAGTAATCGCAAGTGCGCAAATGACCGATTTGGTCCACGCACTGCTGGTAACGTAGAATCGCAAACATTATGAATGATATGTTTTGGTATTTGGGCGCATCCTCTTTCAATGGTTGCTCTCAATTCATTGACTGTTGGTTTATTTTGTGACAGGTCCAAAAGTTTCCGGCTAAAGGATATAAAAAAATATATTTCAATGTAATCACCCTGTAGTTCTATACATTTATTAGAACGATGAAATCATTTTTCAACGCCACTGAGAAATATTCTGATTTTTTTTCCACAAAATGGTGGAACACTGCGGCGATTAGTTCTTCGTCACTTTTATTTTTTGTCCATGGAAAATGGATGACAGTTTAAAAAAAATAATAGTCATTAGGGGTCAAGTCGGGACTACACTACTACTTGATTCAATTCTTGGAAACCACAGTGTTGTTTGCTTTCATTTATACATTAATGACGCACAATACTCATCAGTAACCGTAGTGCTTCTCCCTGTGAAGTCAATCAGTAGAATTCTCTGACAAATGTCAACATGTTTTTGTGGGTGTGTCACCTAGACTTTTTTGGCCATGGTGATCCCAGACGGCGAGTCCCTCTTCCATAGAGCATCATGGTACAAGGTCGTATTGAGATGCATAACCGCAAGGTAACGCACTGGACTTCCCCGTTCGGAAGGACGCCGGTTCGAACTCCGCGCTGCGCTACTCCCTTCGAATAACACAGGCATTTGTTCCGCCTAGTGTTCGGGGCACAAGAATATCTATGAATTCGGTCATATATATTCTTTTAAAAAAATCTGGCATGCTACAATCGTTTCACTCCGGTATGCCATCGAATTCATAACATGAAGATAGTAAAAATATGCATACATACAATCAATTCACTCCAATAAAAAAAAGTACATCGAAACATTAACATATTTAACATTGCATCTAGTGTCCCCGTGGCTGGGCTCGCCCTATATTGGTGGGGTTTATCTTGGCCGAGGGGATGTTATTAGATGAGCCCAGACCTATTAATAGCTTCTGTCTTTAATGTATTCTCTGCAATTTATGTGTTTTTGAAGTGTATTTAAATACATTATGTATTGTACATAACACTACTATGTTGCTATCAATAAACCTATATTCATTTATTTATTTACCTCAAAAAGGCTTCTACTTACCTCAAAAAGGCTTCTATCTCAAAAAGTTTGAGAGAAACAAAGACAACCAAAAAGAAAATAGAAAAACAATCACTTAAAGTCACGCCGTGGTGTCGGATTTATGCTCCAAACAAAAACGCTCTCTCCACGAGAACTTTTAAAGGAATTCATGCTGTTACCAAATATGTCCGTGACTGCAGTATAGGCATTACCCAATTGATGCAATCTGTGTACGGGAGAATTCGAGTAATGATTAGCTCTACAACTGTCGCACTGGAATATATATATTGCAGTCTCCATATTAACAATTTCTTCCAACCAATTAACTAGAAATGTATTAAAAGTACCCGAATATTCTTAAATTATGCTTGGACATTTCTTTTTTAATGATAATCGTAAATATGTGCCTTTATAAGGTTTTTTTCTGATAAAAAAAACTGTATTTTTGTATATTGAAAGGAATTCATAACCGAGACTAAATAAATTGTATTTAATTTCCTTGTGTACAGTACAACTTGAAGGGTGTATTGCCATGTGGCAATCCGTGCAACCAAGCTAAAAGTTATTAAAGAGGCTTTTGTTGAAAACTAGATAAACCTACTTTTTTAATGTGGGTTTGTTAATGAGTAAATATATAAAAGGAGTTGGAGTAAATGTATACACTAAGAAGAATATGTGATGTGTCAATGTATGACAGAATAAGAAATTTAAATATAAAAAATAAATGTGTTAATTAAGGTAAAAAAGAGCACTTTAAAATAGTTTGTACATATTATTTATAGTTAAGGCATTAACTTTGTGGAGGTTTAAAGACATTTTAATTTATTTTCATCAAACACTGTTTCAAGGCTTTCACCTCATCATCAGGGGAGCACAAACAAGACTGAATTCTGTTCGAACTGATACCGACATACGAGTACATGCTTCTAACGGTAAACATTCGGGTTGGGGACTGTGGGTGGAGGGAGGGAGGAGAAAACTTCACCAAGCAGCGGCGAGATTCTTGGAATGTGTGTGTTTACCAGATGTTCATCCCGATGTACCGACTTCTAATCTGTTCAATTTATTTCCATGTTCCAATTTATTTAGTTTGTACATGCTGAACGGATGTGTGAAGAAAGATTAACCAAACAAATTTATAATATAAGTATGAGGGTGGTATAAGACGACCGAGAAAAGCATGGTTGGATCAAGTTCATGAATTTTTAAAGGAAGAAAATGTAAGAAAAACAGAAGGAGATGTATGAGAAAATGTATAGGGGGCGAAGAAAGTGTATCGTAATGTGAAAGTTTAACGATCGTTCCTCTCTATCTACCTCAACAGGGGAATGACAATGGTATGCATGTATATAAGTATTTTTCTTATTAATTCAATCTAAGAGCCGCATTCGTAGTACAATCGTAATACTAAATACTAAATACTAACTATTCTTTTACTGAAGAAATTAGTATTTCAAGTTATTGTAATTTGTTTAGTACAACACTGTTTATTCCACTTAGTAAAACGGTACAAATATACCGATTTCAAGGCTTTCACCTCGTTATCAGGGGAGCTTAAACAAGTCTTGTTTGTGCTCCCCTGATGATTAGGTGAACGTTGAACCCGGTGGGGTTATATCGTTATATAAAGTGAAATAAACAGTGTTTAACTAAACAAATTATTGTCTTTAAACTTCCACAGTGTTAATGCCTTAACTATAAATAATATATTTAAAGTTTCGTACAAATTAGTCGAAGCCTTCTTAAAGAAGGGTTTCATTACTTATTTTAAAAGTTGGGAGCATATGAATTCCAGCTTTGAATATAAATCATGAAATTTTAGGGATAAGGCGCATTGTTGGGGTGCAAAACCCCTTGTTCTCCGAATCTCAGAACTGGTCTTGTCCTACTCGGCAGGTGAATACGCCTGTCCTGTCTGGAGTAGATCATCTGGCCCTGAATAAGACATGCTGTCTGATCACGAGTTATCTTAAACCAGTTGCACTTACATAAACAAGGTGAAGCAGTGCTGACAGATTCAACCTACTGAATTACCACAGACATCCTTTGCATAATCTCCAGCTCCTAGGTTGAAATCCTGGCACAGTTACATTACACATCCCACAGTTGAGCTTTTTAAAGGAGTATCGGGTCCTTAACGTAGCCAACTTATCAAGATAAAAAGAAAATGCAAACTCAGCAGTGACACATGACACGGATGGCAACTGATCAAATGCTCACCATCCCTAGAGTTAGAACATCTTTTGCCCAAAGACAATATGCCTATTGGGCTCCCATAATATATAATGGAGTGCCGAATTCAATAAAGGCAAAAGGGGGCAAATATTTAGACATTGGATCGGAGCGTTGTTGTTATTGCGACAGAAGTTTGAATACTTGGACTTGTAAGAGGAATGATTTGTAGCAAAGGTTTGTGTGAACTCTTGGATTGTGTGGTGTATTTTTGATGATTATGTACGGGACATTATGGGATGAACTTTTTGGTCTGTCTGGAGTGATGAAGTGTGAGGTGGTTGATTCGCGTTATACGAGGCGTATCCAGAAAGTAAGTGTGTACTGAGGCTCTCACGACCGGATGGATTTTATTTTCTACATGTTGGCTACACTTCCGTGTAGCCTGACCCTTCCCCTCCGCAACGAGACCGGTTCGAGGTCAGTACGTTGAAAAGTGTCGACGCGACCACACGTTTCGTGAAAAATGTAAATCCAATCTCCCGCCAAGTGCGAAATACGCGGCGTCATCCGTTATCTCGTTTGGAAGGGAAAACCTCCGGTTGAGGTTTATAATGAGGTGAAAACTACATATGGTGATAAAGCTATGAATCATACGAGTGTGTACAAGTGGTGTCGCGAGTTTAAAAACGGTCACGTCACACTTCTTCACCCTCCGCCAAAAAGTTCAAAACCACAATTTCAGCCAAGAAAATCATGGCATCCGTGTTTTGGGACTGTCAAGGCATAATTTTAATTGAATATATGCCTCAAAGGGAGACCATCAACTCTGCAAGATACTGTGAGACCTTAAAAAAATTGCGGAGGGCGATTCAGAACAAGAGGAGAGGCATGCTGACAAAGGGAGTCTGCCTGCTGCACGACAATGCCAGACCACACACGGCCAACGCCACGAAGGAACTGCTCGCCTCGTTTAAATGGGATGTCCTGAACCATCCCGCGCATTCCCCTGACCTAGCACCTTCAGATTACTATCTCTTTACCTCCCTGAAGCTGCACATGAGTGGAAAAAGGTTTTCAACCGACGAGGAGCTAAAGGAGGAGGTTGAGAAGTGGACGGAGGGGTTGGCGGGAAACTACTTCGAGGAAGGCATCAAAAAGTTGATACCCCGCTTCACCACCTGCATTGAGAGGAATGGCGACTATGTCGAAAAATAGCTTACATATGTACTACGGTAACCACGTAATTTTTTTGTTTAAATAAAAAAAATTGTAACCTACAAAAATTCAGTACACTTACTTTCTGGACTTACCTAGTATATACACATGTAATTGACTCGTATAAGACTAGCAGCGGTTCCCAAACGTCTTCGTTGGGGAACCTTTGGCATCTGCTACGAACCCCTAATTAATATACATTTACTATGTAAACTGATTTATTGGTAGATAACCTACTAATACCATTACTAATAATAACCTACTAAGATTGGAGCAAGTTGAGGAACTCTGATATAGCCCACCAGGTTGAACTATATACAACGACATAATACATTAACTAGTATAATTGTCTCTTTGACATCTTTCTGGTTGGCTGGAAGATATTAATACATGGCAATCAGCTCGCAAGGTTGTACTGTATACAACGACATAATATAATTCGATACATTAACTAGTATAATTATAGTTCAAATCTCATTATAACAAATACGGAAGTAACGAAATTTTCAGTACAACGAATATTTTTTGTTGAATCGGACAAACGTACTGTGTTTAACGAAACCCGTTTTAACAAGATAAATAAAATAGTGCAAAAAATATTTTTTCAGCCGAAAATGTCTCTGAGGGAATCTAAACCAATACATTTGGATGACATGGGCAATATTTAACGAATGGGTAATAAATTTAGACGTATAAATGAACAGATAAAAACTAGAAATATCGACCTCTAGTATGGTATATGGATGTCGCCCGTAGAAACATTTCCATCTGACTCTAAACTGTCCTGAAGAACCTAGAAATCTCTCAACAAGAATTGGGAGAACCAAGGATAATTGTCCAAATGGGAAACGTTTCGTGGTGGGTCGAATATCTGTATCTGTTATGAAGAAAAGTTCGCGCGACACTTGCTGGAATGCCCGAAGAACCCACTGTATTGCACCTACAAAGACTTGATTTGTGGAACATCAAGTGATCTTCAGGTGACAGAAATCTGGACGGAAGTAAAAGTCTTTATTACTATGTGAAGAACCCTTTGCATTCACAATAGTATTTAAAAAAACCTCGAACCTTATTTTGTATTGAATGTTTTTTCGATTGGTGTAGTTTTGTCAAATACGCATTGACTACAATAATAAAAAAAAATCCTGAATATCACAATAATACGAAAAATAAAATGTAACAAATTCATACATTTGCTTTATTTATATAATTAAAAACTAATTTATTTTATAAATAAACAAATTACCTTTATTCAAATAAACATTGTTTTCATTACAAACGCCACAAAAAGAAAACACTTTCTGACATCGTATATGGAAATCGTTCACCAGTTTAATTACACCACTATTTTATGTTTTTCGAGGTTCTATTGAGACCGGCACACTAGGTCATGTTTCTAGATAAATCTCTGCGAAATACAATAAACATTGATAAGACACTGTCAAGATTAGTTTCAGTAAATAAAACTGTAGATTTTCCGAATAATAAAAACGTATTCACGGCCGTTTCATAAGCGACATTGAAAATTTTATACGATTTGAAGATTGGTTGAAAGCTACTACGCTGTTAAAATTAAATTTACTTTTTCGAGAACTAGTAAACTGAGTATGTATTTGTTTGTTTCTGTTGTTCTTTTCTATATTAATTTGGTCTAAAATTATTTGAAAGAATCACGATATATTTTTATTGGTTGTTTTAAATCAATCCAATAAAGCGGGGGATTATGATAAAACTATGGCCGTTGCTGATACTGTGGTGGGAAATGGTTTGGCTCATAGTATCAGAGATGTGGGTGTCGTGCGCAGCTTTAGGAAGCACTTAAAGACAAAATATTTATGACTGGGGTCGAATCCTGAGCTAGAGCACACTTGAGGTAAGTTCGCTCTCCAAACGGCGCTTTAAAAATTGTCCTTTCATTATTATTATTCTAAAAAAAAAACATAATAAATATAAGGGGTCTTTAAAATTGAGCATTTTTTTTAATTCTTGGATAACACACAGATGGCGTCGCGAACTTTCCTGGGTCTTGTGACATTCGCGAAGTGTAATGTATGACATTTATAAAAATGAAGTCGTATACAATACAATAACGCATTCAAATTGTTGAATTATTTTATTTATTGTTACTCCGGAAACGGTGATGTTAATTGCCCACCAAGATCATGTGATCTGACACCGTTACACTATTTTCTCTGGGGTTACGTGTTCAATAATACAAACATTTTGAATGTTTCTATAATACCTTAATTAATACATGTAAATAAAAGGACTTTCAAATTGAGCGGTTTTTTAAATTCCTAGATAAAACACAGATGGCGTCGCGAACTTGCCTGGGTCTTGTGACATTTGAGAAGTGTAATGTATGACATTTATAAAAATGGAGTCGTATACAATACAACAACGTGTTAAAATTGTTGAATTATTTTATGTATTGTAATCTCCGGAAACGGTGATGTTAATTGCCCACCAAGATCATGTGATCTGACACCGTTGGACTATTTTCTCTCGGGTTACGTGAAAAGCTAGTTCTATAAGAATGACCCTCGATCAATTCCTGAGCTGAAGGACAAAATTATTCGCGTTATTGGTGAGTTAGAACCGAAATTATGCCAAAATGTCATCGAAAATTTTGACAAAAGAGTGGACATCTGTGGAGCTGCAAGAGGTGGACATTTGGCGGATATTGTTTTTTGTGTTTAAATGTCATACTTCAATGACTAATAAAAAGTTTTTTTGATATCAAAGCAAATTGTGTGTTTTATCTAAGAATTAAAAAAAAATAGAATTAAAAAACCGCTCAATTTGAAAGACCCTTTATAAGGGCCCTTTTTATTCTGCATTGAAATCATATATTTTTTAAAGAACGTAACTAATTTGTATAGAGAGACAAACCAGAAATCCTAGTTTAGAAGATATTTTTCACGACCATTACTTATTCTCTTGTGAAAGAAAGCTCGTCTATATATTACAGATGGCGATTTCAAAAAGGTGATATCAAATTCTAAGACAACTCTTTTAACATACGAGTATGTTTAGTTGGTTGGAAGAAATCACTACTTAGTAATTAGTCTTAGTGGATAATGAAAATAAAATTATTGAGTTTGATAAGTAATTTGTAGATATTTGTATATACGAGCTCGTAGTTTGCAGGAATCTAACATACATACGTAACTAAATTGGGAGGATGTAAGTGTAAGCGAAGAATGAGGAAGAATTAGAGTTTGATAAGTAATTTGTAGATATTTGTACTTAGTTTGCAGGAGTCTAACATACTCGTACATACGTAACTAAATTGGGAGGATGGAAGTGTAAGCGAAGAATGAGGAAGAATTAGAGAGTTTGCTAAGTAATTTGTAGATACAGTGGAACCTCTCATAACGAGCACCTCTCATAACGAGTAATTCGCATAACGAGCTAAACAGATTGTGAAAAAAATGCTCCCTTAACGAGCGACATTTCGCATAACGAGTGACGCAGAAAGGGTAAGTCCCATTTTCACGTCACTCACTTGTGAGCCGGGACTTCCGCGCCAGTGCGTCAGTCTCTGGTTAGCACTCGTTCCGCTAGCACGTTAGTGTCACATGTGATCACACATTTTTGCAAACTTATGTTCAAACATTATTTGTATTTTTTTTGTGCAAGTTTAATAATCCTTGCAAAAATGTCCCTGAAAAAAAAGCCACAAGAAGACAGCCATAAAAGAAAAAAGTAACTGTAGAAATGAAACGTAAAATCATTGAAATGCGAGAACGAGGTGTGAGCGTGGCTAATCTAGCGCGCACATGCAATCGGTCTACATCAACGATTTGCTATATCCTCAAGAACAAGGACAATATTAGATGCTTCAAAGGGAGTGTCAAGAATGTCTACGAAACGGTTACCTATTCTTGATGATGTTGAAAGGTTGCTTCTCATATGGATAAACGAAAAGCAATTCCAAGGAGATACTATTAACAAAAACATCATTTATGAGAAGGCAAAAGTTATTTTAGCCGACCTCGTTAAGAAGACGCCAGGATCATCAACTGCCGAAAAAGAAGTACAATTTAAGGGAAGTCATGAATGGTTCGAGAAATTTAAGAGAAGAACCGGCCTCCACAGCACGCATTGTGAGGCACGGTGAAGCAGCAAGCTCTGACACAAAGGCAGCTGAGAACTTCATCAGCGATTATGAGAAGCTCGTAGATTCTGAGGGTTACCGGATTTTACTTTAAAGAATTAATTATTTGTCATAAATTCATAAATAATAAACTAGTTATTTCGATTTTTTTTATTGTTTTTTGCAAATCGAAATCGCATTCCGGGTTGTTACGCTCCTTAACAATTTATAATTATGTAATTTTATTTGAATAAACGTTAAAAATAAAAAAATTGAATATTTTTTTCGGCATGGAACGCATTATCGTATTTTACATTGATTTATATGGGAAAAATTGTTTCGCTTAACGAGTGTTTCGCATAACGAGTAAGATTCTGGAACGAATTATTCTCGTTATGAGAGGTTCCACTGTATTTGTACTTAGTTTGCAGGAATCTAACATACTCGTACATACGTAACTAAATTGGGAGGATGTAAGTGTAAGCGAAGAATGAGGAAGAATTAGAGAGTTTGCTAAGTAATTTGTAGATATTTGTACTTAGTTTGCAGGAGTCTAACATACATACGTAACTAAATTGGGAGAATGGAAGTGTAAGCGAAGAATGAGGAAGAATTAGAGAGTTTGATTAGCAATTTGTAGATATTTGTACTTAGTTTGCAGGAATCTAACATTCTCGTACATACGTAACTAAATTGGGAGGATGTAAGTGTAAGCGAAGAATGAGGAAGAATTAGAGAGTTTGATAAGTAAATTGTATGAGAGATGTAAATATAAAGATCCGGTAGTATTTTCTCAGATTATGGAAGCGTTAAGGGGGATATTGAACGACGTGCTGTGGAAGGAAACTAAGGGCACTATAGTTCGGAAATTCTAGGATGAGTCCTGTGACAGCTCGCAAATTGGCCCCAATACAACCTTGTAACGATGTTCAGTAATTTTAATTATTTTATAAACTTTAATATAAGCTTCAATTCTAATAAATAGCAAGTTATTTAGGTAAATACATTACATAAGGCTGTATTGGGGCAAATTTGTGAACTGTCACAGAACTCATCCTAGAATTTTCGAACTATAATCATCATCATTGTCAATCAGGATCGATCCACTGCTGGATGAAGGTCTCCCCAAGTTGACTTCAATTAGTTCGGTTTTTTGCTCGTTGATGTCATGTGATGCTGCCATGCTTCCTGATTTTATCTATCTAGCGTACCTTCGGTCTTCTTCTGGGCCTCTTTATGTCTCTTGGGTACCATTGGATTATTTCGTATGTCCATCGGGAGTCTGACATTCTGGCTACGTGTCCTGCCCATTGCCACTTCATTCTTTTGCACACCTTTATAACGTTATAAAGGGCATTAATACGAGTACGTATATGGTATATTAGAGCCGCACAGTTACAAAATCTGCTTAGATGACAACCCTCAACGGTTTTCAAGTACCATCTTTGATGTATAAGAGTGGAAAGTGGACGTGGAAAAATACTAGTAGGAGCAGAATAAACTATGTTAAAATGTGTGCACTGAGAATGACAATGTATGACATAATACGAAATGTAGTGATTAAGACGAAGAAAATAACTCTGATATGGTTTGGGCACGTTGAACGAATGAATGAAGAAAGACTGACTAAAACAATGAAAATGAGAATGGTGACGTTGTGGAAATAGATCAATAAAAGAATGATTGGATCAGATGAATGATATTTTGAAAGAGGAAAACATAGATAGTCAAAGAAATTGTAGAATGAGAAGGTAAATTGGTGTAGAAGAGACGAAGGATCTGTGTCGATATAAAAAAGTCTTGCGCTCTATCCTCTCCGCCTGCCCCATCAGGGATATGACGTGATGGTTTGTGTATGTATAGTATGTTTATTTAATTAGCCCAATAAGTTGTTCTGTATGCAACGAAATTTAAATAGAGTAGATACGACGAGAAAAAATAAGCAATTGAAAAATATGAACTATTAACAAAAATTGAACTAGAAGTCAATCCCTACCGATATTTAAAACATGACGCTATTGTCAAACATAACGCAACATGCTCCTTTAGTAGATTCGAATGCCGGCGTATAGGGTGGGTCATTCTGTCACACTCTTCTCCCCTTCACACGTTGAGGGGTGAAGGAGAGAAGAATATGTTAAATTCGAGTAGAATTATTGATTTCCTCGAGAGAAAATATTGGTAGAGAGCGCAGGCGCGAGGCGCATACCAACAGGGTTAGCTTTAGAAAGAATTTTTTTTATGTTAGCTATAGGACGTTACAATCTTTTGGGTACCAATTTAGATTTGGGTGTTGAAAAGTGTATACAAGAGACAACAATGACCTCCGTGGTCTAATTGGTAAGACCCCTGTCTCCCAGCCCCGAGGTTGTTATCTTCAGCACCATCAATCTAGCTTTCATGTTCAGAATCTCTAAAGTCTCTCCGTGGTTGCAGTCCTAAGACTGGTTTGCAGCAATTTCAACTCTTCTCCTCCATTCCCCCTTGTCCTGTGCGGCTCTTTTTAAATCTGTATATGTTGTAAATCTGTAAATCTCTAAAGTAGAATTATAAAATACGAGAAGTAACAATCCTCGTTAGCGGCTTGTAGCCAAGATATCTGAAACATACTGAATTTCTTTTCTTTTTTCTATATCGATGGGAATTGAACCTGAAACCTTAATTGGAAGACAAGCAAGTAGGGTATTGTTTCCTATCTCTGGGCGGTATTATTGCCAACTCAAACGACGACGAACTGTGTCTTGTAATATTTTTCTTGGCGTATAAAGATATATTGAAAAAGTTGTATTAGAAGATGTATGGATGGATGTTTAGGAGAGATGATGAGGATGATTATTGATAAATAAAACTTGTTGAGATCGCAATGCGGAAAGAGGAATTTTATTGACAGACGTCGGTATTTATAATATTCTTGAATGTGTGCGGGAATGCGCGCACGATATACCGCTGTCTCGTTTCTGCATTTACAATACGATTCTTGTCGCGTGTAGGTATTCATTCTGTTTTGGGAACCGGCGCGACAGATGTGTTGCTTTCTCGTTTTAACATGGAATGCGCTCTCCGATTGATAGTGAGTTGAATGACCGATGCATGGACTTTATTCATTGCTTGTCTCGGATTGTGAAGCTGTACAAAGGTCGTCTCGTGGGTTCAGTGACCGCGCATGCGACCGCCACAGATGTAAAATAATTCAAGGATGTGTGTCGAGATTGGAAAGTCGATGAAATCCGTGGCCTAGTTGGTAAGACGCTTGTCTCTCGATTCGGAGGTTGCGGGTTCGATTTAAAAAAAATAGATTTGAGGGAGTGGTGGGACAGTTTAAGATGTTATACAATAGAGAAAGTATGTGAATATTCTCACGTTCAGCACCTTCTGGTATGAAATGATATGATCTTACGTTCTCAGACTAAAATTAAATCTTCAACAGCAATATTTAAGAAGCTGTAATTTATCCAGCTGTTTGCTCCATAATATTCATATCCGCATAGTAGGCTTCGAACTCTTCTCTTGGTGATGAACTGAAGAGTCGCATCAGGAGTGCATCAGCGGCTGTTGCTAGATTGAATGACAGAGTGCTCTACAGCAGAGACATCTCCCAGTCCACAAAAATATCGGTCTACATGGCTGTTGTTTTCCCCACGTTCGAGTTCCCTATAGAACGCATATTCAAAGCCTTGAAATGTTCCACCAGCGTTTCCTTCGCCGAATTCATCGGATTGACTGGAATGATCATGTCACAAATGTTTTGGTCTTGCAACGCCCAACTGTAAACCAAAAAGGATATGGTTGTAAAGGCGAAATTGCGGTGGACCAGGCATGTGATACGCATGGGCGATCACTGACTCCCAAAACGCGTCTTGTACGGGAAACTGGTGGGCAAGCGAAGAGTTGGTGGGCAGCGAAAGCGCTATAAGGACAGTCTGCGAGAGTCGCTTACTTTATGCGGGGCGCCTGAGGACTGGGAGCAGGTGGCTCGGGACCGTGAGGGGTGGAGAGCCGTAAGTTCTCGGACTGGTGGTGTCTCAGCGGCCAGACGTGTGAGAAACAGTCTGCGCGCTGCGAACATAGTCAACATGGCCAGGCGGCTTAGCAGGGTCCACATGTCTGTGTCATTTGCGGGAGAAAGTGCGCATTCAGGATCGGGCTGTTCTATCAGAAGATCACACGATCGACGTGGGAGAACGGTTCAAGACTGACGTTAGAGTGGCAAGGGGATCCTTGACTGCGAGGCCCGGTAACGACAATCCGCATAGTCCAAAGATTGCACGAGTTAGTTTGGATTTTAGTATGATCGTTCTTTCTCAAGTTAAAAATAAATCTTCGATAAACATTTTGAAAACGTTGTAATTTGTCCAGCTATCTATCTTTCTGGTTTGTTGGATGATATTGCCACATGGCAATAAGCCCGTCAGTACAAAATCTGGCATTCTGTTCTCTCTGTCTATCACGATAAGATAATGTCTTGATGGTACGTATATACAAGTATATATTTAAACTTTGACCTAAAGGCGGCTTATCAACTGACAACGGCCCCGTATACCGACACACGATTTTCATTGAAAAATTTCCGAATTCATTTATATTGGTTTTGACGCATGACACGTTTCTGACATCTTCATACCGTCATAATGTCAAATCATTATTAAGCGGTGGGTAAGCCCTTGTAATTGTAATAAGTCTGCGCATTCCATTCTTTATGATATGTTCACAGTTCGTATTAATTGGCAACACTGGTTCACACATGAATTATTCCATATTAGTGGAGTGTTTACACGCATCATTAGTACTGGGTACTGTACTGGGTGGCGCTGATGTCGGCTTCTGATAAGGTCAAACTATGATAAAATTATGAAGGGTTTTTTTTTTTATATGCTCGTTAATATTTTATTTCTTTACTTCAACATTGTAAATGTAAAAATTATCTGTGCAGGTTTTATTGATTTTAAAATGAATATGAAAATATGATATAGTGATTAATTATACTAATAATAATGAAATGGTAATTTATATAGCGCCATTTACAGAGCAGATTCTTTACAACAGCTTCTATCTCGGAATTAGAACTCACTGTTATTGATAGAATTTTTTTTTCACAAAATAAATGTATCTAAGTTGAGTGTAAGGATATGAAGGTGGTGGGTGCGGCCATTAGATTACTTTCCTGTCAGAGATATTATGGTATTTGAGGGATTAGGAAGGGATGGAGTTTGAGGGAGACGGGAAGGGAGAGTGACAGGGAGACGGAGAGGGAGAGGGAAAGTGATAGGTAGATTGATAAAGAGATGAGAGGGAAAGATACAGGGAGAGGGAGAGTTATATGGATAGGGAGAGTAATATGAATAGGGAAATGATAGAGAGAGGGAGAGTGATAGAGAGAGAGGGGGAGAGTTATAGTGATAGGGAGAGTTATATGTACAGGGAGAGTTATATGGATATGGAGAGTTATATGAAGAGGGAAATTATAGAGAAATGGAGAGTGAAAGAGAGAGAAGGGGGGTGTGACAGGTACAGGGAGAGGGAGATGGAGATGAAGAGAGAGACAAGGAGAGGTATAATGACAAGGGGAGAGAGAGTGACGTGAAGAGGGTGAGAGACGAGGGGAGGGAGAGGGACACGAAGAGTGTGTGTAGCAGGAAGTGGGAGAGTGATATGACGAAGGGAAGTTGCAGGTAGAGGGTGATTGGCACGGAGAGGGATAGTGAGAGGAAGAGAGAGTGACAGAAATAGGGAGAGTGAAGTGAAGAAGAGGAGTAACATGGGGAATGAGAGTGACCGGAAGAGAGAGAGTGACACTAAGAGAGAGAGAGAGAGAGAGAGAGAGAGAGAGAGAGTGGCATGGAGAGGAATAGTGAGTGCGACATGAAGAGAGAGAGAGAGAGAGAGAGATAGAGAGAGAGAGAGAGAGAGAGAGAGAGAGAGAGAGAGAGAGAGTGGCAGTAAGAGGGTGAGTGATAGTGAGAGGGAGAGTGATAGAGAGAGGGAGAGTGATAGAGAGAGGGAGAGTTATAGTAAGACAGAGAGTGGCATGAATAGGTAAAGTGACACGAAGAGAGAGGGAGAGTGACATGGAGAGGAATAGTGAGTGTGACATGAAGAAAGAGACAGGGAGAGGGGCAGGAAGAGGGAGAGTGGTCGTGAGAGGGAGAGTAGCAGTAAGAGGGAGAGTGGTAGTGAGAGGGAGAGTGGTAGATAGAGGGAGAGTGATAAGAAAACAGGGGGTAACAGGGAGAGGGAGAATGACAAAGAGAGTGAATAGGAGAGGAACATGGTAAGGGAGAGTGGTAATTGGAGGGAGAGGGACAGGGCAAAGGCACTACCATCAAGAAAATCTGGCACTACCATCAAGAAAAAAAAAGAAAATGAAAACTGAGCAGAGACACATGACACGCATGCCAATTCAATCTGGCACTATCATCAAGAAAAAAAAAAGAAAATGAAAACTGAGCAGAGACACATGACACGCATGCCAATTCAATCTGGCACTATCATCAAGAAAAAAAAAAGAAAATGAAAACTGAGCAGAGACACATGACACGCATGCCAATTCAATCTGGCACTATCATCAAGAAAAAAAAAAGAAAATGAAAACTGAGCAGAGACACATGACACGCATGCCAATTCAATCTAGCACTATCATCAAGAAAAAAAGTAAATTCTAACTCAGCGGAGACACATGACACGCATGGTAATTGATCAAATGTTCACTATCCCTAGAGTAAGAACATATTTTGTCCAAAGGCAATATGCCTATTTGGCTCTCATGACATACAATGGAGTCCCGAATTCAATAAAGGGAAAAGAGAGGAAAAAATTCTCCTTTACTGTTCAGTCAGTGAGATTCTGGAACTAGTTACAAACCAATGTTAGACTCTCTCCGTCTTTGGCATGCTTTAAGAAGCGACTGAAAAAACTTTTAATTTTAAATCACTAATAAATATAACGTGTTTCATTCCTGATTTTCCTTTCCTTCTAACCATCCCTTCCTTTAAATTGATGATATCTCACTTTTACTTTTACTATGCATATTGTTATGACCTCCTTGACCTAGTTAGCAAGACGCCTGTCTCCAAGCCCGGAGGTTACGGGTTCAAATCCCGCTGGAACTCAGATTTTTAAAAAGGATTCCAGTCTGGTTTTCACTTACGGCCTCTTTAACATCTTTCTGGTTGGTTGGAAGAGATTGTCGCATGGTAATAAGCCCACCAGGATATACGTTATACAACGGATGTGTAATAAAACAATACAATTGTTTATAGATTTTGTAAAGATGAATAAGCATTTGCATATTTTTTGTGGCCATGTAACTTCTTAATTTACTTTTGTCTGGTTGGTTGGAAGAGATTGCCTACCGATAAGCCTACCGAATTATTATAACATTGAATTGTTAACTAATGAAATACACTACACCTAAAGTCGAATCACTATAATACAGGGGTCGGCGAACTACAGCCCGCGGGCCAAATCTGGCCCGAAGCGTATTTTAATCCGGTCCGAAAGCTAATAATAATCTAATTTTTAATAATTTGTACGTTTAATGTGTTTGTTTTGTTAAATTGTTTTATGTGTTTGTTTCGTTACACTGTTTTATGTGTTTGTTTTGTTAAATTGTTTTATGTGTTTGTTTTGTTAAATTGTTTTATGTGTTTGTTTTGTTATACTGTTTTATGTGTTTGTTTTGTTAAATTGTTTTGTTAAATTGTTTTATGTGTTTGTTTTGTTAAATTGTTTTATGTGTTTGTTTTACTAAATTGTTTTATGTGTTTGTTTCGTTACACTGTTTTATAAGTTTGTTTTGTTAAATTGTTTTATGTGTTTGTTTTGTTAAATTGTTTTATGTGTTTGCTTTGTTATACTGTTTTATGTGTTTTTTTTGTAAAATTATTTTATGTGTTGTTTTTGTTAAAGTGTTTTATGTGTTTGTTTTGTTAAATTGTTTTGTTATACTGTTTTATGTGTTTGTTTTGTTAAATTGTTTTATGTGTTTGTTTTGTTAAATTGTTTTATGTATTTGTTTTGTTAAATTGTTTTATGTTTTTGTTTTACTAAATTGTTTTATTTGTTTGTTTCGTTACACTGTTTTATATGTTTGTTTTGTTAAATTGTTTTATGTGTTTGTTTTGTTATACTGTTTTATGTGTTTGTTTTGTTAAATTGTTTTATGTGTTCGTTTTGTTAAATTGTTATATGTGTTTGTTTTGTTAAATTGTTTTATGTGTTTGTTTTGTTAAATTGTTTTAGTTAGATTATATATTTTTTTATTTATTTTGTACATAGTTTGTTTAAGGTTTATATGAAATAAAATTATTTTGTCATGAACAAATGTTTTATTTCAAGAAAATGGCTATCACAAAAAAGTTGTAAATGTTCAAAAAGTAAGTACGTAAAATCGTAATTACAGGTCAGCATTAAAATATGACCATTTGCAATCAATTTGGATGATAGGAAGTACTAACTTAGAACCCCGGTTTGATGACATGTTATCTCAGAAAAAGCAATTATTATATTGGGTGTTAACATAAGTTGTGTCCATTTTTTTTTTCAAATTTAAAAATGAGCACCAAAAGTAAAACAAAATGGTAAAGGTTATACGTCATTCGAAAGAAAATTGAGGAAACGGAATGTCAAGTAGACGAAAGGGAGCATTTTCAACACCTCCTTCTGTTTGCATTCAATCGAGGGAATAAAGCTGCTCGCGATATTTGCGAAGTGCACGGTGAAGATGCTATGAATGAAAGGACAGCTCGTCGATGGTTTTTGCGTTTCAAAGACGGTAATTTCGACCTGAAAGACATGTAGCGTTCCGAACGACCAGTGGACTTCGATGAGGACCGCTTAAACCATATTATTCATGAAGATCCCCTTCAAACCACCGTAGAATTGGTTGAGCAGATGAATTGTAGTCACATGACTGTATACCGCCATCTTAAATCAATGGGAAAAGTCCAGAATTTTGGTGCTTGGGTTCCACATGTTTTGAGTGAAAACAATAAAAATCAACGTTCGACAATTGATATATGTAACGTAAAAGCAAACACAATATCTTGTAGAGAAGAAAATGTTCTTTCGGATGACGTATGACCTTTACCATTGGGTTTTACTTTTGGTGCTCATTTTTAAATTTGAAAAAAAACGGACACAACTTATGTTAACACCTAAAAGATTCATCTCATTAGTAGAAGTTATTATTATTATTATTACAATATGTTACATTTGTTGTTCAATAATACGAACATTCTGAATGTTTCTATAATACCTTAATTAATATTGTAAATATTTCATTCGTTTATTTGTAGTTTCCGAAGCCTGCCATAACATATCGAAAGATCTACAAAGGTTCATTTATAGTTTCCGACGCCTGCTATAACATATCGAAAGACCTACAAAAGTTTCTTTGTAGTTTCCAATGCCTACTATAACATATCGAAAGATCTTCAAAGGTTTCTTTGTAGTTTCCGATGCAGCTATAACATACCGAAAGATCTACAAAGGTTTATTTGTAGTTTCCGACGCCTGCTATAACACATGGAAAGATCTTCAAAGGTTTCTTTGTAGTTTCCAACGCCTACTATAACATACCGAAAGATCTTCAAAAGTTTCTTTGTAGTTTCCAACGCCTACTATAACATACCGAAAGATCTACAAAGGTTTCTTTGCAGTTTCCAACGCCTACTATAACATACCGAAAGATCTACAAAGGTTTCTTTGTAGTTTCCGACGCAGCTATAACATACCGAAAGATCTACAAAGGTTTCTTCGTAGTTAGTCTTCTTTGGTAAGTTTTCTTGCCAAATATGTTTTCCTGAATATTTTAGATGTGGGAAAGTGCGTTATTCTTTACGCACGTTTAAATTTCAAATAATTTTGAAATTATGCTGTTAAAACTAATACAAAATCAGGACTCGACTGCAAAATCTAATACAATTGGCTTTTAATGCAATTGTCTAGATGGGAAATTCTCGTGCGATGTCCTCTCTGCCTACTCCGACAGGGAAATTACGTGACGGTTTGTATGTATATATGCATTATTATCTAAAACCATTCGCACGATTTATTTCTTATATAAATTTCACATCGTTAGTAATGCGCACAAATGCAGTAAATACATCTAAAATTCTCTCTTTTTTCCCCAACAAACCTGAAATTGGTCTGCCTGATGACGAATAATGAAAAACATCGCATGATAAATTGGTCACGGTTAATTCTTAACTTGTTTACGACATTTTCCATCATGAATAATTCACGACAGAAAGAGATAACGCGGTATCTCGTCACATTGGAAGGTAGCCACTATCAATGTTAAGGCCAGACCAACTCTTCAAACGGTTTGTGTAGTTGACAGTTGATCGCTGTCCCTTGATTAAGATCATTACCCATGGAAAATAGCTCAATTATCATCTCTATGCCCTATTAAGCCTTAGGACTGATTCATATCAAGGTAAAGCCTTATTTTGTATAATTTTATTAATACGTACAAACGAGGTTTGATTAAAAAATAAAGCCTATTTCCTGCCAAAGCATCTATTATATAATTTGCCTAATGCCGTGAAGAAAATGAAACAAAACGTACTGTTGCCGTGAAGGAAAAATTAAACATAACATATGAAATTTGATAAAAAGACTCAAGCACTAAAAAAAACAACTTATTTTGTTCCATCTTCAAAATGACACCCAAAAAACTGTCTATTTGGGCAAATAATAGCCTAAAAAATTCGTTAACCTATTATTACCTTTAATAATATATTGGGTGTTAGCATAAGTTGTGTCCGTTTTTTTCCAAATGAAGAGAACGAGAGGACACAACAAAAAAAATTACAACAAATTAGTCAATAATGTACTCAACTTCATTATTTTACAAAAAAATAGTCAATAATGTATTCTCCTTCATTATTTACAGCTTCTTGCCAACGTTCTACAAGTTTTTCAATGCTTGTGCGATAAAAACCATCCCGTCTTGACTCGAGGAATTCGTCCGACCATGTCCGCAATTCGACGTCATTATTGAAGGAAACGCAGCACAAATTGTTCGAAAGCGACCGGAAAAGGTGGAAAATCCGACGGCACGAGGTCTGGAGAATATGGAGGGTGTGGCAGGACTTTTCAACCAATCGTTTGAATGGCATTTTTCGTAATGTTGGCGATATGAGGGCGGGAATTATCGTGTTGCAGAATAACGCCATATTGACGATCCGGCCTTTTTTGCTGAATTGCAGTGTTAGGCCGCTGCATTTGCAAGATTTATAGCTCCGCGTTGACTGTCTGATTGCGTTCAAGTATCTCGTAGTGGATGACACCTTGCCAATCCCACCAGATGCAAATAATCGTCTTGGGCGGATGCAAACCTTGTTTCACTCTGGGCGTTGCTTGTTGACCATAACTCACCCATTGTTTCCGTTTCTTCATATTAACATAAACGCACCATTTTTCATCACCAATAATAATGCGGTAAAGGAACCTTTGCTTGTGGCCGTGCGTAGCTCAATGACGCGCGAGCAAACCAGCAGAAATTGTCGAACGTTGATTTTTGTTGTTTTCACTCAAAACATGTGGAACCCAAGCGCCGAACTTCTAGACTTTTCCCATTGATTTAAGATGGCGGTATACAGTCATGTGACTACAATTCATCTGCTCAGCCAACTCTACCGTGGTTTGAAGGGGATCTTCATGAATAATATGGTTTAAGCAGTCCTCATCGAAGTCCACTGGTCGTCCGGAACGCTCCATGTATTTCAGGTCGAAATTACTGTATTTGAAACGCATAAACCATCGACAAGCTTTCCTTTCATTCACAGCATCTTCACCATACATATCGCGAGCAGCTTTGGCAGCTTTATTCCCTCGATTGAACGCGAACAGAAGGAGGTGTTGAAAATGTTCACTTTCGTCTACTTGACATTCCATTTTGAAGGCTTGTAATCAAATAAAATAATATATGTAACGTAAAAGCAAACACAATATCTTGTAGAGCAGAAAATTTTCTTTCGAATGACGTATAACCTCTACCATTTTGTTTTACTTTTGGTGCTCATTTTTAAATTTGAAAAAAAAAACGGACACAACTTATGTTAACACCTAATATACTATATAGCGAAAATAAAAAAAAACGTGAACGCGGAGGTACGAGTGATTGGTGAGTAGGTTTATATACGAGGTTTGATAAAAATATGACGAGAATTTTAATTTTTAACAAAAAGTATTTATTTCGTCATTAATACCATTATTAATACTGTCCCTTATAACCTTTAGCTCACCCAGCGATTTTGTCTTTAACTCCTCTATGGTCGCAAAACGTTGTCCTTTCAATGTTCTCTGCAACTTCAAAAACAAGAAAAGTCGCAGGGGGCATATCAGGTGAATATGGTGGCTGAGGTATCACGACGGTGTTGGTTTTGGCCAAACAATAATTAATTAGTAGTATAAACCGGTGCATTATCGTGGTGCAAAATCCAATAATTGTTTGTTCACAATTCTGATCGTTTTCTATAGATTGCCTCAAGCAAACGGCGTAAAACCTCAAAAAAAAATTGTAAATAATAAAAACGCAAACTTGCATACGTTTTAAATACTTGTATATCAAACACAAACTGCCTATCCAATATGGCTGAAAATTAAAATATACATCACACAGATAGTATCGCCAACGTTAGGGAGAAAATGGGCTCAATAAAAAACAAAAAGCCCGCGAAATTATTTTTTATATACCATTGTGTATGCAGAAGTTATAGATCATTCAGCCAGAAGAGTCATTTTGCAATAGTGTGAGTAACAGTGCGTTTACAAAAACTTGTTCCCTTTATTTTTTTAATGAAGTGAAAAAGCAAAAAAAATAATATTTTGTATTCAAACATTGAAATGAACACACACGTTTTGTAAATTAAAAATGTTGTTAGCTTAAATTATAATGCACATAAAAATAAAATGAAAGTAAGTTTATTTCACATATTAATTGTTTAGGCATGGCAGATTCTAGGAAACATTAAATAACAATAATGAAATTTTCAAGATTAAAAATAAATATAAGTACAAGTATTATAAAGTAAAAATGTTCGTCAGCTTTAATTAGATTATAGCACATAAAAATACAATTATTATTGTATGTAAGATTATTTAACATATTAATGTATCATAATTACAATGACAAATAATAGAGTTTTAAAATAATAGTGGATGGAGTGATACTAAATTCTAGGAAACTTTAAGTTATAACAAAGTGTATTCTAAGTTTTCGAAAAAAATTGAATTATACATTGCATTAGACAAAAATCGCACTCCTAATTTCAACATGGTAGTGTTTTTCTAATCACCAAGTATTTTAACAACAATACAAACGTGCGCTCTGCGCGAACCAATCGTGTGGCATTCTATAACCAATACCACTACACACGTCGTGTAATACAGAGAGTGTTACTCACACTGTTGCAAAATTACTCTTCAAACGGAATGATCTATACTATGTGACGTAAGTATTCCAATTTTGTGATTATTGAAATTAACTTGATTTTTTTTTAATGTTTAGATTTAATTTAATACTTTTTCTAATCTTGAGAATGTCTAAGTTGTCCAGTTGCAATCCTCCCTTGCTCGGGTGCAGAATCCGCAGACCATGATCGATATTAAATTAATGGTTTTTTCCTTCATTATTATGAGCTACATAAGCCACCCTTTACCCCTACTTACTCCCATCTCCTTAATAGCCACTTCTCCCCTCCCCCTCTCCTGTGCCTAATACAATAAGAAAAAAACATTTAAACATAATTTAGTTCATCTTCACCTGACGAAGAAGACGGACATCTTGAAACCGGTAGTGAACTCAAATAAAATAGTGGTGAATATACATAAAATGAAAAAAATATTTTTTATTAAAAAAAATATATAAACATGACACCATAAAGCGAATCAAACTTTTTTTTTCCTTTTTTTTTTCCCCCCACATGGCGAGTTTATTGCCATGTGGCAATCTCTTCCAACCAACCAGAAATATGTTTAAATGGGCCCTAAGCGAAAATCAGACTGGAATTCCATTTAAAAAAATCTGGATTCCAGGGGGGATCGAGCCCGCAACCTCCAGATCGGAAGACAAGCGTCTTACCACCAGGCCACGGAGTTCGTATTTTTTAAGGTTGAAGAAATAAATAATACTTATTGTAATAGCATTTCGTATTCTGAATCAGTCTTTATCTCAACTTTATTGCATAAAATTTCATTGCGAAGGATATTGCAATGTTTTTCGATTAGACCTTGCGTTACTTAATGTTAAACAGAATGCCATTTGTCAGCAGAGCGCGGTTTAGAGTTGTGGCCACTAGTCAAATGCCAGTTATAGATTTTCTTAAAGCACAAAAGACGAACAATCTGTTATCAGTGATGTGACGTATTCTTTCACATTCATCCAATCTTTTATCCTTTCTCATTTTCCTTTAAAAGTCCATTGTCCATCCTTAGGTCATCGAAAAAACTTACAATATTATTTGGTAAGTTTTTTTTACATTTACAATTAATTTTTCTATTCTTTAGTTTTACAACCCATAACCGATCTTGACTGCTTGCAGAATTTTCTACTGCTTATCTTTGTAATTTGTTTTATAAAACACTGTTTATTCCATTTTATGTAACGGTATAACCTTACCGGTGTCAATTTTTTTATCATCAGGGGAGAAAAAATAAGACAGAATTATGTTCGAACTGGTACCGACATAAACGCTTCTAACGATTGAGTGTGGGGGGAGGGAGGCAGGATACAACTTCAGCGAGCAACGGCGAGATCTTGGGAATATATGTGAAAGAGATTTTGAAAAGGGATTTCGTGAACACAAATACGCCTTAACAAATCCTCTCTTTATTTTGAAATGGCTAATCACTGTCATACATTTTCTATCGATGATATCAAATTCTTGCATATCAGTAGTAACGGAAATAAATTGGAGAGATTAGAGTCTCTAGAAATACCCAGGTCATTGCATCGGGGTGAACATCTGGTAAACACATCGTATCACAAAACAAACTTGAACTCTTCGTTACTTCAAAATTACTAAAACACGCCTTCAAAATTACTAAAATAGTAACAACACTTTTACTTGAATTCTCCTAGATTCAATCTATTGGGTGATGACTATGCTGCAGTCTCGGACATATTCGTTGACAGTTTTAATGCCTTTAAAAACAGTTTTGTGGAGTCGGCATAAAATAAGCCAAACTCTAGAAATTTCACGACGTCACCTTCGACTCCGACTCCAATTATAGTCCATATATTGCTAACCATATTTCATACTTAATTACGTGGCGTCACTACTTAAATTTAGGTTTTTTAGAAATAATGTTTACAGGGATTCCTCATCTTAGTGCACGTTATTTGTACTAAATGATACATAGTTCATATTTCCATAGTGTGATTTATGTAGCAAATAAGTATTGAAAAATTCAAGTCGGAGTCGATTCTAGAATAGCATCTGCCGATTCCGACTCTAACTCTACAGCCCTATTTAAAAGTTCTCTCAGCGAGCGTTTTTATTTAGTCGAACCATGAATCCGACACCACGGTTACCTCTCGTTGATTTTTTTTCTCTCTCTCTCTCTCAAATTTTCCAAGATCTTTAAAAAAATATTGAAATTTCAATATATGATATATTTTTAATTAGTATAACGTGGATAAATTATATGAATAAAGGGTCTTTCTAATTAAGCGTTTTTTTTTAATCTTGGATAAAACACAGATGGCGTCCCGAACTTGCCTGGGTCTTGTGACATTTGAGAAGTGTAATGTATGACATTTATAAAAATGCAGTCGTATACAATACAACAACGCGTTCAAATTGAGAATTATGTTCTTCTTATCAGTGCCATGTCAGGTCCCCACAACGCTGAATATCACTTGAGAGTAGATATATTTGTCCCCGGCAGCCCGAAAAAGATATCCAACGCCCCTTATACCAGTCCTATCACGTTTATTGCGGAGCCAGGAGATTTGCTTCCTGCCAACACCTCTTCGGCCTTCTATTTTGCCTTGGATGATCAGGTGCAGTAATTTGTACCATACTTTACTCCTCTACGTACATGACCTAAGTAGGACACCTTTCGGATTCTAATATTAGTCAGCAACTCTCTATCAACTTTGCCTCTTTGAAGAACCCTCGTGTTGCTGACCATATCCGTCCAGGGTATCCGTAGCATTCTCCGGTGCATCCACATTTCGAATGCTTCCACTCGGTTCATACTACTTATGGATTATGTCATAGAATTATATTATGTATTGTAATCTCCGGAAACGGTGATGTTAATTGCCCACCAAGATCATGTGATCTGACACCGTTGGACTATTTTCTCTGGGGTTACGTGAATAGCCAGGTCTATAAACGTGACCCCCGATCAATTCCTGAGCTGAACGACGAAATTATTAGCGTTATTGGTGAGTTTGAATCGCAATTATGCCAAAATGTCATCGAAAATTTTGACAAAAGAGTGGACATCTGTGGAGCTGCAAGAGGTGGACATTTGGCGGATATTGTTTTTTGTGTTTAAATGTCATACATTATACTTCAATGACCAATATTTTTTTTTTGAAATCAAAGCAAATTGTGTGTTTTATTCAAGAATCGCTCAATTTGAAAGATCCTTTATATTTTATAATAGTTTCTCTTTTTTATAGATTATATTTTTTGTATATTATATGCCTTGGGTATCCTGAGCCCTGGCCTGTCTCATATTTGTATTATATGTTTAGCAGGAAGTATGCATGTACGTACTCCTTTTTGATGTTGTTTTTATGTATAAATCATGTAAATGTTTATAATTTTTGTGACATGTTTATTTTATATTCGTGCGCACTCAGAATTCTAATTTGATATTTACGAGTACTACTATATTGTATAAATATTTTTAATAGTTAATAAAACATTATAGAATTTACAAATAAATTAATCGCATCATCAGGAAGTTAATGTGTAAAATCTTTCTCTTTATATCTCTCATATAATTAACTTATCAAACTCTACAATACATCTTTACTCTCTACCAACACTACCATGTCATCAGCATACAGCGATCCTCATACGTTCCCATTCGATATTTGTATGCCACCATATACCTCTGTAGTTCCTTCACACATGAATCTATACGAGTTCCTTCACATATTAAACCATCAATTTGACATAACGCATCCTTGCTTTACCCCTTTCGAAATATCAAACCATTCAGTCAAGGTACTGTAGCGATGGTCGTTATCAATGTAGCATGTGTCCTATTAGGACGTGCTGATGATGTTGATATCGACATCGCTATATTCGTTTTAGTCGATTCTGCGTTCCTTCTCGTTCAGGGCCATCAATGTAGCGAAGTGCTTATCTTGATACGTCGTGATGATTTTGATTTGTATTTATTTAAATATAAATACTCAAGAATGCGGATGAAAGCGAAAGTGGACAGCGGGCAATCAATAACAAGTCTTGACAGTTGAATGAACAATAATAATATATCTTTATTTCTCGGCGCGTGGGTAATTTATACAAATGAGTGAACCAGTTCGCGATACATATTCTGTCTTACTCTAGCGCGTGCATTGGCGGGTAGATATTTATTTGTATTCGGAGACGGCTAGACAGGTCGCAAATACTATAAAATAGTAAACATTTTTGTTGTTCCTGGCGTGTGACAATCTGTAAATACTTCATCGGTCATTGACCCTGTATGTTTACTATTTTAACAATAATTAATTTAATTTAATTATGTTTAACAATTCACTTATTTATTTTGACAATTATTTATTTATTTAGGTAGGTATCCTACAGTACCATATTCACTTTAATAATTTTTTTTATAAGAATATATATGACTTAAGTCATAGGTATCCTTAATACCCTCAAACTAAAAGTGTCTGTGTCGTTCGAGGGGAGAAGCACAGCGCGGGGTTCGAACCGACGACCTTCCGCACAGAAGTTCAGCGCGTTACCTAGCAGCCATGCACCATACTTAACCCTTCCTTCCCTGTGATGTGTAACTAGTACACATTGCTTCTAAAAGGCTCAGATTTTAGGTATTCCTCCGTAATACATTTACGCATTAAATTTAAAAAAAATAATATTTATAATAATTAGCACTTATCGGCCACATCAGAGATATTTTGTGAAAATCGGGAATAAATTCAGCAATACAATCAAACGTGTGCCAGTGTGTGACGTAGGTATATTCATTCTAAAAAACCGCTATGGGTGAGGAAGCGACGCTATTCACGACTCACTCTCACTCTACTTCGGTATATGGGAACGAAAGAAATAGAATCTCAGTTTGCAGTTGTGTTTCTTCCTTCGTGGTATAACATGCACAGTGTTTGTCCGTCTCAGGTCTCAGTTGCTCTAGCGCATTCATCTGAGGTGGTATTTTTGCCCGTTTTGTGAACGTCAGCCGATGTTTTTTTCATGTTTTCAGCAATAAAATTTCAAGTATTATCACTTTTGACTTCAAATTTAATTAATTTAAGCGATTGGTTACGAATATTCTTATTTTTTCGATTTTAAATCGCTCGTTTTTATATGTGTATTGAATACACGTCACCGGAATGGGCGGATTTTTTTAGCACAGGAAGGGAAAGGTGCTCTACTTTCGGCGTATACATGCTCTACTTTCGGCGTATAATGATACAGTATAAGTTTACATTCAACTCCATACTAGGTTAGTCAAAAAGTTTTGAAAGCGGAAATGAAAATACATTTTTTTTGGGGGGAAATCACTTTTATTGCTCAGTATAGTCTCCCATAAGATCAATACACTTGGTCCAACGATCTTCCAACTTTGTTGTCCCATCACGGAAGTGACTTTCTGGCAGGCCTGAAAAATACTCCTCTACGACGGCTATAACCTCTTCGTTTGATGAAAAATGCTTTCCACGAAGGAATTTTTTGAGGTGTGAGAACAGCCAGAAGTCAGAGGGAGCTAAATCTGGCGAATAGGGTGGATGCTGCAACAATTAGTACCCCAATTCACTGATTTTCGCGATGGTTTTTTGAGCTGTGTGAGCAGGTGCATTGTCTTGATGAAAAATGATTTTTTTCTTCTGGAAACCGGGTCTTTTTTCACCAATTTTTTCATCCAACTGGTCCAAAAGGTCACAATAATAATCAGAGTTGACTGTCTTACCAGTTTGGAGATAATCTATCAATAAAATTCCTTTTGCATCCCAAAAAACTGACGCTAACACCTTCTTGGCCGATTTCTGGACACGAACTCGCTTCGGAGCCAAAGTGCCTGGTTCACACCACTCCTTAGCCTCTTGTTTTGATTGAGGATCATGGTGGTAGACCCAAGTCTCATCCATAGTGATGAATCGACGCAGAAAATCCTTTCGAAATTGCTCCAAATGTTGCTCAGAAAGTCGCATTCGAACGTGTTTTTGTTGCATTGTTAGCAAATGCGGCACCCATTGTGCACACAGTATTTTGAAACCCAAAACTTGAGCCAAAATATGCCATGTGGTTCCATGTGAGATGCCTATGGTATCAGCTATCACATCCACAGTCGATCGATGATCTTTCAAAACCATATCCTGTATTTTCGCTATGATTTCTGGTGTTGATGCACTTTTTGGACGTCCTGAGCGTGGATCGTCTTCAACGCTTGTACGGCCACGCTTAAACTCCAAAACCCATCGGTGAACGGTTGGAAATGAAGAAGAAGACTCCTTTAATACTTTAACCATCTTTGCATGGATCTCAGTAGCCGATAAACCTTCTAAAACAAAGAATTTAATCACTGCACGATATTCGGATTTTTCCATTGTTAAAAAATACACTGACACGTCAACTTCAAATGGCTTGTAAATAAAGAATGAATTGACAGATCGAAATGAAATTATGAGTACGTTCTTATGAAAGATGAAATATTAAAATGGCGTAGAAATTTTGGTTTTTCTACTGCTCCATAGATGTCGCTTTCAAAACTTTTTGACTTACCTATTATTCATTCAATATTTTCTATTGTCTGTCCTTATCATATGCTTTATTCAAGTCCACAAACGAACAATATACTTTGAATGTGATGAGAAAAAAGGCTGAGAGGAATCGAATAAATGTTGTCACCGTGACTTTGGGTCTCGCAACATTCATTCTCAGGTCCATCTCTCTTACAATTTACTAATCAGACTCTGCAATTCATCCTCATTCTTCGCCAACACTATCATGTCATCAGCATACAGTAATCTGCATACATTCCTATACTCAAGAAAATGTAGCACGGTCCCTGTGACGTTTGAAATGTCATGTCTCAAAGGGATGGGGTAAAATCGTTTTTTTTACAAATCGAATAATTTTTTTATAAATCGAACAACTGTTTTTCTCTAAACTAACGTTTTAATTCCTAATTTTCATTATACTGACTTTCTAATGTATCGTATGATTTGTATCTATCTTTAAATAGACCAGTTCCACTATGAATTAATACTAATTACGAACATTTAAAATCCAATTATCGTATACCCTATCCCTAAGCCAATGCAGACTAACGTAGTGACTTTTGACGAACGTCGCCAAATATTATTTGATTTTAACAAACTGCCACATTTTTGCTAATTTGTAACAAGATGTATTAATTTGTCATTATTGTTAGTTTAATGTAATGTATTTACCTAAATAACTTGCTATTTATTAGAATCGAGGCCTATATAAAAGTACTCGTAAATAAAACAATTAAAATTACTGAACGTTGTTACAAGGTTGTATCGGGGCAAATTTGTGAACTGTCACAAGGACCATGCAACATTTACTCTAGTATAATTTATTTTTTCAGTTCCTTTGGAAGTAAGAGATATCGTCATTATTGTTAGTTTTGTGTAATGTATTTACCTAAATAACTTGCTATTTATTAGAATCGAGGCTTATATTAAAGTTGATAAAATAATTAAAATTACTGAACGTCGTTACAAGGTTGTATTGGGGCAAACTGTCGCAGGGACCATGTTACATTTTCTCTACCATCCATTTACCTTTGTAGTTCCTTCACATAAGAATCTACGTAAATATTTAACAACCAGGGGGACAAAAAATAAAGAAGTAACGGAACAGTTAAGACAGGAAGACATATATTGTGTTAACAGTGACCCTATTTTGGATTGCAGATGGATTACGGCAATGTTGGATCAGACACAGCGATGTTGGCTCAGACAAACAGCACGAACTACACCGGGAACAACCTTCCCGGCGGGTTTGATGAAGACCTTCAAGTGGAAGACACCAACTGGATCCTTACATCGTCCTTCATTATCTTCACCATGCAGACTGGTGAGCAGACGTCACGTTCATCACTTACTCTTTAGTTCTTCAAGTCCTTTTTTCTAATAATAATAAAGACAATTTAAGTAGCGTCGTTTAGAGAACAGGTTTTCTTCAAGGGCACTCTTATTAATCTGTTCACCGCGTTAAAAATCAAATTCCACGAATCCTGTGCGTGGCACAATTTCGGCGTTTTTTAATTTCTAAGTTTAAACGCGTATTTTGTTTAGAACCACTGATATTTGATTACAACACCAAGTAAACATGACATTCAAGTAATTTTCTGATACCAAATAATAGTCATTACTCTTAAGGAGACTCATTAAATAAAGGAGATAAACTAAACATTACGTAAAATAAACAAAGGAATACTACGATCAAAGCAATGATTCATTACACTCACCCAATCAAATGCATATAGCACTAGTAATGTTTATTTATGTAAGAGAGACTTAGTAATGTTTATTTACGTAAGAGAGACTCATCGCAGGACTCGATCCGCGCGACAGGTCGTTACATGTGACGCAATAGCTGGAAATATTGAGAAACCAAAAAAAAATCGGCACTGTTTATTCAACAATATCTCATAAACTAATATATTATTTGACAAGGTTTTCAGAGATGTCGCTAGAATAAAGATTATTTTAAATTTAAGTTCTATTTTCATTCCGGTTTTGTGTCATTCTTTTTAAGTATTTGTGATTTGAAACTTGGATTGTCGTCAGATCACAGGCGTTTGTGCTTCCCGCGAGGAACACGTTAAAGACTTGGATCAAATTTTATTAACCCTTCCTATCTTGTAATGTGTAACTAGTACACATTGCTTCTAAAAACTTTAATATCTCTATAAATATAATAAATATTGGGTTCAGATTTTAGGTATTCCTCCGTAATACATTTACGTATCGAATGAAAAAATAATATTAATAATAATTAGCACTTATCGACCACATCAGAGATATTTTGTGAAAATCGGGAATAAGTTCACCAACACAATCAAACGTGTGCCAGTGTGTGTCGTAGGTATATTCATTCTAAAAAGCCGCTATGGGTGAGGAAGCGACGTTATTCACGTCTCACTCTCAATCTACTTCAGTATATGGGGACGCAAGAAATAGAATCGCAGTTCGCTCGCTTCTCTCACTCAGTAGGTTTTCGGTAGAGGTGGTCGCTTTACCCGTTTTGTGACGTTGGCCGATGTTTTTTTTCACGTTTTTAGCAATAAAATTTCAATTATTATAACTTTTGTCTTCAAATTTAATTAATTTAAGCGATTGGCTATGAATATTCTTATTTTTCCGATTTTAAATAGCTCATTTTTACATGCGTATTGATGTGTATTGAATACATAACCCCGGAACGCGTGGATTTTTTTAGCACAGGAAGGGAAAGGTTAACAAATTAAAAACATTACAAAAAAAATAGTGTAAGGATAGGATTGTGATCGTTGGTCGTTGCTGGGAATTGAAGTTGGGGATCTCCTCGTCATTCCAACGTCAATTCAGTTAGAAAACGAGTGAACCGTTGCACACCAGCAAACTCACCGGCCACACCGCTGTACTGGAACCGATGCAATTCCGAAGTGAGATGATCGGAGCACACCGGCATATTTTTTTTCTTTTTTCGAAAGCATAGATACGACCTAAATCATAGGTATCCTTATACCTCCAAATACTAAGCGGAAAAAATACCTGTGTCATTCGAGGGTAGTAGCACAACGCAGGGTTCGAACCAACGACCTTTCACACGGTAGTTCAGTGCGTTACCGGCGGTCATGCACCTATTATATCACCATCATCATGCAGTCATATCTATTCTTTAAAAAAAAACTGTCTGTGTGCTCTTATTGTCTATCTCTCTTTGGCGTGCCATTGGATCTAGTACAGCAGTTGGGCCGGTGAGTTTGCTGGCGTGCAACGACCCACTCACTTAAAAAGATACAAAAAACTACGTGGCACAACTTCGCTTTCCAATAAAATTAATGTTGAAAGGCGAGAGGATCCTCGAATTAGAGGGCCCTATTAACGACGAATATTCTCTTGAACGTAAAGGATGGTGCACATTTGATAACTCTTGGACATATTTATATTGAGTAAATATCATTTACGATGCTTACAGAATACTAAAAAAACGTAATCAAGGGTTTCCTCTTCCATCTCACACGCACATGGAAGGTTCTCATTTTATAAAGGTGGCTTCATATTAAATAGTGTACTTCAATTTTAATGAATTTTCAGGATTCGGGATGCTGGAGTCTGGTTGCGTCTCAATAAAGAATGAGGTGAATATCATGATGAAGAATGTGGTTGACATTGTTCTTGGAGGTGAGTTCAATTATTATTTTCATAGAAATAATTCTTTTTTAATTTCATCCCATTATAAACCCTAAGCAGGGGCTAGTCCCGGCTCGCGAGAGCCGTTTGTTAAGTTTCATAAATTTGCCGAGCCGGTTGTTAAAACTATTTCGATATGATTGGTAAACATTCTTATTAATGTAAATTAAATTATCAATAAGCGTTGAAAAAAAATTGTGCTCCCAATCTGAAAGCCAGCGTGAGAACGAGACAGCAGAGCTTTCTCATGAAGGTAAAACACTAAATTCGCAATTATTAAATTATATATTCGCAAAACATGACTTCCAAAAATGTTAAATATTTGTAAATATTAAATATGTATAAAAATACTGACAAATAGTACGAGGATCTTTATTTAAGTGAAAATTAAAAGTAAAATTTAAAAAAATATTCCTTTCAAATAGACCGGCCAAGTTTGCCAATACTACCGGAGCGATCTCCAATACGCACCGGACGGAAACGCAAATTCCTATAGGGCAGACAGAGATATACAGTAAACCGTGAGACAGCGATATTTCATATAAGCTCAGCGTCCCGAGGTGCGTTGGTGCTATGCGTACCAGCGCACCTCTGGGCCAGCCGCCGCTGCTAAAAAGTATAAGAAAATTTCTACGCGTATTCCAACAGTAAAAAATATATCTCATATATCTTCAATACTTGCTGTTGAACGGAACAGAGAAAGCTGTACTTTTCGATTAAATGTTTTTAGCAAGAACTTACTGGCTGACGGCTTTGTTTTGTAGCACGCTCGGCTCACAGATACATATTAGTGAGGTACACGCGCATGAGCGGCTCACGCGTATGAGCGTGCTTTAATTAGTGTGTATAGGACGTATGCGTTATATAGATTAATAATGTAAAATAATTGTTTGTATACACTTGTAAAATTGTTTCTTGTAATATCGTTGTATAGAAATGTAATTGTTTCAATAACTCATACAAATAAATTATTAGCTTAATCAAAGCTAAGTTATTCCAATTGATGTCAAAAATATAGATGTTTCTCTAGCTTGGTCCCTTCAAATATTGGTATCACTAGTAATTAATGTGTCGATTCCTTGGCAAAGGGAGCATGTTCTACCGGTTGTCCCCTGTTTGATTTATCACAGTCAGTAACTGATTTTTTAAATAAAATTAAATACGAAACGTCGTTTGATTGGGATATAACTGGTATAAATAAGGGCTCTAGATATAAATCAATCCATTAATCTATCCCTTTGAAACCATAGTTTGATATAATAAGAATGAATAAGCTGGAAGAGTCTGTCATACTTCATTTGACTTAACTTTAATTTAGTTGCACAAATCACCCTAGTTTGAGTGGATTGTCAATAACAAAAATAACTTCCATTTGTATGATCCATATACTCGTATTATCGCATCATTATCTATTGTACGGCTTGGATAAAACTAAATTAGTTCAAGCCGGTCAATTAACAGGTATCGAACGACCACTGCGCGCAATGACCGCTTAGCAAGCAATGAGCTAACGAAGGGTGACGGCTAAGCGGTCGGATAGATATGCTAGCGACGTGCGATGGACTAAATATAAAGGGCGCAAAATGAATAGAATATATTCTCGTCTAAACAATTTTCTACCCGTCAAAAAGGAATGTCTTCACCCAGTTGTCACCGAGACTTATTGAAGTCACGCCAGAGTCTCTGAGGATTGGGCGGCAACCGTCCACATATTGTACTGTCTTTGTACCGGTATTATACATGGTACATGGCTTAAGATTCACAGTATCTGTCTAACATACTCGTAGAAGAACGTGAAGTACCAGACTGTGGGCTGGCCTATGTTAGATGGAGGTGTTTTATGACGTCCTTGTGTTTCTAATAGAATATTCATGGGGTAATTATTATCGAACTGTTCTTTCTCCTTTCAGGTTTCACTTACTGGATGTTTGGTTACGGTTTATCCTTCGGCAAAGGTCCCCTGACGAATCCTTTCATTGCCATCGGAGGCTTCTTCATAGATCCTTCTGTGGGAGATGAGTTCATGGGACCAGTATTTGCAGCTTTCCTCTTCCAGTTAAGCTTTGCCACTACTGCGACTACTATCGTCAGTGGAGCCATGGCTGAAAGGTAAGGTCTATAATTTGCTCTTATATACGAGCCAAACACCGAACTACACAAGTTCTTCAGTATTCATATAACCCTGACATACATACAGACCATCACGTTTCCTTGTTGGGTCAGGTAGAGAAAAGAGAGCGCTAGACTTTCCTACCATGACACAAATGCTTCGCCTCTTTTACATATATCTTCTTAAACAACTCCTACGATTTCCCTAACTTTTACTTTTTTGATAAACAAGACCTCCAATGTGTTAATGCCTTAACTATAAATAATATGTATCGAACGTCTGCGTTACCATAAAATATGATTTATATATTTTCTTGTTATTTGGTATTTTTTAATTCTTGGTTATATTTTGAAATTTCACATGATATTTTTATGTTTGTTGAGGTCCGTGCTGTGTCACGACCGTAAATGAAATGTTCCTTATGCGCGGCCATCGCGCGAGACTGTATCAAAAGTCGGCCGGCCCATGCGTGCGAAAACTTGCGAGAATTGTGATATTTCACAAGTTATGCACGAGCGAAAACGGCCGCTTACAATGAGCCATTGGCCGCACATAAGGAGCCCAATTGCCAAAAAATACATTCTCAGTTCACTCCAGTCTACTGCCTTTTACTTGCGACCATCTACTACCTGCCTAAGAGGAATTTCTTCACCCCGCTACCTTTTCACCGATCTACGCCTCTGAACGTGAGCGGAATTCTCCGAGCATTGCGCAACAGCCATCCACCTATATTACAGTTCTTTGTACCGGTGGCGTACAGGTTCCGTACATAATATATTAATTTTTACTAAATTTCTTCAAATCAGATGTGACTTCAAGGCTTACTGCGTTTTCTCCTTCCTCAACACTCTGGTGTACTGCATCCCTGCTGGATGGGTGTGGGGCGAGCATGGCTTCTTGTATAAACTGGGCGCTGTGGACATAGCTGGTTCTGGACCTGTGCATTTGATTGGTGAGTTGTTTATTTATTTATTTATTGAACACTTTTATTGCAAATACAATCTTGCGGGTTTATTGCCAGGCGGCAATCTCTTCCAACCAACCAGACAAAAGTAAATGAAGCAAGTTACGTGGTCGTATAAATCATTCAAATGACTATCCATCCCCACGAAATCCATAAACACATACGTGAGCATTTGCCCACGAACCTCACAAAGACGGACAGTCACCCGAACATTCCTTTTCATATAAAGTGAGATATCATCAATCAAAAGGAAAGGAAGGGATGGTGGAGAGGAAAGGAAAATAAAAATCACGAATGAAACACGTTATTTTACTGACTAGAAATTAAGAGTTTTTTCAGTCGATTCTTAAAGCATGCCAAGAACGGAGCGAGTCTTATATTGGTTTGTAACTAATTCCAGAGTCTCACTGCATGGACAGTAAAGGACGACGTAATAAAAGAGGAGCGGGGAACTGAGACTATCATGGGTATCACGATGCCTAAGGGGTCATGAGCTACACGACAATATGATGAGACCATCTGGAATCGAACCCAAAAGATTGCAGATGTCGTCAAAGAATAATATATAATATAAAATTCTGTATTTCCAGGTGGCTCTGCCGCCTTCGCTTCAGCCGCCATGCTGGGGCCCCGCCTGGGGCGCTACTCGAGGGGGCGTGCTCCTCTTCCTCCGGGCTCCCCCGTCAACGCCGTGCTGGGTCTCTTCGTACTCTGGTGGGGCTGGCTCGCCTTCAACTCTGGCAGTACTTATGGGGTAAAGCAATATAAATAACAATGCATACTTTCAAATTTATTAAACCTGTCATGGTGTCAAAACCAGAGTCTGTACACTGTGGTGTATAAGTGCTAACCTTGATTAGAGCCGTGACGAAGTATTTTGGTGCCTGGGGCACCCATTCGAAAACGTGCCGCCACAATAAGATGATTTTTTTCTCGGGAACGGGTAACACTTTCGGGAACGGGTAACACTTTCGGGAACGGGTAAAACTGCTGTTATTTAAAATGGGTGTTTTTTTTAACTTGTTAAAGAAATCACTCCCACCCTATCTTAAAAAATACCCTCCCACCCTATCTTTAAAAAATTACTCCCACCTAATCTTAAAAAAATTCTTCCTGCCCTACCTTAAAAAAATCACTCCCACCTTATCTTAAAAAAATCACTCCCACCCTATCTTAAAAAATCGCTCCCACCATATATTAAAAAATCAATCCATTCCTATCTTAAAAAATCCCTCCCCCTAGGGTGGGGAGTCTTAAAAAATCATTCCCACCTTATCTTTAAAAAAAAAAACACTCCTATCTTAAAAAATTCACTCCCACCCTATCTAAAAAAATCACTCCCACCCTATCTTATAAAAATCACTCCCACCTTATCTTAAAATATCACTCCCACCCAATATTAAAAAAATCACTCCCTCCCTATCTTTAAAAATCACTCCTACCCTAACTTAAAAAAAGAGAAAATTGGGGATTTAGGTTACTTGACCCCATTATACTATATATGTTATGAGTAAATCTACAAACAAAATTTTTAAATATTATTTATACGTGTATGTTTCGACCTTTGAGGGCAGAAAAATCAAATAAAATATTCTTAACAATGATTTTTATTTATTAGGTGTTAACATAAGTTGTGTCCATTTTTTTTCCAATTTAAAAATGAGCACCAAAAGTAAAACAAAATGGTAAAGGTTATACGTCATTCGAAAGTAAATTTTCTACTCTACAAGATATTGTGTTTGCTTTTACGTTACATACATTATTTTATTTGATTACAAGCCTTTAAAATGGAATGTCAAGTAGACGAAAAAGAGCATTTTCGACACCTCCTTAAGACCGCTTAAACCATATTATTCATGAAGATCCCCTTCATGAATAATATGGTTTAAGCGGTCCTCATCGAAGTCCACTGGTCGTCCAAAACGCTCCATGTCTTTCAGGTCAAAATTATCATCTTTGAAACGCAAAAACCACCGACGAGCTGTCCTTTCATTCATAGCATCTTCGCCGTACACTTCGCAAATATCACGAGCAGCTTTGGCAGCTTTATTCCCTCGATTGAACGCAAACAGAAGGAGGTGTCGAAAATGCTCACTTTCGTCTACATGACATTCCATTTCGAAAGCTTGTAATCAAATAAAATAATATATGTAATGTAAAAGCAAACACAATATCAGAAAATTTACTTTCGAATGACGTATAACCTTTACCATTTTGTTTTACTTTTGGTGCTCATTTTTAAATTGGAAAAAAATGGACACAACTTATGTTAACACCCAATATTTAAATATGACAAGAAATTTTATAAATACATTATTTGTTAAAAAAACCACAGGTAATTTAATGTAGACACACAATTTTAATGGATCTGGGTTTGTTGTATGTCATTTGTTGTGTCCCCAGTAAACTAGGGGTTTTTGTGTATCTTACTGAGGACCTGTATCTTAACGTACTAAGGACATACTATGTAACATGGAAACTATCTTACTGAGGTTTTACCTGTATTTTTACTGAGGTAAGATTTTTTTACCTGTATCTTACTGAGGACATATAACATGGAAAAATAAATTGATATTACTTTTCGATTCCGATTTTGATTATATAGGGTAGCGCAACAAGAACTGCAATTTAAAATTTACCGACATTTTTCAGCTATCAAACGTATAATATTTATGATGGACATACATCATCTACATAATCTATAAATTAATCATGCAGTGGTACACGATTGCAGAACTTAATTTAAATTTAAACTTGCAGTTCTTGTTGCGCCACCCTTTACAATATCCCGTTACATAATCTCATCAACTCGATAAACAGTGACTCAATTATATATGTGTATATCACGCTAATCAAACGCCTCACACTTCAAATACTAAATCACCGCACTAAATAACCAAAAATACACCCCACATTATTCAAACTCCTGTCGCAATAACAACCACGCTCCGATCCATTGCCTGAATTATTTGCCCCCTCTTACCTTTATAATATACAAGTCATTCCTCCTGCAACGATAAAATACAATTTGTATAGCTCAGTTTAGACAACCCTCAAAATAATTCTAATTCGAACCCTCTATTATTAGCAGATTAAACCTTCTATTAGAAATTAGCACGCACAAACAGACAGACAGATATTTTGAGTTGCTTTTAGTATAAGCAATTCAAAGAAAAATCAAATAAATTAATTTCACTGGCAACTCGATAATTAAAATAAATTGTATTTAATTTTAACTACTATTGACATCTAACAGTGTTACTTGAAAGCTTTTCAGCAAATTTCTTTAGAATCTACAAGATAATATGGTTTGTTTCACAGCTAAAAATAGTTTGCCAAGTACGATACATACATGCCATCATACCGCTTCTCTGCTGGGGTAGACATAAAGGACAGAGCGCTAGACTTTATTATCTCGACACATATATTTCATCTCTTTTATACCCATACATTTTTTCATATAACTCCTACGATATCTTTTTCTTCCAAAGGACCTGAAAAAATAAATTATACTAGAGAAAATGTAGCATGATCCTTGTGACAGTTCACAAATTTACCCCAATACAACCTTGTAACTACGTTCAGTAATTTTAATTGTTTTATTTACTTTAATATAGGCCTCGATTCTAATAAATAGCAAGTTATTTAGGTAAACACGTTACATAAAACTAACAATAATGACAAATTAATACATCTTGTTACAAATAAGCAAAAATGTGGCAGTTTGTTAAAATCAAATAATATTTGGCGACGTTCGTCAAAAGTCACTACGTTAGTCCGCATTGGCTAGGGATGGGGTATACGATAATTGGATTTTCGATTTTTTTATACCTAAAATGAAATGTTCGTATTTAGTATTAATTCATAGTGGATCTTGGCCAATTTAAAGATAGATACAAATCATACAATACATTAGAAAGACAGTATAATGAAAATTAGGAATTAAAACGTCAGTTTAGAAAAAAACAATATTTCGATTTATAAAAAAACTATTCGATTTGAAAAAAAAAACGATTTTACCCCATCCCTTTGAGACATGACATTTCAAACGTCACAGCGACCATCCTACATTTTCTCTAGTATAATAAATAAATGGATTTTCTTTTACGAAGGTAAGCGGTGGGAAATGGCAGTACGCAGCACGGGCTGCTGTTATGACAATGATCGGATCTTTTGGAGGGGGAATATTTGGACTATTGTAAGTTAATTTATATTAAATCATTCAATGTCTAAAACTAAGATACTAAACCATTTAGAAATTACCACTTTAAAATCCGATGGAAGTCAAGACAGCGTTTCGTAGTGTCTGGCTTGTTTTTGAAGAATGATAATTTTTTGGCATTTTTTATTAATATATTTTTGAGTTTATGAATATAATTTTAATTGCATGAATACGTAGTAATGAAATTCTATACTCATGATTTAGAATATCTTATTGAATAATGGCCGTGAACTTCTTAACATAGTAATGAAATTCTATACTCATGATTTAGAATATCTTATTGAATAATGGCCGTGAACTTCTTAATGGCCGTGAACTTCTTAACATAGTAATGAAATTCTATACTCATGATTTAGAATATCTTATTGAATAATGGCCGTGAGCTTCTTAATGGCCGTGAACTTCTTAACATAGTAATGAAATTCTACACTCATGATTTAGAATATCTTATTGAATAATGGCCGTGAACTTCTTAATGGCCGTGAACTTCTTAACATAGTAATGAAATTCTATACTCATGATTTAGAATATCTTATTGAATAATGGCCGTGAACTTCTTAATGGCCGTGAACTTCTTAACATAGTAATGAAATTCTATACTCATGATTTAGAATATCTTATTGAATAATGGCCGTGAACTTCTTAACATAGTAATGAAATTCTATACTCATGATTTAGAATATCTTATTGAATAATGGCCGTGAACTTCTTAACATAGTAATGAAATTCTATACTCATGATTTAGAATATCTTATTGAATAATGGCCGTGAACTTCTTAATGGCCGTGAACTTCTTAACATAGTAATGAACTTCTATACTCATGATTTAGAATATCTTATTGAATAATGGCCGTGAACTTCTATACATGAAGAGTGTGTATGCACGAGTACATAAAGGGTCTTTAAAATCGAGCGGTTTTTTTAATTCTAATTTTAAAAATTCTTGAATAAAACATACAATTTGCTTTGATTTCAAAAATACTTTTTATTGGTCATTGAAGTATAATGTATGACATTTAAACACAAAAAACAATATCCGCCAAATGTCCACCTCTTGCAGCTCCACACAGATGTCCACTCTTTTGTCAAAATTTTCAATGACATCTTGGCATAATTGCGGTTTTAACTCACCGATAACGCGAATAATTTTATCGTTCAGCTCAGGAATTGATCAGGGGTCATTCTTATAGACCTGGCTTTTCACGTAACCTCAGAGAAAACAGTCCAACGGTGTCAGATCACATGATCTTGGTGGACAATTAACATCACCGTTTCCGGAGATTACAATACATAAAATAATTCAACAATTTGAACGCGTTGTTGTATTGTGTACAACTCTATTTTTATAAATGTCATACATTATACTTCTCAAATGTCACAAGACCCAGGCAAGTTCGCGACGCCATCTGTGATTTATCCAAGTATTAAATAAACTGCTCAATTTGAAAGACCCTTTATATATTCTACGAGTATCGCCAGTGTAATAGAACATTCTCATTTTTCCAATAGAATTTTGACGGCTGTCACTTCTGTTTTAACAAGGTGTATTGTATCATGGATGAAATAAATAAAAGATGGAGAAACAACAGGTGTTTTATCTCCCGGGATTGATTTTTTCAATATTCAACGCATACGAGATTTTCTTCAACAAGAGAAAAATAAAGAAATTGATTATTAAATATTTAAATTATATTTGTGTTTGTTTTTTAAAGATACTCCATAATCCGTTTCAAAGGCAAACTGGACGTTATTGATCTCATCAACAGTATCCTTGGAGCCATGGTTTCTGTCACAGGTATGGAACATTTCCCTGTAACATTATGAATATCTGCCAAGATGGTAAATCTACAACAGTATTTTGTTTAAAGAAGCCTTCTTATATGGTTGGACAATGAAATATTGAATTTTGTTTAAAGAAGCCCTCTTATATGGTTGGACAATGAAATATTGAATTTGGTTTAAAGACACCCTCTTATACGGTTGGACAATGAAAGATTGAATTTTGTTTAAAGACACCCTCTTATACGGTTGGACAATGAAAGATTTAATTTTTTTTTAAAGACGCCCTCTTATACGGTTGGACACTGAAAGATTGAATTTTGTTTAAAGACGCCCTCTCATATGGTTGGACAATGAAAGATTGAATTTTGTTTAAAGACGCCCTCTTATACGGTTGGACAATGAAATATTGAATTTTGTTTAAAGACGCCCTCTTATACGGTTGGATAATGATATATTGAATTTTGTTTAAAGACGCCCTCTCATATGGTTGGACAATGAAAGATTGAATTTTGTTTAAAGACGCCCTCTTATACGGTTGGACAATGAAATATTGAATTTTGTTTAAAGACGCCCTCTTATACGGTTGGACAATGAAAGATTGAATTTTGTTTAAAGACGCCCTCTTATACGGTTGGACAATGAAAGATTGAATTTTGTTCAAAGACGCCCTCTTATACGGTTGGACAATGAAAGATTGAATTTTGTTTAAAGACGCCCTCTTATACGGTTGGACAATGAAATATTGAATTTGGTTTAAAGACACCCTCTTATACGGTTGGACAATGAAATATTGAATTTTGTTTAAAGACGCCCTCTTATACGGTTGGATAATGATATATTGAATTTTGTTTAAAGACGCCCTCTCATATGGTTGGACAATGAAAGATTGAATTTTGTTTAAAGACGCCCTCTTATACGGTTGGACAATGAAATATTGAATTTTGTTTAAAGACGCTCTCTTATACGGTTGGACAATGAAAGATTGAATTTTGTTCAAAGACGCCCTCTTATACGGTTGGACAATGAAAGATTGAATTTTGTTTAAAGACGCCCTCTTATACGGTTGGACAATAAAATATTGAATTTGGTTTAAAGACACCCTCTTATACGGTTGGACAATGAAAGACTGAATTTTGTTTAAAGACACCCTCTTATACGGTTGGACAATGAAAGATTGAATTTTGTTTAAAGACGCCCTCTTATACGGTTGGACACTGAAATATTGAATTTGAATAATCTGGTATTTGGGTAGAATTTCCGTAGATGATGGAAGTGTTGAGGGGGGTAGTAAAAAGTGTGTAGTGAAAGGAAATGTCAATGGGGAACTAAAATATATAAACTTGAACTGGACATATCAAAATTTGCTGAAATGATAGCCTACAACAGTAATTTAGTATCAACTATGATGTATGGGGAGTGAATAGTGGATGTGGAACAAGACTGAAGAAAGCCGAACAAATGCTGTAGAAATATGTGCATTGAGAAGAATACATGGGGTGACAGTGTATGACAGAATACAGAATGAAGTGATAAGGGATGAATGTGAACTTAAGGCTGATGTGCAAGTAAAGAGAAGAATACTAATAGATGGTTTGAGCATGTAGAACGAATGAATGAAGAGAGACTAATAAAATAAATATGTAGTGCAAATGTGAGTGGAAAGCATGTGAAATGAACTTTATTCCCTCGATTGAACGCGAACAGAAGGAGGTGTCGAAAATGCTCACTTTCGTCTACTTGACATTCCATTTTGAAGGCTTGTAATCAAATAAAATAATAAATGTAACGTAAAAGCAAACACAATATCTTGTAGAACAGAAAACTTACTTTCAAATGTTGTATAACCTTCACCATTTTGTTTTACTTTTAGTGCTCATTTTTAAATTTGAATAAAGACGAACACAACTTATGTTAACACCTAATATTTTGTTTGTATTAAACCCAATCAATAACTAAATCACCTTTTACAGAAGATATTATAATTTTTGGACTACTTTATTTCTTTCAGCTGGCTGCTACCTTTACCACTCCTGGGAGTCCCTGCTCATAGGCACCGTAGGAGGCGCCATCGCCTGCTTCTCAATGCCTCTGGTAGACCTACTGGGAGTGGACGATCCTGTAGGAGCAACCTCTGTGCACGGCTTCAGCGGGATATGGGGTAATAAATACTATGAATGAACCAGTTTTTTTTTTTTGAGTTCCCGAAAATGTACGGAGTGACAATGTATGATGACAGAATACGGAATGAAGTGATAAGAGATGAATTTGAACTTAACACTTATATGTTATTCCTTTTAATCCCACGGGGCCGATTATCGGCCCCAACTGGTGTATGGGAAAAATCCCACGGGGCCAATCATAGGCCTCAAAGTTTTCATACAAGTTTTTATGTTAAATAAAAAAAAAAGTGTTTTTTTTTTATAAAATATGAAAATGACTTATTATTTAACACTCTACTCATACAGGGAGGTAAACACAAAAAAGTTAGGTTTTAAAACTAAGTATTAACTGAGATAAAAAATAAAATATAAACTACTGTTTTTTTTGCCAAAAAATGCTTGGAATTTTTCGCACATTTTATGCAAAATATGCTGTGATTAAAGGGGTTAAGTATAATGAAGAAGAGCATGTTGAGATGGTTTGGGCACGTGGAACGAATTATTGAAGAAAGCTAAACAAAACAGATATATACCTTATTAGTTTTGATGTTCCGAAGATGTTTGAAGAGTTGTTCTTCAGTAAATTTCTGATGTTACCAAAAATTGAAAAAAATATTGTAATGCAGGAATAGTTTCATGAATATAACGCAAGAGCTTATAATTCCTCTGGATAAAGCACGTTTTCTGAAGAGGAAAGAAAAGTTGGAACTCTTGGATATGATACTTTGCTGTATTCGTCAGTTTGATTTTAACCCTTTAAGTACTGCAAAGTATTTGTATAGCTGATCCCGGAGGGTGAGGAATGCAAACAGCATCGGTATCCGGAACTGGCGTAACGCTGCACAGGACCGTCAGTCATGGGGGCGAGCTCTGCGGGAGGCCAAGACCCGACCTGGGTTGTAGAGACATGGATGGATGGATCCCGGAGGGCCGTGAATTATTTGGCAAAAATAAAACCTACTAGAATTATCTTTTTTGTACATAATATATGGTATATTCAAAGGATATTACGAAGACTTGTAAGACCAAATATGTACAATATGTGTCGGTTGTGCCGCCGTTCACTCAGAAAAACACAATGCCAGGGTTGTCACAGCTCATCACAGAAAATACGGAGACATACATTCATCAAATATTTTATAGAATTAAAAGTATATGTAACACGAAAATATGAATTATTTTAATAACGCATAGAAAGTAAATAATGTAACTATAAAATCATATCAAATTTCAACGGTTGAATAAGTAAAACGCAAAACTGACAACCCTGTACTAGAGACACATGTCAACTGTCATGCAAAGCTTTTAGTTTCTCTGTAAACTGTAATATTATAGTATTTATTCATCATCTCAATAGATGTCTCTATATGTTCCATATTTTAGATTATTCGAATTAGTACTAGACATTGGCTAGAAACAGGCAACAGGTAAGTGAAAAACATGAAGACCTGCAAAATAGTTTGGAAAGGTGGAGAAGAATCTTGGAGGGCAATGGATTGAGACTGAGCAGAAAGAAAACAGAGTATCTGTACCTACCATTCGAGAACACAAATGCTGTCACTCCCGTAATGCAAATAGATGGAGAAACATTACCAAATTGTGATTCCTTTAAGTATCTTGGGTCACTCATCGATAGCGATGGAGGATGTGCAGCAGATGTAATACATAGAATTAGTGTGGGATGGATGAAGTTTAGATCAATGACGGGAGTTCTATGTGATCCGAAAATGCCAGTAAAGTTAAAAGGAAAAGTATACCAAACGATTGTCAGACCCGCACTCCTCTATGGCTGTGATTGCTGGACGATGTATAACTCTTACTCCAGGCAACTAGAAACTGCTGAAATGCGCATGCTAAGATGGTCAGCTGGTGTGTCCCTAATAGACAAAATAAAAAGCTCACGCATTCGTGGAAGCCTCGGTGTTACAGACATCAACAGCAAGATGGAGGAGAGGCGGATGGATTGAGATGGTATGGGCATGTTGGATGCAGAGCACCCGATCACATTGTGAACCAGGCAACCTCCATGGATCTTCCTCGAATAACAACCAGAGGAAGACCAAATAATTCATGGGTGGTGCAAAAAGATAACCTGATGCAGAGGCACGGCCTGGGGGACGTAGTCCGTGACAGAAGAGTATACAACCTGAGGACAAGGAGAGCTGACCCCAACAGTTTTCTCCGACAGTGAGTTGGGATGGAGCCAGGGAGAAGAGAAGATTGGCTAGAAACAGGCATAAAGTTGAGCGATTCAACTCGCTAATTTTGTATGGACGGCCCCACGGGCACGGCAACAGAGCGCGAGTAAACTCGTTTAAGGCGCCTAACCGGTTAAGAAATCAAAAGAGAAAGATAACAAGTCAGCGTTTGTAAGGTTTAGGAAATGAACTTTGGCTAACCATTTATGTTTTCTTCACAGGTGTAATAGCCGTTGGTCTATTTGCTGGCAACCCAATCCCTTTGGACACTACTAGGGGAAGAAGTGGACTTTTTAAGGGTAACTTATTTACAAAATTAATTGATATTTTTCACAATTACTCTGTCATTGTCAAAGCTGGATAAGGCGGGGAAGAGTAGAAACATTACGAAGCAAATGGGTCTAGTTAAATCTTCGTAATATTTACGTACGGTGCAGACGTGGTCTCTCAGAGCAAATGAGAGACGTAGAAGAGACGCATTTGAAATGTGGCGCTGGAGAAGTATACTACAAACTCCATGAACGCCAAGGCGAACTAATGCCTGTACTATCAAAAAACTAAAAGCCACTGACAGATTTTTGATAATATGTCTGTGTCAAGTCTTGCAATTCTTTGGGCACATTGTTCGTGGCTAAAGATACAGTAATTTGATGATGCTTGTGGTCACATCAAGGACGACGCATAAGATAAAGAAATTCAATGCACAAAAGAGCGTACTCGTAGTCCAATAGGGAGATTGTGTAATGATTTATGTGTATTTGGTAGTTTAATTCTGTATTCTTCCAGGTGGTGGATGGTACCTCTTGGGAGTGCAGTTCCTCACGGCAGTCTGCCTGACGGTCTGGGGTGTGCTGAGCACTTGCCTGCTGCTTTGGATTATCTCCCGCTTCATAAGCATACGGATGAGCGAAGAGGAAGAACTATTGGGAGCCGATATCACGGAGCATATGATGCGACATAACCAGGTCAGTAATGATAGATGGATGGTACCTGTGTATTTATTGCTCTATTGTGTGCATATACAAAGCACTACGAGCAGGCAGACTCCTGAACAGTGCTATATATATATATGATTCGTGGCAATCCCTCGCTATAGAATAAGACTATCTGTCCATCCTGTGGATGGATGACGCCTGTGCGTGAATCGCTCTATTGTGTGCATGCACGCAGTACTACAGCAAGCACACACCAGCAGGCAGATCAACACATGAGCAGTGCTACATACATACAGGCAATCCCTCGCTATAGAGTAAGATTGTCAGTCCATCCTGTGGATCGATGACGCCTGTGCGTGAATCGCTCTATTGTGTGCATGTACGCAGTACTACAGCAAGCACACACCAGCAGGCAGATCAACACCTGAGCAGTGCTACATACATACAGGCAATCCCTCGCTATAGAGTAAGATTGTCAGTCCATCCTGTGGATGGATGACGCCTGTGCGTGAATCGCTCTATTGTGTGCATGCACGCAGTACTACAGCAAGCACACACCAGCAGGCAGATCAACACCTGAGCAGTGCTACATACATACAGGCAATCCCTCGCTATAGAGTAAGATTGTCAGTCCATCATGTTGGATGGATGGATGGATGACGCCTGTGCGTGTATTGCTACATTGTGTACATGCACACATCCCATATTAGCAGGCAGATCAACCCCTCAACAGTGCTATATACAAACAGGTATATTTTACTCCGAAAGAGAGATTGGAAGTAGTGTTCAGAGATCCAACCAATAGAATGACCCCAGAATGAAAAAGAAACATCGGGTCCCAGCAGGTTGATTTTGCTTGTATACTTCGGAAAGTCTAGGATGAACCGTGCGACGTTTGTCACAAAGGGATGGGGTAAAATAGTTTTTTTTTTACAAATCGAATAATTTTTTTACAAATCGAACCATTGTTTTTCTCTAAACTGACGTTTTAATTCCTAATTTTCATTATACTGACTTTCTAATGTATTCTGTGATTTGTATGTATCTTTAAATAGGCCAAGATCCACTATGAATTAATACTAATTACGAACATTGAATTAAAATCGATTTTCGAAATCGATTTTTGAAAATCCAATTATCGAATACCCCATCCCTAGCCAATGCGGACTAACGTAGTGACTTTTGAGAAACGTCACCAAATATTATTTGATTTTAACAAACTGCCACATTTTTGCTAATTTGTGACAAGATGTATTAATTTGTCATTATTGTTAGTTTTGTGTAATGTATTTACATAAATAACTCGCTATTTATTAGAATCGAGGCTTATATTAAAGTTGATAAAATAATTAAAATTACTGAACACCCTTACAAGGTTGTATTGGGGCAAATTTGTGAGCTGTCACAGGACTCATCCTAGAATTTCCGAACTATAGAGGCATTACTGCCGGACTCTGAACTACTTTGATAGAATTTAAAATCCATTAACATATTACGAACAGGAATTGGGAGAACCAAGGACAACAGGGAAAAATGGAGAGTATTACGTAATGGATCGTATCTGTACCTACGGTGGGGAGCAGTCCATCCGACACTTGCCGCACTGCTTGAGGAGTCCGATGTCTCATACCAAAGAGGACTTGATTCGTGGAACACTCAGTGTTATCCAGGTGGCAGAATTTTGCATAATTTAGTCCTTTGACACAATAAGAAAAAGAAGATTCTATCAGACAGTGGCATATTTTAAACCTGCAAACAAACACTTGATCATGTTATGTTGTAATGATTTGGCAACCAATGATGTTGATTTTTTTGTTTGTAAATTAGGACGACACATCCATGGCGCTGCAAGTGTTGGGAAACTACATGGACCTGGAAGAACTGAAGAAGATGATCCCGATTGGCTCCAATCCTGGACACTTCATGTATATATCGCAGAAATATCCAGTAAGTCTATCAGCATATTGTAAAAAATATTCAATTTATCATTTTATAAATGAATATGATATTGGATGTTAATTCTAAAGCATGTGTAAGAGTGAACTGTGCCTTGATTGAGTGGTTTAATATTTCAAAAGGGTTAAAACAAGGATAGTTTATGTTACCCTGGTTGTTTAATATTTACATAGATTCGTGTGGCTACAGAGGGCAATGGATGACATACAAATGTCAAATGGGAATATATACGGATTACTGTATGCTGATGACATGGTAGTGTTGACGGAGAGTGAAGATGAATAGCAGAGTCTGAGAGATTCAAAGAGAATAAATGTTGCGAAATTAAATTCATAGTGAAAGAAGAGTGTGAAAGGAAAAGTAAATGCGATATATGGGTGAGTAATGAAAGATCTAAGATGATGGAAGAGTTAAGGGGGACATGATAGAAAAGAGTCAATGGGGCACTAAAACATGCATACTCGAACCGGACAGTATCAAAATCTATTGTACGTGGGTCGTCCAGAAAGTAAAGAAGGTGGCATAACTAATAAAAATGGCATAACTAAATAAAAACGAAAGATATGAACACAAAACTTTATTTACATAGTCACAGTACCTTACTCTATTTTTCAATATAGTCGCCATAGCTGTCAAGCTGCAGCACTTATTGTAATGTGGAACCTTACAATTCCGATGTTATACTCTTCTACCGACAAAGATTTGAGCCAGGATGTCACTTCTTGTTTGAGGTCTTCATTGTTTGCGAACTGTTTTCCACCCGAAAATTCCTTTCGTTTCGGAAATAAGTGAAAATCACTCGGTGCCAAGTCAGGGCTGTAAGGAGGATGTCCAAAAATTTCCCACTTAAGACGTTGAAATTCTCGCTGTGTTCGTGCTGATGCATGAGGCCGCGCATTGTCATGAATCAAAACCACCTTTCTCGACAACATTCCACATCTCTTGTTTTGGATGGCGCATCTAAGTCGTTGAAGAGCTTCACAATAGGCCTCTGAGTTAATTGTGTGTCCTCTTGGCATAAACTCTACGTGGATCAAACCCTTTCGGTTTTT
>OX463867.1:11605873-11769599 GCA_949825065.1 Odontocerum albicorne
AGTCACGCGTGGTATAGAGATATGAACAACTGAATGACACTGTGGATATAGTCTCGGCACCGCCTAGCAGTATGAGAAGAATCCTGGCTGATATTCTTCCTAACGAATAAGCTAACGCTAGAAGCAGACCCTTTTGTGTAACAGGAGAAATCCGTGCAAAGTGGATAAAACATTTAAAAAAAAAACTCCAAACTCCCTTAGTTCGGTTCTGTTGTTTATTATGTTAACATTTCTTATAAAAGCAAACAATCCACCTTCTTTCTTCCCCCTTTTGTTTTCGTTAAGGCTTAACTCTCGCCGGAGGGAAAATAAACACAATAAAAAGGACTGAATAGCTGCCTGAGATGGAGGCTCTATTGAAAATATAGAGATAAACTATATTGTAATATTACGAGCAAAATTATACAGAAAAACATATCGAAAACACAGTTAACAATGATGGAGGCTATTGTATTATATAGAACAGGGCTGGAAACTAGAATAGTTATTAATCATAGTTAAGGTATTTACACTGTGGAGGTTTTAAAGAAGTTGTAATTAAATTTAATCAAATATTGTTATTCCACTTTATATATTCTGTTTGACAAGAACGTGTACGTCACAAGCCGAAAAACTATTGGGATAAGGCATTAAATAAATACACACATCCATCCTCCATGGCTCTACAACCCAGGTCGGGTCTTGGCCTCCCGCAGAGCTCGCCCCCATGACTGACGGTCCTGTGCAGCGTTACGCCAGTTCCGGATACCGATGTTGTTTGCATCCCTCACTACTCCATCCAACCATAGGAGTTTCGGCCTTCCCACTGTTCTCCGCCCCCCCGGGCGCATAATTCATGATTCGCCTTGGGATCTCGCCCATCCTCTGAAGATGTCCGGCCCACCTCAGTTTAATATTCTGTTTGACAAGAACGTGTACGGCACAACTCGAAAAACTATTTGGGATAAGGCATTAAATAAATACACACATACTGCATGATAAAAACCGTCATGTTTTGTTATTAATAAGTTGTCCACTCGCCTACACTAGTAATAATTGTCCGGCATCTTCGAGGCATACTTTTTACTCATTTGATAGCATAATCTAGAGGCAATGACTTCCATATAAGTCGAATCTGTCGAAATAACTGTTTGACGTTCCAGATATTTTTACACCGGAGCTTGAACTTCCTGAGTGGCCAAACATTTTCTATGGGATTTGCATCTGGTGACTACGACGGCCAATCCATTACCTCAACGTCGTTTTCCTGTTTCCACACATTACAAAGACGACTTCAATGTTTGGGGTCATTGTCTTCTTAAAGTATCCACCTTTGAGCAGATGGCAATAAAGCCCTTTGGTATATATTTAACCATTTTGGCGGCGTTCAAATTATTTGTGAAGATGTGCATAGTGCCAAATCCCCGCTTTGAGAAACAGCCCCACACGTGGGCCCCATTTTTACCGGGTGTTTAACGGTCCTCTGGATGAGACTATTAGTGCGGGCACACCAGGTATGATAAATGGAAGAACGTGCCCAAAACGAAGCTTCGTCCGAAAAAATTACATTGTCCCAATCGAGTTCCAAATTTTCTTTCGACTAACTGGATCTTTTTTCAACTTGTTTTTTGAACAGTAGTTGTTTCTTCACCGTGCTTCGAAATTTCCAGTTTGAACCAAATTCAGTCTTATTTGTGCTCTCCTGATGATGAGGTATAAACCTTGAAACCGGTAGAGTTATACCATTATATAAAGTGGAATAAACAGTATTTGACTAAACAAATTACAATCTAATAGATATTTTCTAATTTTGGATTATATTTTATATTTGTGGGTCATACATAATCAAATCTAAAAGTTTTTGGCCCGAGGATATAAAAAAAAGGTGATAGAATGCATTTTTCTTTAATTTTTTTAATATAACTGTTTAGTTCAATACATTTAAACAATTAAAACGATAAATTAATTTGTAAGTCATTCATACACGTGTTCCGTCGCGATTTGTCAGTCATTATGGCCGTCATCGTGAGACAGAGACGACGCTCTACAAAGCCGAAGTCAGCCGATTATGGCCGACGGTCTCTTTCTTAAGCCCGATGTGTAATACTTACCGCCGGGTACTATACTATTATGTATTGTTATTTTTGCTACTGTTGATATTGCGCAGTTGTTGTATATAACGCTAAGTGCTACGTTTACCTTGTTATCTGTCGCTACCCTCCTTTCAAAGTCCTTTTCAACTCGCCCATTATACGTTAATATACTACCCAGACAACATAACTCATAAGGACAGTTCAGTTGGATCCCACTTACACCCACACTGTTATGGGGGACAAAATAAGTCCCCATTTTTTATGAACGCGATTCACGTAGTGACGAAGAAGGAACTGCCCAAAGCGACTCCATCTCCGATGGCGACACACCCGAGTGCGAAAAGAATTTAATAGTGACGACGGACTTAAGGTCCAACATCACGGGAAAAGGGAAATTATTCGCAGCGTATTTTTTTAAGTGGCTTAAGGTCTGGTTGAATGTTAGAAATAGACGCCAAATTCACATACTGTCACTATTGTATAATATCCTTAACTGTCCCGCCACCCCCTCTTATCTCGCCGAAAATTTTCAGCGTCTTTCCAATCATGGATTAGCGCTACGCTCAAACAGAGATTGTTTATTGGCCTTTCCAGTTCACCGCTCCTCTTTCTTTACGTCGTCCTTTACTGTCCATGCAGTGAGACTCAGGAATCAGTTACAAACCAATTTAAGACTCACTCCGTCCTTGGCATACTTTAAAAAGCGACTGAAAAAACTCTTAATTTCTAGTCAGTAAAATAACGTGTTTCATTCCTGATTTTTCTTTTACTTTCCTCTCCACCATCCCTTCCTTTCCTTTTGATTGATGATATGTCACTTTATATGAAAAATAATATTCGGGTGATTGTCCGTCTTTGTGGGGTTCGTGGGCATATGCTCACGTATTTGTTTATGGATTTCGTGGGGATGGATAGTCATTTGAATGATTTATGCGACCACGTAACTTGCTTCATTTACTTTTGTCTGGTTGGTTGTAAGAGATTGCCACCTGACAATAAGCCCGCCAGATTGTATTGCAATAAAAGTGTTAAATAAACGCTCTCTAAGAGAACTTTTAAAGGCATTAATACTGTCTTCAAATATGTCCGAGACTGCAGCATAGCCATTACCCAATCCATGCAATCTTAGTATAGGAGAATTCGAGTAATAGTTTGTTCTACAACTCTTGCACCGAAATATATCTTGTAATCAATTCCAATAACTTCGGACACTCAATCAATTCCAATAACTTCGGACAGTCAATGTTCCATTCACTATTTTGAAAAGCAGGATCAAATCAAACACCACTCAACGATCAGGAAGTCTTATCAGGTTATTATTGTTGATGGCCCCGATATATTGGATATAATCGGTTTTCACACACCTGCTAGAAACACACGGAACACATTTATTTATTTTACTTTTGCTACAGGTTCAACTTAATTATATCAAATAACAAGAAACAAATTCAATATGGGGACACGTCAAATAAAATGCGACTTAGCCATATCCACATAAATTGTCTGCTTGAAACATCCTTTTTTTTCATATACTAATAAATAAGGTCTGGAACAGAACTTAACAACCTGTTCCAGTTTTCTTAAATTTAATCCGTACATCGCACTCTCTTTAAGGCGCAATAAAAAAAATTCAAACCATTTCACTAGATATCCCTTATATATATAATCTCATTAATTTTTTGGTTAACTTTTGAGCTTCTCTCTTCATCGGGATAATTTTCAATCAGGATTTGAATACCCTTTTCAAAATGAAAAAAAAGGGTCGTCTAATTTCGTCAGTGTTAATCTTTCAGCAACCTTCAATTTTCCTTACATCTCGCTTAAGGGTAGATTTTTTCCTTTCATCTCGCTTAAGGGTAGATTTTGATTAATTTTCGCGCAAATTTCAATTCTAAATTCGCGCAAAATTCAATTCTAAATATACAATCTGTCGTGTTTTTCCGTAAAACGAATAAATTGATTGTTTTTTTTTTCAAATTGTTATTTATTAATTTACCGACAAAATAAATTCCACTTAAGAAGTGTCTTTTACATAACACATTGTCAAATAAAAAAAAAGCAAAGCTGTATTTTACATACATACTCGTAAATAAGGGTGTGGGTTGAAAAACACCTGGTGTCTTCGCGGCTGGGCTTCGCCCTATATTTGCGGGATGTTATCATATGTGTCGACGCTTTTCAAACCCAGGTATGTCCACGCAAGTTCAAACCGAGCAAAACGGTATTTTGTCCCTGATCACTGAAAACTACATATACTCGTATATAAAAAAAGGTGTCTTTTGAGAATTGCTTTATATATGACATTGTATTTTCAAAAAAAAATCCTAGAAATTCAAGTCAGTTGAAAAAATAAAATATTTCAATTTGGACATACCCACTTTTGAAAAACTCCCATTGAAAATGCGTGTTTTTGATACAACACCGCATGGACATACACGAGTTTGTTTGTCGTTGACAGTACTACTACGCTACGACTGATCGATCATCTTGAGTGATGGCGCTCTCTGATTGGTCTAAATAGACATGTTTGACTTTGATTAAAACAACCTCGTGGATAAATCTGAGTTTGAAAAAAACTCTTATTTCAATCACCATTTTGCATTGATTTTACGTGGAGATATCTTATTTTGAAGAATGCATATTTATCCAGGACTACATACTATGAGTTACGTTTCCGTATACAATTTATCTCAAAAATGTCATAATGTGGACATACCTGTTTTTGAAAAGCGTCGACACATATGAGCCCACTCCTTTTGATACTCGTAGTTTCTCTCTTAAATATATTTCCTGCTGTTTATTTTAAGATATACGAGTAAATGCGATTTTGGAACGTATTTAAATATGTACATACTATGTTGCTATAAATAAATCTATATATATTATTTATAGTTAAGGCATTAACGTTGTGGAAGTTAAAAGACATTGTAATTTGTTTTATCAAACACTGTTTAGTCCACTTTATAAAACGGTATAACCATACCGGTGTCAAGGCTTGCACCCCATCATCAGGGGAGCACAAACAAGACTGAATTATGTTCGAACTGTTACCGATATACACGCTTCTAACGGTAAACATTCGGGTTGAGGACTGGGGGTGAAGGGAGGGATGCGACAATCTCGGCGAGCAGCGGAGAGATTCTTGGGTTATATGGTATGTGTTTGCCAGATGTTCACCTCGATGCACTGACTTAGAAATTTCCAGGGCCTCTAATCTGCAATTTATTTCCGTTACTACTGATATGTAAGAATTTGGCATCATCGATAGAAAATGTGAGGTTTTGAAGGTGACAATGATAAGCTATTACAGAATAAATTAGAGGATTTGTTAAGGACATTTTCTATCGACGATGCCAATTTCTTACATATCAGTAGTAACGGAAATAAATTGGACATATTAGAGGCCCTAGAAATTTCTGAGTCAGTGCATCGAGGTGAACATCTGGCGAACACACATATCCCAAGAAACTCTCTGCTGCTTGCTGAGGTTGTCTCATCCCTCCCTTCACCCCCAGTCCTCAAACCGAATGTTTACTGTTAGAAGCGTGTATCTCGGTACCAGTTCGAACAGAATTTCGTCTTGTTTGTGCTCCCCTGATGATGGGCTGAAAGCCTTGAAACCGGTAAGGTTATACCGTTACAAAAAAGTGGAATAAACAGTGTTTGATAAAACAAATTACAAAACCTTTATTTATTTATTTGATATACAAACAATTAATCATTACCCCGTTGGGATAGGCAGAGAGAATAGATCACCAGACTTCGTCATTTTTACACATTTTACTAGACATCTCATATTTATGAGTATTACTTTAGAAATTGCCCATACTTAAGAAATTGTAGAACGGTTCCTGTGACAGTTTACAAATTTGCCCCAATACAACCTTGTAACGACATTCAGTAATTTAAATTATTTTATCAACTTTAATATAAGCCTCGATTCTAATAAAAAGCACGTTATTTAGGTAAATACATTACATTAAGCTAAAAATAATGACAAATGAATACATCTTGTTACAAATCAGCAAAAATGTGTCAGTTTGTTAAAATCAAATAATTTTTGGTGACGTTTGTCAAAAGTCACTACGTTAGTCTGCATTGGCTAGGGATGGGGTATTCGATAATTGGATCTTCGATTTTTTTATACCTTAAATATAATGTTCGTAATTAGTATTAATTCATAGTGGATCTTGGCCTATTTAAAGATATATACAAATCATACAATACATTAGAAAGTCAGTATAATGATAATTAGGAATTATAACGACAGTTTAGAGAAAAACAATTTTTCGATTTATAAAAAAATTATTCGATTTGTAAAAAAAAAACGATTTTACCCCATCCCTTTGAGACATGACGTTTCAAACGTCACGGGAATCATCCTACATTTTCTCAAGTATAACATAGTAGCTGCATTGAAATTAATACAACCCTACATATGCAAAGCGTGTGCTCTGCAACCTTTATCATACATTTGACCTTCCAGGGTTGAACATTATCTTGGTGGAAGGTCACATAATGTCAAAGCTTGTAGATTATGTGATTTGGTCTTATTAATTGAAATTTGTTTCGTTTGTTTTCCCCGTGTGTCGGCCCTGGAAGCAAGTTACCATATACCAAAGTTTGCCTGCTAACGAGGGTTATTAACGCGGTATCCTCGAGGGAACAGGGTTAATGTTCCACAGGAGTTTTAAGGCCGCATAAGGCGAAAGATTTGTACCATAACTTGATATACACGAGAACCATTGTTTAGTCTTAAGGCGCAATTCGACTGAGGCAACACTGAACGACATGAGGCATGCGACTTTTTTCCCAGTGTTGCCTGTTCCTAGGTGTGCGACTATGTGCCACAAATTTTAACAATGTCGCATGCGGATTTTGACTCCCCGATTCGCATGCGCTTTGTCGTCAATACGTGTAGCATGCGTCTTAAACAATTCTATCAGACGGCAACACCAGTTTGGTACATTCTGTGTTTACAAACAATCGCGGCGGCTGTATATTTGGTAATAGTTTTGAATCGTAGAAAAAAAAAGAAAGCCACGGTGTTGGAGAAGAGAATACCATATATCTTTGTAGTCAAGAAGCTTAGAATGATGAAAAGCTGAACGAAAATTCTTGATTTTTTTTCACATCGATTACAGTGCAATCGTATTTACTCGCTAACTGCTTCAGTTTATAATTTTTTATCCTGTTGTCTTTATAATCACTCATTTTATTATTCCATAACTCCGGTGAATTATGATAATCTTCAATAAACAAGGTAGTTTTATCACCTTGCTTATTGAAGATTATCACTCCATGTCGCACCACTCCATGTCGCACGCTACAAGCCGCACCGATCCGCTGACTTTCGGATAACGGCGACATTGTTCCACACGCTGAAACATGTCGAAAGGTGACGCATGCATCCCGGCAACAACAATCAACATGTAGCGTGCTACAAAGATACTTGCTTCTTGTCGCTTCGTGTTCCTTCAATTGAAAGACTGTGTGTAGCACGCGTCAATGCCGCATGCTACATGTTGTCTAAATGTTGCCTCAGTGGAATTGCGCCTTTAATATCTTGATGTAATGATTCCTGGAGGTCGATGGGGACGTTAACATAGCTTTTATTTTCTCACTTATGTGTACAATAACGACATTTGTGGCTTAGTTGGTAAGTTGCCTGTCTCTCAATCTTGAGGTTGCAGGTTCAAATCCCGCTAGAACCCAGATTAAAAAAATAAAGTATTTCAGTCTGGTTTTCACTTAAAGGCACTTTAACCTTATTTCTGATTGGTGGGAAGAGATTAACAAATGGCAATATGCCTACCAGGTTGTATTGTTTACAATTTTATTTATTTTATACATGCCAAAATAAACATAATTTGAGAAAAAACAACAGGTAATTTAATTCGGACACGCAATTTTAATGGATAAAAAATCCTCGCGTTTCGGTGCAAACATATGTATTCAATATAATACACATGTAAAAATGAGCGATTTAAAATCGGAAAAATAAGAATATTCATAGCCAATCGCTTAAATTAAATTAATTAAATTTGAAGCCAAAAGTGATAGAAATTTAACTGAAAACATGAAAAAAACCATCGGCCGACGTTCACAAAACGGGCTAAGCGACCACCTCAAACGAAAGCCCGCGAGCTACTGAAGCGAGAGAAGCGAGCGAACTGATATTCTATTTCTTGCGTTCCCATATACCGAAGCAGAGTGAGAGTGAGACGTGAATAGCGTCGCTTCCTCACCCATAGCGGTTTTTTAGAATGAATATACCTACGTCACACACTGGCACACGTTTGACTGTATTGGTTAATTTATTCCCGATTTTCACAAAATATCTCTGATGTGGCCGATAAGTGCTGATTATTATTAATATTATTTTTTCATTCAATGCGTAAATGTATTACGGAGGAATACCCACCTAAAATCTGAACCCAGTATTTATTATATGTATAGAGATATTAAAGTGTTTAGAAGCAATGTGTACTAGTTACACATCACAGGGAGGGAAGGGTTAAGGAGAAACGGGATTGTTAAACGTACAAATGACGACAGAATTGCGAAATATTTTTTACTATCTGATTTCATTGGAGTTTGTTCTGAAACTCTGACACGTGGTCATACTTCTTTAGTTTAAATATTAATAGGTGTGGAAAATGTAGAGAATTCCGTCTGCGAGTGTGGTCTGGATGATGAAACTATAGACTCTGTATGTTTTTGTTATCCTTTACGAGACAGGTTTGATTTACTAAAGCCAACATCTTCACCGCGTCCAATGAATGTTGCGTTTCTTCTTTCTTCGTGGAACTTTTCCATTTATAGATCGATTGTTAAATTTTTGAAGCTAAATCAGTTGAAACTTTGAATTATCTAGAATTGTAATTTTTTTAAATGACTTTTATTATATTGACTTTACAATTTCATAATGACTTTAATTGGGTGGCACAAATCATCCTAGTTGGGTTGCCTATTTAAAAAAAAGTTCTACAGCCGGCCCTGTCATAACATTTCTAATGATAATGTTATCGTTTAGAAGAGAAAAGAAATATGATACTTCAACACAAAGGGGTGCTAAATATAATGTTACAATAGAAGAAAAAAAAAGTCCTTTGGGGAAAATATATAATAATTTTGAGAAAAATTCTGAACAATAGAAAACAAACAGAAAGAAATATTATATAGTATTGGAATCTCTCATCTAATGCGGTTATTGCTTACTTGAAAAGTGCCCCATTAAGGGTGTATTCTATTTTAGAAATTCGAGAAAACCGTTTTTTTCGTTTTTTGCATATTCTTAAAGTTTAGACCTTTAAAAATATGTTCTCAAAAGAAAATTTTAAAGTTCTCAATATTTACGAAGTTATAGCTATAAATGAGGCAGCAATTACACCGCACCGGAATGACTCACACAATAATCTCAAAACTTAAAACGCGTTTTTCTCTAAACTATTTTTTTTGACCTGGTCGACATAAAATCTCAAGTTTTATCCAACCGATTGCCTTTAAATTCAGCATAAAACTTTAATAAACTCTTTCTAACCGTCTCTACCTTGTAAAATTTAAAACTAATCTTTTTACTATTTTTTTTTAATTAAAAAAATTTAAAAAAAAAGGGTAGAAAAATTGAACTCTTTTTCATACAGCCATTTCTCGTATTTTTTTTTCTTTGGTACCAACTATAACGACATTATTTGTTATTAAAAAACTGTGTATGATTTTTATTTTAAATTTACGAAAGGATTCCAATCTTGTCGACCAGTTTACCCCATTTTTTCCACGACAAGATATAACAGCTGATAATATCTTGAATTTTAATTTTTTTTTGTACATTCTCAAATCGTTAGTAAACAAACTGTAAAGAATGTATAAAATATTTTTTGTTTTTTTTATTTAGTCTGAAAAAACGCCCGAAATTCACGTCTCTAGAGTAGAATAGCCCCTTAATCGAAAGGTATTGTGTAATATAAATAGAGTTATAAGCTATACAATTCGGAATTTCACTACCTTTTTATGAATTGAAGTGGTAAAATGTTTCATCGTTTTCACTTTTATTGCACATACAATATGGCAGGCTTATTACCAGGAATAAACAGTGTTTGATAAAAATAAATTACAATGTATTTAAACCTCCACAATGTTAATGCCTTAACTATAAATAATATATTAACAAAACAATTGAAGGAGGTATTTCAATTGAGGGAAACGTAATAAGTAAGAGAAACAGGAGAGTATTTATGATTTCATTTCTATTTTTTTGTAACTTAAAATTAAACGATTTTTGGTAAAATACTCGATTAAAACAGTTTAAGTGTCCAATACGAGCTAATGTTTCCGAGACGAGCTAATGTGTCGGAGATGAGCTAATGTGTCCAGGATAAGCGTATGTGTCAATGACTAGCTAATGTGACCAAGACATGCTAATGTGTCCGAGATGAGTTAATGTGTCCGAGACGAGCTAATGTGTCCAAGACAAGCTAATGTGTCCAAGACGAGCTAATGCGCCCGAGACGAGCTAATGTGTCTAAGACAAGCTAATGTATCCGAGACGAGTTAATGTGTCCAAGACGAGCTAAAGTGTGCGAGATGAGCTAATGTGTCAGAGACGAGCTAATGTGCCCGAGACAAACTAATATGTCCGAGACGAGCTAATGTGTTTAAGGCGAGCTAATGTGTCCAAGACGAGCTAATGTGCCCGAGATGAGCTAATGTGTCCTAGACGAGCTAATGTATCCGAGACGAGTTAATGTGTCCAAGACGAGTTAATGTGTCTGAGATGAGCTAATGTGTCAGAGACGAGCTAATGTGCCCGAGACGAGCTAATGTGTCCAAGACGAGCTAATGTGTCCAAGACAAGCTAATGTGCCCAAGATGACCCAGAAATTGTTGTATTACAATAAGCCCGCCAAATGTACCATGTTTAACCATGTACACAAAAGAATGAACGTAAATTACTTACCATTTTCTTAAATGTGGTTTCAAATTATAAATCGCGTAAATCGAAAAACGTACTTATCAAAACCACATTAATTGAGTGATACGAGTATTGCGTGCAAACATTTTTATGGTTGGGAACTTTTATAAAAAAAAACGCCCGAAGAACTTAAAAAGCACAGTTTCATAACACCTGTTAATCCGAAAGCACTTAATATTCAAAGGTTCATTGTACAACTCTTTTGTTATACCATACAATACTATACGATACAATAAAGCCTAGTTTATGTTGTTGCTTCTTTTGACTAATCAGAAAAATGTGCTTTATCTGAATGCCTCAAAGATTGAATAGAATATGGAAAATAAGTCGCCTCATTTAGTTTGTATGTACCTTTTCATATATGTCACAGTGGTGTTATTTGCAGCTGACCGGGCAACCTATAGAGTATGTCGACATTTTCATAGTGGTGCATCTCTGCAGCTGACCGGGTAACCTATATAGCAAGTCGACGAATTTAAAGTGGTGTATCTCTAAAGCTGACCAAACAACGTTTAGAGCGAGTCGACATTTTTATAGTGGTGGATCTGTGCAGCTGACCGAGCAAAGCAAACAAACAGATTTTTAGTGTGTACTTCTACAGCTGAACGAGCAACCTATAAAACAAGTCGACAGTTTTATAGTGGAGTATCTCTAAAGCTGACCGAGCAACCTATAGAGCAAGTCGAAAGTTTCGAAAGGAAACCTAATTACTCGAAACCTTGAAGGATTTCTCAGGATAAGATCTATTTTTTTACAACACCAACACGCCATTTCCCTGTCGGGGTAGTCAGAGAGGGCAGACCACCTATTTTCCTATGTTTACACACATTCTTGTCCTCTGCTACATCCATACACCTTCTAATTCAACTTTAACGATTTCTCTAAATGTCTACGTTTCTTTGTTTCAATATATAATTCGTTTGATCGAACCATACTTTCCTTGCTTTTCCTCTCACACTCCTTTTACCCACATTTGGACTAAATATCTGTTTTCTTAGCCTTTCTACATTCATTCCTTTCAAATACTTAAACCAACTCAACGTATTTTTTTTCACCTTACTCAATACATCAGCCTGAAGGTCACAGTCATCTCTTATCCCTTCATTCCGTATTCTTTCATACATTATCGCTCCGTGTATTCTTCTCAATGCACAACTTTCTCCAGCATTCATTTGGTTCCTTTTTTTTCACGTTTACATTCTCCCGTACATCAAAGTTGACACCAAAACACTATTGTGGACTATCATTTTAGAAAACTTTTGATACTCTCCGATTAGAGTACATATGTTTTAGTGCATCACTGACATTTTTTTCCTATCGCTACACGCCGTTCGATATCTCTCTTAACTCTTCCATCATCTGTGTAAATACTACCCAAACAGGAACTTTTTTCTAATCACTCGGTCATATGCTTTTTCTAAGTCCACAAACGCTTCGCACATGAAACTATGTAAATATTAAACAACCAGGGTTACACAACGTATCCTTGCTTTACCCCTTTCGAAATATTAAACCACTTAGTCAAGCACTTAAAATCATCCTATGGTAGAAAAAATAGATTTACAGTACCTGCAAATAAGGCTGCACCCTGTACTGCGACATCCCGTTTCCATATCCCAGGTTATTCAGCATTTCAGGACTGAATCGGTTGAACAGTCCTCCCCATGCATACGTGGCAGGCAGCCATATTGCCAGCATAGCTATTACAGCAATTGGGCCCAGCATCGTGCGACCGGCAGACATCTTGAATAGGTAGTTTGGATCGACACCGACAGGTGGCTTATCAACAACTGCAACAAAGTAATAAAATTATCATGAATTAACGTAACAAAGGTTTCGGCATTAACTTTGTGGAACTCCGTTTAAAACAACGTTATTTCCAATAATTATCTAGTCTTAGTGTTTGCCGGACCTCGTAGTCGAGGATCCCCTTAACATTTTAAAATCAATTCATTTGAAATCGAAATTGTGGAGATTTCCTTCTTTATTTTTTTCTCCTCCTTATGCGAGTGTGCCTTTGCACACTAGCAAACTGACTAACTGTACCGCTGAACTGATCCCGACGGCACACCGAAGAGAGGCGATTGGATCACACCGGCATGTTTTTTCCCGTTTTCTTTAAAAAATGGATATGACCGAACCCATAGATACTTAACACCAGGCGGAAAACATACCTGTGTCATTCGAAGGGGGAAGCAAAGCGCGAGGTTTGAACCGGCGACCTCCTGCACGGAAGTCTAGTGCGTTACCGTACGGCCATGCACGTCTTTCCACTAATTATATTTCGTTTCTCGTCAATGTCGTTGCTGGGAATGACGAGAAACATTACAAACCTCTCGATCTTTGATCGTTGCTGGACCTCGTAGTCGACGATCCCTTCGCCATTCCAACGTCAATTCAGTTGGGAAGTGGAGCTGTGCGTGGAATTTTTTTTTGTTTCTTTGAAGTTAGTGAGCACACCAACATGCTCACCAACGTGTTGCACACCGCTGTACGGATCTGATGGCACACCGAAGTTAGATGGTCTGAACATACCACCATTTCCCCCCCTCCCCTCTTTTTTTAAAGAATAGATATGATCGAGGTCATATGTATATTTAAACTGAATAATAGGCGAAAAAAATCCCTGTGTCATTCGAAAAGAGTAGGTAGTACACAGTGCGAGGATTTTTACTAGAACACCATACTATCCCATTTCGATATATGGATGTAGAAGGGGCGTACATAGTTAGCCCCTTCTACATCCATACATCTTTTGAGACAACTTCTAAGATTTCTCTGACTTTTGACGTTTCCTTCTTTCAGAATATCATTTACTTGATCCAACCATACTTTCATTGGTCTTCTTCTAACACGCCTTCAACCCACATTGGTCTTCTTCTAGCACGCCTTCAACCCACATTGGTCTTCTTCTAACACGCCTTCAACCCACATTGGTCTTCTTCTAACACGCCTTCAACCCACATTGGTCTTCTTCTAACACGCCTTCAACCCACATTGGTCTTCTTCTAACACGCCTTCAACCCACATTGGTCTTCTTCTAGCACGCCTTCAACCCATATTGGTCTTCTTCTAACACGCCTTCAACCCACATTGGTCTTCTTCTAACACGCCTTCAACCCACATTGGTCTTCTTCTAACACGCCTTCAACCCACATTTGCACTATATATCTGTCTTTTTAGTCTTTCTTCATTCATTCATTCTGTTGAATTGCCCAAACCATCTCAACGTTCTTCATCTTATTTAACACATCAATCTTAAGTTCACATACACCCTTAATCACTTCATTCTATCATACATTGTCACTTCTTGTATTCTTTTCAATGCAAACATTTCTACGGGATTTATTCTGCTCCTCTCAGTATTTTTCCACGTCCACGTTTCGCTCTCGTACAGTAAAGTCGGCAACCAAATACTTTTGTGGACTATCATCTTAGCGGATTTTGATACTATCCGGTTGGTGTCATTATTTTGAGATAATAAAGAAAAGGAACACTAGAGGGTGATTAGACATTAATTTAAAACCGTATCATAAAGTTTCAAGTTACGCATTTATCCTTGAACAGGGTGTTTAAACTAGGATACACCCCTTTAACTCTAAAATTAATTAAATGAATCCACTTAACAACCCCATTTCTTCACCCTTCTTGAAATTCACCTTAAATGTTAAGTAAGCCGAGTTATTTGACTAAACATACTTTATGAAACCCCCAAAATATATGTACCATCACACCATACCCCTGTTGGAGTAGGCAGAGAGGAATTATTTCTTAATTCGATTAATCTTTTGACCGATTCGCTACTCCAATCTAGTGGTAATAATAATTAATTAATTAATAATAAATTGATTATTATAGTCATTAATAATTAATTAATAATCATTTATATTAATAATAATAATAATTCATTAATATTAATTAATAATTATAATATTAATTACATATTATTAATTAATATTTATATTTTAATTAAATGATTAATTATTAATATTAATTAATTAATTATTATTAATAATAATTAATAGAATAAATTAATAATATTAATATTATTATTAATTATTATCATTAATTAATATTAATTATATTTTATTTCTTAAATTATATTTATTAATTATAATTAATTAATTATTATTAATTTAATTTAAAATTATTAAATTAATGAAATTGAATGAAATATAAATATTTTTTATTATAATACCATATTTAATTTTAAATTTAATAAATAAATAAATTTATTTATTTATCGTTCATTTATCAAATTATTCATTTATATTATTAATAATTATAAATTTATATTAAATGTCTATTATTTATTTATTTATATTAACATAAATAAATATTAAAGATAATTTGAAATATAGCCATTAAAGTCGGAGAAGGGGAAGCGTTTCACTTTTCGTGACGTTCAGGCCAATTTGCCCTACCGCGCCTATAGAAGTTTCACTTCAAAAAACATCATGGTACAGCTTTGCTTTACAATAAATAGAATTGCCGCTGGAATGACGAGGATATACTCGACTAAGATGCTCTGCAATGAACGTACAAAGATAACGATGGAAAGTTTATATTATATAATTTCTTACTAAAACGTTGTGCTTTGACTGAACTCGCTGTTTCGGAAATGGGTAAACTTTCTTAAGTTCAAAATATAAAAGTTTTTTTTTAAGTTAACAGATAAAAGAATTTGATTAAACTTAACACAACTTTGGGTTTAACAATCAAATTTTTTTAAAACACAAGTTTTAAGAGTTGTAATGTTGAACAAATAACACAGAAAAGTACGAGTAGAATACATGCCAAAGAAATGGAGACGAGATCCTTGGTTACGAGGTGCGGCAACGACGACAATCTAAGCTGCACGCGCCACCCATATCTGTACCTCAAATCAGGCAAAAAATACAGCCAGGCAAGTTCGCGACGCCATCTGTGTTTTATTCAAGAATTTAAAAAAAATGCTCAATTTGAAAGACCCTTTATGTTATATATATACGAGTATGATATACTCGTAAATACATCCCGAAATCACGCATATGTGTACATATAAATGGCAGCAAATACATTTAAGAGAGAAGCTATCAAAAGGTCTGGGCTCATCTCATAGCATATGCCTGCCGAGATCAACCCCATTAATATAGGGCGAGACCACTAGATTTTCAGCCCACACCCTTGTACATGTAAATTAAGGAAAAAAAAACACAAAATAATTAATGACTTGCATCAGGTTCTACAAGTGAGCCCGTGTGTTTTCTATATCTCAAGATCTATCCATAAAATTCTCGAAAAAACGAATTCTTCTTGTTCTATGTAAGCGTTGTTCCACTAATAACAAATCTAAGTTCTTTACCACTATAAAATATGTGTTCCACAGTTACGTAAGTCTTCTTGACAAAATTTGGTAATATTTAGTGATGTACATACACATATTGAATTTAAACATACATATTATATTATTTATAGTTAAGGCATTAACATTGTGGAGGTTTAAACCATCGATAGAAAATGTCCTTAACACATCCTCTAATTTATTCTGAAATGGCTAATCATTGTCACCGTGAAAACCACACATTTTCTATCGATGATGCCAAATTCTTAGATATCAGTAGAAACGGAAATACGAGTAAATTGGACAGATTAGAGGTCCTAGAAATTTCCAAGTCAGTGCATCGAGGTGAACATCTGGCAAACACATATCATATAACCCAAGAATCTCTCCGCTGCTCGCCGAGATTATCTCATACATCCCTTCACCCCCAGTCCTCAACCCGAATGTTTACCGTTAGAAGCGTGTATCTCGGTACCAGTTCGAACAAAATTCAGTATTGTTTGTGCTCCCTGAAGATGAGGTGAAAACCTTGAAACCGGTAGGGCTATACCGTTACAAAAAGTGGAATAAACAGTGTTTGATAAAACAAATTACAAAATATTAAATAATTTTAAATAATTGCTTTGTAATTACTTTGTTATTATTACTACTGCTTTATTGTGTCTCCTGTACATGTTAGTTTAAAATAACGTTTAGTATTTTTTGTCAATAATTTTAAGTATTTGTATAACTTGTCATATGTGTATTTGTATATAAAAGACATTGTTGTGTCGTAAATTAAATAAATAAATAAAAAAAAAACAAGTATAGTACCCGACGGTAAGTAATACACATCGGGCTTAAGATAGAGACTGTCGCTTTGTAGAGCGTCGTCTTTGTCGCACGATACACTAACAGTTCGTGCGACAGAGACGACGCTCTACAAAGCGACAGTCTCTTTCTTAAGCCTGATGTGTATTACTTCCGCTGGGTACAATATTTTGTAATCTTGCCCGAACGAACGTCTTTCAAATGCAGATTAGAAAGATTTGATGAAGGTATCCCATTAAAGTATATAAATTGACAAAGTTTGAAATCAAAAACATGAAAACGATTAATTTATAATGGAAATTAAGTTTATATCGTGTGAATATTGTAAGGTTAAATCGTAAATTATAAACGAAAGCTGTTAACTACAGAATACGAACAGAATACCCCTCGTTATTTCAGTTATAATTGGCAATTAGGTTTACCTAAACTAATTACTGAATTTTGAATAATGGATAAGGCAAAACTGTGCTGGTTTGTAAAGCCAATATCGTTTCAGAAAACTCAATCTGTCCTTTATCTTCCGAAAGTTAAAATTGAATAACAGAAGAGACGATCAAACTGTTTTTCGATCTTTGATTAAAACGAGAGAACCGATTATTTCAATAATCTACACGCAAGCCTTGATTTTAATTTCAGGTTTCGTTTCAAATGAAACTGACACATAATTTAAGGGGGTATAATCTATAGAGGCGTGAATTTCGGGCGTTTTTTTAGACTGAATAAAAAAAACAAAAAAAATTTTTAGTATATATTTTTTGACAGTTTGTTTATTGATGATTTGAGAATGTATGATACAAAAAAAATAATTTAAATTCAAGATGTTATCAGCTGTTATATCTTGTAAAAAAAGGGGGTAAGCTGGTCGACATGATTTGAACCTTTTTGTAAATTTAAAACCAAAATCATGCACATTTTCTTAATAAAAAATAATGTCGTTATAGTTGGAACCAAAGAGAAATAAAATACGTAAAATGGCGGCTGTCTGAAAAAAGTTTCAACTTTTTTTCCAACCTTTATAGTAAAAAAAATTGTTTCAAATTTTCCAAGGTACAAACGGTATAAAAATATTTGTCAAAGTTTCATACCAAATTTAAAGGCAATCGGTTGGATAGAACTCAAGATTTTATGTCGACCAGGTCGAAAAAAGTAGTTTCGAGAAAAAGGCGTTTCAAGTTTTGAGATTATTGCCGAGTCATTCCGGTGCCGCGTAATTGCTGCCTCATTTATAGCTATAACTTCGTAAATATTGAGAACTTTAAAACTTCCTTTTGAGAATATATTCTTAAAGGTCTAAACTTTAAGAATATGCAAAAAAAAACAAAAAAAAGGATATTTTTCAAATTTCTGAAGTAGAATACCCCCTTAAGTAAAATATATAAATACAATCACGCTGTCCCTGTCTTGGGGTATGCAGAGAGAAGAGATTGTCAATCTTTCTTATCACGGGGCAAATATTACGCCTCTTTTACATCAATACACTTTCTTATAGAGCTTTTACAATTTCTCTGACTTTCAAAGTTCTGTTATGTTCCCAAATGTTGACACCAAATCGAAAATTCAATTTGAAGATCAATCAATGATCAGTGTAATGGTGTCTTCTACACTTAACACCTTGCGAAGTCGATCTTGAAAAGGACTATCGACAGATAGTCCTCTGACGTGAATAACTTTGAAAGGGTAGTTACTCAATTTAGGGATGTTGTGGTGGCACTTGTTTAATAAGAAAGATTTGAATTGTAGGAATATGTTTATTTAATAACACAGCGATACAATGCTACTCAAAGTGATGTCAGTATTATTCAAAGTGATGCCAGTATTACAACACAGCGATACAATGTTACTCAAAGTGATGACAGTATTATTCAAAGCGATGGCAGTATTACATAGCGCATTCCCCTGACCTAGCACCTTCAGGTTACTATCTCTTTACCTCCCTGAAGCTGCACATGGGTGCAAAAAGGTTTTCAACCGACGAGGAGGTAAAGGAGGAGGTGGAGAAGTGGATGGAGGGGTTGGCGGGAAACTACTTCGAGAAAGGCATCAAAAAGTTGATACCCCGCTTCACCACCTGCATTGAGAGGAATGGCGACTATGTCGAAAAATAGCTTACATATGTACTACGGTAACCACGTATTTTTTTTGTTTAAATAAAAAAAATTGTAACCTACTTAAATTCAGTACACTTACTTTCTGGATATGCCTCGATACAATGCTACTCAACACAGCGATACAATGCTACTCAAAGTGATGTCAGTATTATTTAAAGCGATGGCAGAATTACAACATAGCGATACAATGTTACTCAAAGTGATGACAGTATTATTCGAAAAAAATAATCATTAACATGACCTTATCATACTCGTATGTTATATACTATTGGAGCTGGTCGGTTCCTCTAAACATGTGGTTCCTTATCATTTGAGTTTTACAGGAAAAACAGAAAAAACGCTCAAGTTGTACGTCGCCGCAAACTCAATCCATATCGAACCATCATTCGCCTGCACCAACCCATGCTGGCTTTAAAATTATCTTCTGTTATATTTTCGTTTCTTGCAATATTCGCGAGCTTTCAACTTCAATACTTCTCTTGTTATGGGGAACCCCTTTCCGCGTACTTCCATGACGTAGTCTGCTACCTTCCTGTCAATCTATTCAAATCGTCCTATCTTAGGCCCCCGGAATGCTTTTCTTGAGGAATGTGCATTCGTCAAGTCATGTTTTATTATTTTCCGTGATACCGTATTGTCTGGCAGCCCCACACAGTTGTTGGTTGTTTCTGCAGCACGCACCATCATAACCTTCAAATCGGAATCATTGCTTCTGCGTATTCCTTGATTCACTTGATTTTTTCGAGCTCCTCGTCTTTCAATATGGTCAGTCATAATATATTTTTAGGTAGCAAAGATGCAAAACGAAGCACAGTACAAAAAAAAACACCTCAAAACTGTCAGAAATGACTACGCACAGGCTATGTGTAAACAGTGTCGCCTTTTGAACGCTCTCATTACAATGTAGCCATTTCGCTAATCGCGAGTAGTGAATTTATTGTTACCCACTATGTTTGTGACTCGAATATATGGCGACCCCCCTATTTACCTGTCGCCTTTTTAAATAAAAACCTCGCCTTATAGTCGGGCTAAAACGGTATGAAGCACTGGCTACTGTTTTTTTTTATTATTTTAATTAAGGATATACAGTAACCGGCAGTAAGTAATAAACATCGGGCTTAAGAAAGAGACTGTCGGCTATAATCGGCTAACTTCGACTTTGTAGAGCGTCGTCTCTGTCGTTCATATACGTGTTCCGTCGCGATTTGTCAGTCAATCGCGCGACAGAGACGACGCTCTACAAAGCCGATTGTGGCCGACAGTCTCTTTCTTAAGCTCGGTGTGTATTACTTACCGCCGGGTACTGTACGTTTATAAATAAATAAATATCTGAAAATAAATCAAATCACCGTAAACCGAAGGTGACCTGTAATAAATTAAATATAACTTCGTTAAGCCAGTATTATTTCAGAAAGCTAAATATGTTCTTTCAGCTTTGATTGGATTAAGTTTGCAAAGATCCGAGAATTGAAATTTAATAAAAAGAAATGGCGGATCAATCGTTTGATGATCGCTTTCTCAATATTCATGAATACTTTGACGTCAGTGTATTAATCAATGGCCTACGTGGTCTTGTTGATGAGACGTTATCTTCTGAACCAGGGATTACGGGTTCAATTCTCGTTGGGACCGATAAAAAAACAGAATCAATGTAGCACTAATACATATTTAAGTATATTCGAACTGGACAGTCAATAAAAAAACAGAATCAATGTAGCACTAATACATATTTGTGTATACTCGAACTGGACAGTCAATCAAAAAAACAAAATCAATGTAGCACTAATACATATTTGTGTATACTCGAACTGGACAGTCAATCAAAAAAACAGAATCAATGTAGCACTAATACATATTTGTGTATTCTCGAACTGGACAGTCAATCAAAAAAAACAGAATCAATGTAGCACTAATACATATTTGTGTTTATTCGAACTGGACAGTCAATCAAAAAAACAGAGTCAATGTAGCACTAATACATATTTGTGTATACTCGAACTGGACAGTCAATCAAAAAAACAGAATCAATGTAGCACTAATACATATTTGTGTATACTCGAACTGGACAGTCAATCAAAAAAACAGAATCAATGTAGCACTAATACATATTTGTGTATTCTCGAACTGGACAGTCAATCAAAAAAACAGAATCAATGTAGCACTAATACATATTTGTGTATTCTCGAACTGGACAGTCAATCAAAAAAACAGAATCAATGTAGCACTAATACATATTTGTGTATACTCGAACTGAACAGTCAATCAAAAAAACAGAATCAATGTAGCACTAATACATATTTGTGTATATTAGAACTGGACAGTCAATCAAAAACACAGAATCAATGAAGCACTAATACATATTTGTGAATACTTGAACTGGACAGTCAATCAAAAACACAGAATCAATGAAGCACTAATACATATTTGTGTATACTCGAACTGGGCAGTCAATAAAAAAAACAGAATCAATGTAGCACTAATACATATTTGTGTATACTCGAACTGGACAGTCAATCAAAAAACCAGAATCAATGTAGCACTAATACATATTTGTGTATACTCGAACTGGACCGTCAATCAAAAAAACAGAATCAATGTAGCACTAATACATATTTGTGTATACTCGAACTGGACAGTCAATCAAAAAACCAGAATCAATGTAGCACTAATACATATTTGTGTCTATTCGAACTGGACAGTCAATCAAAATTTGCAATTCATAAACAGTATTCAAGTGCCAACTTTGATTCAAGGGAATGAAGCGAAGACTTGGAAAAAGACTGATAGGAATCGAATAAATGCGTGCACTGAGAAGAATACATGGGAGCACAATATATGACAGAATATATTGTATAATAAATTGACTAGAAATTAATGTGACCTTAAGACTGCCAACCTTCTTTGATGTATTGAAGCAAAACGTAGAAAATACTTATAGAAGCCGAAGAAGTATTGTAAAAGTGTACGCATTGAGACAATACATAGAGTGACAATGTATGACAGAATACGAAAAGAAGTGATAAGGGATGAATGTGAACTTAAGGGGGATGTGTTGAGTAAGGTGGAGAAGGAGCACGCTGATATGGTTTGGGCATATGGAACTAATGAATGAAGAAAGTAGTCTGAGATTTATTTATTCATTTATTCAACACTTTTATTGCAAATACAATCTGATAGGCTTATTGCCAGGTGGTAATCTCTTCCAACCAACAGAACGAAAAAAGACTAACGAAACAAATATGGTATATGATGAAATGTGAGTGGAACTCTTGGTTGAGGTAGATTAAGAAAAGCATGGTTAGATCAAGGGAAGATTTTTTTTAGTTTATTTAATACTTAATACAATCTGGTGGGTTTATTGCCAGGGGGTAATCTCTTCTAACCAACCAGACAAAAATTAATGAAGAAAGTTACATGGCAGCAAAATATAGTCAAAAGATTATTCATATTTATGAAATTTATGGATATAAACAAATTAAAGTAAAAGTGAGATATCATCAATCAAAGGAAAAGGGAGGGATGATGGAGAGGAAAGGTAAATCAGGAATGAAACACGTTATATTACTGACTAGAAATTAGGAGATTTTTCAGTCGCTTCTTAAAGCATGCCAATGACAGAGCGAGTCTAACATTGGTTTGTAACTGGTTCCAGAGTCTCACTGCATGGACAGTAAAAGACGACGTAAAAAGAAAAAAAAACGGTGAACTAGGAAGGCCAATAAACAATCTCTGTTTGAGCGTAGCGCAAATCCATGATCGGAAAGACGCTGAAAATTGTCGGCAAGGTAAGAGGGTGGCGGGACAGTTAAGGACACGACAGAGATAGTATGTGAATTTGTCTTTTATTTTTCACGTTCTTCTTTATATTGCACCCTCAGGCCTACGTAAAACAAGTGATTTTTCAAAGCAATTTGCCTGTTTCCCATATATTAATGTAATCTGGTACCATAGACAATGTAATATTGGGTGTCAACGTAAGTTGTGTCCGTTTTTTTCCAAATTTAAAAATGAGCACCAAAAGTAAATCAAAATGGTAAAGGTTATACGATTATCTGCTCTACAAGATATTGTGTTTGCTTTTACGTTACATATATTATTTTATTTGATTACAAGCCTTCAAAATGGAATGTCAAGTAGACGAAAATGAGCATTTTCGACACCTTCTTCTGTTCGCGTTTAATCGAAGGAATAAAGCTGCCAAAGCTGCTCGCGATATTTGCGAAGTGTACGGTGAAGATGCTATGAATAAAAGAACAGCTCGATGGTTTTTGCGTTTCAAAGACGGTAATTTCGACCTGAAAGACATGGAGCGTTCCGGACGACCAGTAGACATCGATGAGGACCACTTAAAGCAGATATTCATGAAGATCCCCGTATCGTATAACCTGTACCATTTTGTTTTACTCTTGGTGCTCATTTTTAAGTTTGAAAAAATAAACGGACACAACTTATGTTAACACCTAATACATAAGAAATTATTTTTAGTTTAAATTTTCAAACACTTTTTGACTCCAATTATTTAAGTCAAAGTTAATCCTTTAAACTCAAAGGCTTTATCATACAGTTAGAATTCTGTCCTAACGCCCCCACAGGATGTGGGTAATCCTTTGTGAGAATTTATGAGTTAAGTGATGCTCGGTTTATTTGCGAGTTAACGTGTAGGATGGACTTGAAGGAACGTTTAACCTTTGTCAGCATTTAAGGGAAGATAACAAGACAAAGAAATGTCGGAAATAGAAGAAAAATATTTATTTTCAGGATAAAAATCGATATTGTTATATATGTGAAACCTAAAAACATACACACATCACTTACATATTATTATTCATTTTATTGCCTTTCATTTGTCGTGTCCTCAGTAAACTAGGCTTTTGCCTGTATCTTACTGAGGACATATATAGTAGCATGAAAAAATAAATCGATACTTCTTTCCGATTTTTTAATATAAAAACCCCGTTGTACATTCTCATCAACCTGACAAATACTGACACTCAATTACATATGTATACATCACGCGAAATCAAACTCCTCACACTTCATCACTCCAGACAGACCAAAACATTCATCCCACACTATACCGCACATAATCATAAAAATATAAATATAAAACAATCAAAAGCACCACACTCAAGAGCTCACACAAACCTCTTCCACAAGTCATTCATCCTGAAAGCCCAAGCACTCAAACTCCTGTCGCAATAACAACCACGCTCCGATCGACTGCCTAAACTGTTTTCCTCCTTTTGCGTTTATTGAATTCGGCACCCCATTGTATGTCATGGGAGCTTAATAGGCATATTGCCTTCTACTCACACTTCATCACTCCTGACAGACTGAAAAAATTCATCCCACAATGTACCGCATACAATCAATAAAATAAAAACACAAATATAAAACAATAAAAAACACCACACTCTTAAAGTTTTCCACAAGTTTTCTACTTTTACAAGCCCAAGTACTCAAACTCCTGTCGCAATAACAACCACGCTCCGATCGACTGTCTAAATGGTTTTCCTGCCTTTACCTTTATTGAATTCGGCACCCCATTGTCTGTCATGGGAGCTAAATAGGCATATTGCCTTCGGACAAAATATCTTTTAACTCTAGGGATGGTGAACATTTGACCAGTTGCCATGCGTGTCATGTGTCTCTGCTGAGTCTGCATACTCAAACATATTATCTACAGAGAAATCAGATCTCTAATTTTTTCTACCTAAGCACACGACTTTCGTCTCCTCTTAGGTTATACATCTTGTTATACACATTCTTATATTATTCATACAATTTACTTTTACTTCTTTCAATATTTAGTTGATTTGATCGAGTCACGATTCCCTCGGTATACCTTTTCGGAATACACCTTGCACTTCTAACTTGTATACTCGCTTCGTCACTATTTAGTTATTCATTCTCTAAACGTGTTCAATTCTTTGGTTTTCCTGTGGTTGTTATTCGAGGAAGATCCATGGAGATTGCCTGGTTCACAATGTGATCGGGTGCTCTGCGTCCAACGTGCCAATACCATCTCAATCGCCTCTCCTCCATCTTGCTGTTGATGTCTGTAACACCTAGGCTTCCACGAATGCGTGAGCTTTTTATTTTGTCTCTTAGGGACACACCAGCTGACCATCTTGGCATGCGCATTTCAGCAGTTTCTAGTTGCCTAGAGTAAGAGTTATACATAGTCCAGCATTCGGAGCCATAGAGGAGTGTGGATCTGACAATCGTTTGGTATACTTTTCCTTTCAACTTTACTGGCATTTTCGGATCACATAGAACTCCCATCATTGATCTACTCGTAAACTTCATCCATCCCACACTAATGTAATGAGTGTTTCTTAATAAATGATAATCAGATGATGTGATATCCGGTGAATAAGGTGGATGAGGTAGAAGTTATAACCAAGCTCTCACTTTCTAATGGTAATATACCATATAATACGCGTTTCCTTAACCGTGTCTTGAGACAAACTGACAGTAAAAGGGTTTGTCCCAAAATTTTGATTACTTTCCGGTCTCCCTAATATTTATTATATGTTATCTTCATCCCGTCTTCTTTTATACATTGAAATTCCACCATTTTCCACATATCTTCACAGCATTAATCTAATTTTTTGTAATTTTTATTTATTTGTGTGTTAAATGAAATATTTGTAACTTATTAATTAGCAATTGGCACAACAAATATAGTTTCTGTATTGTTTTGGATTTATTTCCATTTGTAAATATTTTCCAGCCAACCTGAAAACTATTAAAGAAGCCTCTTATAGGATCGGAACTCTATTTTTTTTATTTTGAGTATCAATCGAACTCGCAACATCCGCGTTGCAAGACAGGCTCTTATTAACTAGTTTGCGATACATGTAATGTGGTTTGAGAGTCAAATCAGTCCGAAACTGAATTCGTCAGGCATCAAACCTGGAGTACCCGCGTGTTTCTCATACATGCTAACCGTTAAACCACTGTCGTTTACTTTATGGGTATATTTGTTATGTAAATATCTCATCACATATTCTCCTAGTGCCTGAAATACCTCGAAATCCTTCAGCTAAAGTAACTTAACTAATTTTCAAATTACTAAGGCATGAGATGGACCCACAATACTAACAAAGACACCAGGATTAGTGCAGGGTTCATTTGAGGCCCCTTTTTAATAAATTATCGCTCAGAGCGTCGCATCATTGGGACTTCACGAGAGAAAATTATCATATGGGTTTAAAAAGTTTAAAGATATATTTTTTTTGTATTGTATTACACTTCCTTTGTGTACAGTACAACCTAACGGGTTTATTGACATGTATTAATATCCTCCAGCCAACCAGAAAGATGTTAAAGAAGCCTTAAATGAAAACCAGACTGGAATCCTTTTAAAAAAATCTGGGTTCCAACGGGAATTGAACCCGCAACTTCCAGGCTAGGAGACAAGCGTCTTACCAACTAGGCCACTTTGTACACTAATAATAAAAATAAAATGTTAATTTATATCGTCGTTGATGGACCTGATAGTCGAGGATCCCATTGCCATTCCAACGTCAGTTCGATTGGAAAGTGAAACTGTGCCGAGGAGCTTTTTTTTAGTAAGTGAGCTATTGCACACCAGCAAACTCAGCCTCCGAATACTAGGTTCGAACCGAAGACCTTCCGCACGGAAGTCCTGTGCGTTATCGCGCGGCCATGCACTTCATTAATTAATTTATAAAGTGCCGTTTAGACACCATTATTGATAGATTAAAAATATAACAGCTGTTGTACAACAAGACTGTACAGATTGGACTATCAATATGCGCATTGCATGGATTTTCCTATGCCTTTGACTACTTTCAAGAGTGTGTGTGAAGAAGTTGTTATTGCCGGGATGGATTGATTAAATTGTGTAGAATTGCCTTGTTGTGTTGTTCGACTTGTACTGTTTTATCCTGTTTTATAATAATGCTTACATGTCAATGTTAAATTCCATATGTTGCTGTTTTTTTAATCTTCGTATCAAAAAGGTCGTTTGACCGATGTATTGTAATACAATAAAAATAAACAAAATAAAATAATTAAGTATAGGAAGGTAATGACTGCGGCTATTAGTTCACTGCATCTTTATATGTTTCAAGATACATATTTGGTAAGAAAACCGCTGAAAACTTACCGCAGGAAAACGAACTACAAAGAAACCTTTGTAGATCTTCCGATATGTGATAGTAACACATTCTGCTTTATGTGTAGTGCATTGCATGTGTATAGTGTTCATATACTCGTATAATCCTAAATTTTGAGAAGGCACCCAAAAACGATTGTCTTCAAGTGCTTCCTAAAGCTACACACGCCACTCGTATATTTTAAATTAAGAGGCAGACCATTCCACACCACAACCAGCAATTGCAAAAGTCCTGTCATTATACCCCATCCTATTGGATTCATTCGGAACAATCAATGTTTTCGATGAAGAGTAAATTGACCTCAAAGTTCTACTCCTCTCCGAAGAAACATATCTCAGATACAGAGTTGAAATATACGATGGGGACATCCTTTTATAGGACTAAAATATAGAGGGACAACGTTTGAAATTAAAAAAAAACATGAAACGGACTAATAAGACAATATTTATGACAAAACCATATTTAAGTCTAGTAGGTGCATTGAAATCAATGAAACCCCACATATGCAAGGCATGTGCACTCCAGCTGTATAGATCTAAGAGGATTCTTTAGCAGTGTGGTTCTTGCTTGAAGAGATGATGATAGTAGTTGGTAAATAAATAAAACACGTTAGATCGCAATGCGGAAAGAGAGACTGTTTATTTTTATAGTAGCGTAGGTATTTATATGTTTTTGGAATGTGCACGAGAGTGCGCTCGCGATATACTTCTGTCTCGCTTCTGTGAATGCAGAACGATTAATATCGTATGTGGGTGATATTTTATTTACGAAACTGGCGAGACAGCGTGGTGCGTTCTCTCTCTAGTATGGAATGCGGCGCGATGCTCGGCCGGCGTCAATGGTTGGCATGTGACCTTTGGACTGTTTAATATAATTTATCGAGGAATCTGAAGATCGTTTCATCGGTCATTGACCGTATGTATGCGACAATATTCAGCGACGACCGTGGATTCCCTCAGTTCCATCGTCACCATCGTCTTCATGGCAGATGGTCAAATATTGTCAAAGGATTACATCATCTGGTAGATAATGTGATATAGTCCGCTGTTGTATTATAAAATTTCGTAACAATGTGGTTTCCTGTGCGTCGGCCCTGGAGGCAAGTTTACATATTCCAAAGTTTACCTGCTAACGAGGATCAGTAACGCTTTAGCCTTTAGGGAACAGGGTACATAGCAGAACCTTCCCTGTCAGCACCCTTGTCCTGTTAAATCATCCCTCTCACATTTGTAGGGGTAGGGGGAAATCTGTCATCTGGACGTGTCGACTCAAATCCTTTTGGTTTATATATATATGTTATATCATAGTACATATTTATATTAATTTTGGTTTTGTTCTTTTATGTACATGATTAGACACGGTACATATGCTGGGTTAAAGGCTATACAGCAATTTGTTTCAACCAACCAGCTCATTTAAGATACATTAAACTATTAATCCATAACAGAGTTTCCAAAAAAATGCAATCATTTTAATTTATATATATCATCATCATCATCATCATTGTCAACCTGGGTCGATCCACTGCTGGATGAAAGTCTCCCCAAGTTGACTCCAAATACGAGTAGTTCGGTTTTTTGCTCGCTGATGCCATATGATGCTGCCATGCTTCCTGATTTCATCTATCCAGCGTACCTTCGGTCTTCTTCTGGGCCTCTCTATGCCTCTTGGGTACCATTGGATTATTTCGGATGTCCATCGGGAGTCTGACATTCTGGCTACGTGTCCGGCCCATTGCCACTTCATTCTTTTGCACACCTTTATAACGTTTGGGTGTTTGGGTGTGCATGTATCTGGATAGAATTAAATGGAATTCTGTTATCTCTGCCTACCCTAATAGAGACTTGTCTTTGTGATGATGATGATTAATAGACACGTAAGAAAACCATTATTACTGGAATAATAATAAAAATAAAAGGACAATTTATATAGCGTCGTTTAGAGAGCAGTCCCTCTTCAAGGCCGAAACATGTTATTGCTTATTCGATAAATTCGTGTTTCCAACAGTCCAGTGATTCCTGACTTAAATAAATAAGAAAGAATAAATATCGCTCAACTAAATAAATTCGTTAACCTCTTCATAGTAAAGTGAGGCTTTATATCGTGTTGTACCTTCTTTGATATTTTTCTAACATATACGTCACATATTTAAAAAAAATATAAAGAAACTCAGTGTTTATTTTTCAGCACTCTCGTAAGCTTTCAGGATAATTTCATTTTCCTGAAATTCAGAGACTCAGACTAAGTCTTCTCGCTATTTGGAAGGGTATTCGTATATAGGGGTGTTAAGTGTTAAAGGGGGAGGAAAAGGATTATTCTAATGTCACACTTTCTTTAATAAAACAATAATAAAAGAGCTAGTCTGATTAGCCCTATTTAGAGAACATACTCTAGTCAGGGGCGTTGTTATTCAGGATATGAACCCAGGATATTTTATTGACAGATTAAAAATATTACTTAAAAATGGATAGGAAAGAAGGGATGTGGTAATTAGATTGATTTCTCATCTGTTAACATAAATTAATTATTGCTTATGACGATAAAACGCCTGCGTCATTCGAGGAAAAAATAATAGCGCAGGGTTCGAACTGACGACTTTCCGCATGGAAGTCCAGCGTATAACCGCGTGAGCATGCACCTCAGTTGTATAAAGTGCAAGAAGTTTTAGTACTTGCAATAGCTGGTCCGCGCTTTCTTTTTTTATTGGTCGCTGATAACTAGCAACGATTCTATGTATTATTGGTCGCTGATAACTAGCAACAATTCTATGTCTTATTGATCGCTGATAACTAGCAACAATTCTATGTCTTATTAGTCGCTGATAACTAGCAACAATTCTATGTCTTATTGGTCGCTGATAACTAGCAACAATTCTATGTCTTATTGGTCGCTGATAACTAGCAACAATTCTATGTCTTATTGGTCGCTGATAACTAGCAACAATTCTATGTCTTATTGGTCGCTGATAACTATCAACAATTCTATGTCTTATTGGTCGCTGATAACTATCAACAATTCTATGTCTTATTGGTCGCTGATAACTAGCAACAATTCTATGTCTTATTGGTCGCTGATAACTATCAACAATTCTATGTCTTATTGGTCGCTGATAACTATCAACAATTCTATGTCTTATTGGTCGCTGATAACTATCAACAATTCTATGTCTTATTGGTCGCTGATAACTAGCAACAATTCTATGTCTTATTGGTCGCTGAAAACTATCAACAATTCTATGTCTTATTGGTCGCTGATAACTAGCAACAATTCTATGTCTTATTGGTCGCTAATAACTAGCAACAATTCTATGTCTTATTGGTCGCTGATATCTACTTCTGTTTGCTCCTAGTTATGTTGAACATTAATGTTTTGAAGCATCTCATACAGTACGTCCTTATATATCTTGCCCTATTTACACAGTTTTATTCTACCTTCCATCAGCTCTCCAAAGAGGATACTTCTTGGGTCTGTATTCAGTCTACGTGTCCAGAGCAACGTTGGTTAGTACAATATGCCACTAAAATCTCGATAAAAACTAAATTGACCTTAAAGTTCTACTTCTCTTTGAAGTAAGGTCTCTCAGACACAAACTCGAAAGATACAATGGAGACATTCAATTAAGGGACTTGAATATACAGAGACAACGTTTGAAATAAAAATATGTAAGATGTATATCAATTTATTATAGTATTTATAGTTAAGGAATTAAAACTGTGGAGATTTAAAGACATTGTAATTTGTTTTATCAAACACTGTTTATTCCACTTTATATAACGGTAAAACCCTACCGGTTTCGAGGTTTTCACCTCATCATCAGGGAAGTACAAATACGACCCAAGATAATGTGAAAATCTTGAAACCGGTAGGGTTATACCCTTATATAAAGTGGAATTAACAGGGTTGGACTAAACAAATAACGATGTATATCAAGATAGACTGAAGTGGAGATCTGTTTTATCTGCCTACCCCCATAGGAACATTGGGGGATAGTGATAATGAGGACTCTTTGACAAAGGGAGAGTGAGTTGTGAGGAACTTTTGGAAGTTGATGGGTACGTAGAATGTGTGATGTGTAAAATTTTTTGTTAACTTTTACTTTTAAAAAAAAAAAAAATGTTTCCGATTCCTGATCTGATGTCGATAAATTAGGATAGATTTACGTATTTTTTTAGTTTTTCCAACGTAATTGGAAACAACGTTTTACGATTTGAACCGTGTTTATTCCCCATAAACGTACTACAGACACCGTAAAACGGTTAATACCCAAAGTGCCCACGTGATGCAGAAAATGGAGTTAGCTTTTTTACTTATCGGTTTGTGTAAAGTTGATTGCAATAAAAAAGTAATATATTACACATTTTATAAAGTACAACTGGTGAACTCATTGCTATATGGCAATTTCTTCCAATGCTATTATTTTTTTGATTTTACTTAAAACATCCGGTCCGTTGCGGGTTCGTTTTCCGCTGGAGCCCAGTTTTTTTTTTAAAAACTTTCAGTTTGGTTTTCACTTAAGGCCTCAAGGCGGTTTTTTTTAACCTGGCGAGTTTATTGCCATGTGGCAATCTCTTCCAACCAATCTTTTTATAGGCCCTAAGTGTTAACCAGACTGGAATCCTATTTAAAAAATCTGGGTTCCAGCGGGGATCGAACTCGCAACCTCCGGATCGGCAGACAAGTGTCTTACCACCAGGCCACGGAGGTCGTGGTATGTAACTTTATGGTTGGTTGGAAGAGATTGTCACTGTCAATAATTTTACAAGGTTGTACTGTACACAAAAAAATCGTGTTATACATGATTCGCTCGGGCGGTGCTATAGCTGCCAGACATGATTTATTTAATAATAGTGGGTTCAAATACCAGCGAAATGAAGGTACTCAGGAGTATCGCTAGCAAAACCCTTCGTGATAGAGTACGAAACACAGAAATCCGAAGGATGTGCGAAGTTGAAGATATTGTCAGATGGAGACGACAGAGAAGAAGGTTCTGGAACGAACATGTATCCAGAATGGTGGAACCACGAGCCGTAAGAATGGCCAGGGACAGTATCCCCCAAGCAAGCCAGGACGACTTCCCAAAAGATGGAAAGACAGCTGATAGTCGACGTCACAAAAGGGAAACGATGATACAGGACCATAACAGGCCAACAGGCCTGAAAGAAGAGGAAGAAGAAGGGTTCAAGTCATGAGTTAGAGCGCATTTGAGGAAAATTTGCTCTGTAAACAGCGCTCTATAATATTTACATTTGAATTGAAAAATGGGAGTAGATGGCGTGGTAGGGGAAGAGTAAGGTAAGTGTGGTTGGATCATGGGAATGATATTTTGAAAGAAATAAATAAAGCCAGAGAAATCGTAAGAATTGTATGAGAAGGTGTAACGATAATTTAAAGTCTGGCGCTCTGTTCTCTTTGCCTACCCAGACAGGGAATTTATGTGGTGGTATATACGAGTATACATAATAATTTGTAAAGAACCCAACTAAATAAATTATTTTCTTTTATACGCCAATTTTTTTTTAATAATTTTTTTCAGTTTTGAATCGAAAACAATCTTAATTCACGATAACATAAATAAATGTCCGGTACACTGAAGAAAATTCTGTGAATCAACAAATGTTAATTTTTTTTCTGTGAGCAATAATTTTTTATATGTATATATATATATAATATATAAACAGGTGCGTAGATTTCTTCTAACGCTCAAGAAGTAATATCCAGGCATACTATTTAATAATATAAGTAATATCCAGGCATACTATTTAATAATAGAAGTAATATCCAGGCAAGAAAGTGTGGGATATAGCCATGGGAAAAATCCATGTAATAAAGGTGTCGCAGAAATCTCTTTTGAAGTCGCTCAATTATTAAGAAATTGTGGATTCCTCTCGGGTTTCAAATTATTGAGGCGCACTCTAATCTACTGCGAACCAGTGAACTATAAATATATCTCATAACAGCGCCACCATCAAATGCCCTAGAGACTCATGTCACAAATCCCAGAACTTATTATCAATAACAGAGTTATGATCCTGTCGAGGCATGCTGAGAATATCTTTACATTTCAACTTAAGATTCCAGATTCAGTACAGAATGGCCAGGATTTGTCTGCTTTGAGTACTCCCATTATTTGAGTTTATATTTAACAACCCTTTTTAGGAAATCTTGTCAAAATTAATGCTACTCCACCTAAAGCCGAATGTGTTACTATCACATATCAGAAGATCTAAAAGGTGTCAATGTTTGAAAGAAGGCGGAATAAAGACATTAGAAATGAATAAATGGATAAAATTGATGTTTAAGGTAAGATGAATAAAGGAGCTTTAAGATGGTTTGTACATGTGAAGAGAATGAAAGAATGACTATGTAAGTTTACAAGTCTAAAGGGCAAAACGTGCGTAAAAGAGGTATACCAAAGAAAACGTGCCTGGATTAAATTGACCCGATTTTGAAAGAATGTAAAGTGAGAAGTATGAATAATAGAAGATTGCACATGACGAGATACATGAATGTGCAGAAGGCGAAAATTGTGTACTTGGATAAACAAGTTTGGGGATCTGTTCTCTGTGCCTTCTTCTTCTTTCTGCCACTGTCTCAACTCATTGCCTAGGTAGGCTGTTGGAGTCGCCTCTTCTCGTTCTCAGGCTGTATATTATTCGGTTCTGGGTATCGCTTTCATCTAGGCTGTTTCTCTGCAGGATTTTGAAGCATTGAGTCATCCACGAGTTATTTGGTCTTCCCCTGGACTGCTGTCGAGGAAGATCCACAGACATTGCCTGATTCACCGTATGGTCTGGTGGTCTCCGTCTTATGTGCCCGCACCATCTCAGCTGTCGCTCTTCCCGCTTACTATTTATGTCAGTGACTCCCAGGCTACCACGAATGCGTGAGCTCTTAATTTTATCTTTCAGTGATACTCCTGCCGACCACCTAAGCATTCGCATTTCTACTGTTTCAAGTTGCCTAGAGTAGCAGCTGTATATAGTCCAGCATTCTGAGCCATACATAATTGCGGGTCTAACGATAGTCTGGTATACCTTTCCTTTCAGTTTTATAGGAATTTTTGGGTCACACAAGATCTGTTCTCTGTGCCTACCCCGCAAAAGGGCAAAACGTGATGATACATATGTAAAAAATATTTTTTTGTAATTTGTTTTCCCTTTGTATGTTTGTATGTATATGATGCGGGGAGGTACTAATCTACTGACCGCAGCCACTGCCTTCTTTTACTTACACCCAACTTATATATCATATTTATTTATTTTGTAATATTTTTTAATATTACTATAATAGTTGGTTCGAGTCCAGAGTTAGAGCGACTTTGAGCAGAGTAAGCTCTCTGGACAGCGCTGTATAAATTGTCCGTTTATTATTAGTATATAGCACGGAGAGGAGAAGAGAATTTGAAAAACTCGTCCTTAACGGAATATGTAAAGAAACGACGAGATACACCATCAATCCGATGGACTAACCAATTCAGGAATGCCACAGGGTTCTCTGTGAGGTCCAAAGTAGCACTCGGAGGGAATCAAAAAAGGAGATGTAGAGAATCGTTGTAGGCAGGGAAATACAGATAGACCTGAGAGATCACGAAAGGTCATGAAGAAGAAGAAACATTTAATTTATGAATCATTTGCTTTATTGTATAAAGTTAAACCGAATGGAAAATCAAAGAGAAATTATACAAAGCCTTGAATATTTCTGCTACAATTATAAACCATGACGGCAAAGCATAAAATAATTGTAGCACAAAATTAATATTAATTTATTCTCTATAAAATTTTCCTGACGAAGACAAATTTATTCAAATATATGTAGATTTGTTTCATATAAACATTATATCGTATACCTCTACAACCAACCACTGCCACTCAAAGACCTCGTACTTGGAAAATTATAACTTACCAACCAACTTAGATTTTTGTTTATATGTTTATAAACGGAATGATGCAAGGTGAACTAACGCCTCCATTCTTAACCCTTCCTTCCCTGTGATGTGTAACTAGTACACATTGCTTTAAAAACTTGAATATCTCTATAAATACTCATATAATAAATACTGGGTTCAGATATTAGGTGTTCCTCCGTAATACATTTACGCATTGAATGAAAAAATAATATTAATAATAATTAGCATTTATCGACCACATCAGAGATATTTTGTGAAAATCGGGAATAAATTCACCAATACAATCAAACGTGTGCCAGTGTGTGACGTAGGTATATTCATTCTAAAAAAATGTTATGGGTGAGGAAGCGACGCTATTCACGTCTCATTGTCACTCTATTTCGGTAATCTCAGTTCGCTCGCTTCTCTCGCTTCAGTAGTTCTCGGGCATCCATTTTAGGCGGTCTGTTCGCCCATTTTGTGAACGTCGGCTGATGTTTTTTTATGTTTTCAGCTTCTTTTGACTTCAAATTTAATTAATTTAAGCGATTGGCTATGAATATTCTCATTTTTCCGATTTTGAATCCTTCATTTTTCATGTGTTTTTTCTTGTATTGAATACACAGCACTGGAACGCGCGGATTTTTTTTTAGCAAAGGAAGGGAAAGGTTAAAGAACTGAGAATCACCGAAATAATGTCGATAATATGCCTTCGACAAGTCCTCCAATTCTTTGGGCACATGTCTCGTGACCAAGGAGACAGTTTGGAGAGGTTTGTGGTTACTGGAGGCGTGGAAAGACGACGCACAAGAGGAAGAATCAATTGGACTGAACAAGTGAGTGATGTTACTGGACTACCCTAAACAACTGCCCTTTGAGCCGTGGAGTGCTAAGTTTGATGGAGAGTAGTTGTCAAGTGCTATCATGGGTGTCACGATACTAAGTCATGAGCTATACGACAGGATGAATGGATACGGAATGAAGTGATTAGGGATGAATTTGAACTTGAGGCTGTGTTAAGCAAGATGACGAAGAACACTTTGATACGATTTAGGCGTGTGGAAGGAATGGATGAAGAAAGACTAACAAGACAAATATACAGTTCCATTGTGAATGGTTGAGGTGCATAGCCACACGGTGACGCGCTGAACTTTTGTGCTGAAGGTTGTCGGCTCAAAGTCCGTGTTGTGCTACTCCCCTTGAATGACAAAGACATTTTATTCTGTCTGGTATTCGAGGGTATAAGAGAAGCTTTGACTTCAGTCATATATATTCTGTCAAAAAAACAGAGAAAAAAAACACGCCAGTGTGCTCCAATTTTCTCACTTCGGTGTGTCATCGGATCCAATACAGCGGTGTGGTTGGCGAGTTTGCTGGTGTGTAACAGCTCACTAACTTAAAAGGTCAATTTCTCGACACACCTTCAATTTTCAATTGAATTGACATTGGAATGACGAGGAGATCCTCGACTAAGAAGCTCAACAACGACGAGACAGAAAGTGTGGTAGAGAAAGACCAATGAGAGTATGGTTGGATCAAGTGTAATCGTATAATATTTTGAAAGAAGGAAATGTACAAAGTCATAGAAATCGTAGAAGCTGTATGAGAATGTATATGGAGTAGAAGAGGCTAAAGATGTGTGAAGCGATGGGAAAGTTCGCCTCTCTCTCGTTTCTACCTAGCCCGATAGGGAGATGACATAATGGGTTGTATGTACTCGTATATATCTTTCCATTCATCCCTCGGTCTACTTCTTACTCTCTCTCTTCACTCATTTCAAATATTATATATTTGTTTCGTAAGTATTTCGCACAACATTCTCTCAATGTGGCCAAATAATCTCAACATCTCTAACAAACAGTTGTCATTTAGTCTATCATTTCTTTCTCTATCAAATCTTCGTCGTTGCTGAGCACGACTTGGTGACCGTTGATTGTGCTGACGAGCACTTTCACCCTGTAGACTCACATCATCCTCCTTTAAATATTTATGTTTAAAAATAAAAACACTGTATGACAAAAGGCATTCCAATTTGATAAGAAAAAAAAATACGATCTTCAATTGGAATTGCATTAATATTACTTGATTCTCTTAAAGTTTACAATATTTAATTAGCCAATAAAATAATTCGGGAGATACGTGTGTACACAAACCACCGCGCCAATAAATAGCATAAAGGTTGCGGGTTCGATCCCGGCTGGAACCCAGATTTTTTTAAATAGGATTCCAGTCTGGTTAACACTTAGGGCCTATAAAATCAGTTTTATGGTTGGTTGGAAGAGATTGCCGCATGGCAATAAACTCGCCAGGTTAAAAAAAAAAAGCACGTTAAAGTAAATTTGCGTAAAGGGAAACCGTGTACATAGAGAACTGACTGTAATTATTTTATACGTTCCTTTCATTTAATTTCGGAGATTGTAAAATATTCAAAAAAAAATTATTCCCTGCGAGATATTATCTTGAACAATTTATCTCAAAATATTCCTCGTCTCTGATTTATAAAAAAATTCGACCTCATATTTTTTCCCCGTGAGATTTTTCGTTACTTTTCCTTTTCGTTTTTTGTCTAAATATTCTCATAAATTACTTTTCACTGAGTATTAGATTCAAGAACATCATCCCCATCATTCATATTTTATCCAAATACTAAAACACTACATTCATATACTTAAAACTGCTTCACAATTATATGAATAACAGGGTATATGAGAGCACTCCTTTAGTTTGTTCTCTTCATAGTTATCTGATACAACTCAGAAAGTTAAACTGGGTATTGGCATATTTAGTGAGCCTCTTTCTGTGAAATTTGGAGTACCCCAAGGTAATGTTTTGGGACCTATATTGTTCTTGATATATGCTAATCAGTTCTGTAATGTTTCTAACAGGAGTAACATTCTAACTTTTGCGGATCACAAGGTTCTTCTGTTCGAGGGCAGAACATGAGTATCAATACGAGGCGTATCCAGAAAGTAAGTGTACTGAGGCTCTCACGACCGGATGGATTTTATTTTCGACATGTTGGCTACACTTCCGTGTAGCCTCACCCTTCCCCTCCGCAACGAGACCGGTTCGAGGTCAGTACGTTGAGAAGTGTCGACGCGACAACACGTTTCGTGAAAAATGTAAATCCAATCTCCCGCCAAGTGCGAAATACGCGGCGTCATTCGTTATCTCGTTTGGAAGGGAAAACCTCCGGTTGAGGTTTATAATGAGGTGAAAACTGCATATGGTGATAAAGCTATGAATCGTACGAGTGTGTACAAGTGGTGTCGCGAGTTTAAAAACGGTCACGTCACACCTCTTCACCCTCCACCAAAAAGTTCAAAACCACAATTTCAGCCAAGAAAATCATGGCATCCGTGTTTTGGGACTGTCAAGGCATAATTTTAATTGAATATATGCCTCAAGGGGAAACCATCAACTCTGCAAGATACTGTGAGACCCTTAAAAAATTGCGGAGGGCGATTCAGAACAAGAGGAGAGGCATGCTGACAAAGGGAGTCTGCCTGCTGCACGACAATGCCAGACCACACACGGCCAACGCCACGAAAGAACTGCTCGCCTCGTTTAAATGGGATGTCCTGAACCATCCCGCGCATTCTCCTGACCTAGCACCTTCAGATTACTATCTCTTTACTTCCCTGAAGCTGCACATGGGTGGAAAAAGGTTTTCAACCGACGAGGAGGTAAAGGAGGAGGTGGAGAAGTGGACGGAGGGGTTGGCGGGAAACTACTTCGAGGAAGGCATCAAAAAGTTGATACCCCGCTTCACCACCTGCATTGAGAGGAATGGCGACTATGTCGAAAAATAGCTTACATATGTACTACGGTAACCACGTAATTTTTTTGTTTAAATAAAAAAAATTGTAACCTACAAAAATTCAGTACACTTACTTTCTGGACTTACCTAGTATTTTCAAAAGCAAACGAAAACTTGTAGCTAGTTAAAAAAAAATGGACGGAATTTTTTTTTGACTAAGTTCCAAAAAACTAAGTACATCACATTAAGAGGGTAATCTACTCTAGAAATATATTTTTTTTTGCATGTATTTAAATATAGTTGCAATACAACTAAGAGAAAGATTTCTCTCATACTTTCATAAGTTTAGACCTTTAAGAATGTGTTATCAAAAGGAAATTTAAAAATTCTTAACATTGACGAAGCTATAGCTATAAATGAGGCAGCAATTACGCCGCACCGGAATGACTCGGACAATAATCTCAAAACTTTAAACGCGTTTTTCTCGAAACTACTTTTTTCAACCTGGTTGACATGAAATCTCAAGTTCTATCCAACCGATTGCTTTCAAATTTAGTATAAATCTTTGATAAATGTTTTTATATCGTCCCTATCTTGGTAAATACAAAACTATATTTTTTACTATTTTTAGAAAATTAAAAAATTGGAAAAAAGAGTAAAAAAAGGAAATTTTATTCAGACAGCCGCCAATTTACGATTTTTTTTCATTGGTACCAACAATAACGACATTATTTTTTATCAAGAAACTGTATATTATTTTTGTTTCAAATTTACGAAAGGGCTCCAATCATGTCGACCAGCTCACCCTCTTTTATTTTACAAGATATAACAGCTGATAACATCTTGAATTTTAAAAAAATATATTTTTTTTGTACATTCTCAAATCATCAATAAACAAGTTTTTGAAAAATGTATGGTAAAAATATTTTTTGTTTTTTTTTTATTTAGTCTGAAAAAACGCCCGAAATTCACGCCTTTAGGGAAGAATATCTCCTTAAGGACCACCCATTGAACATATTTCTGGTTGTTTGAAGGAGATTTTTTCATAGATAAAAGTAACCAAATCGAAAGTGTTATATAATACAAAACGAGTACAAAGATGAAAAAAGTATAAATGAAAAACCAGACTGTAACTCATTTAAAAAAAGGGTGCCTACGGGAATCGAACTTGTGAACCTGGGTCGTAAAACGGTCATCTCAACAACTAGCCCATCGAGGTAATAATATGTACATTTTGTTAACGACAAATGTTATAAAGGGACTTTCAAATTGAGCCATTTTTTTATTAATTTTTTTAAATTCTTGTATAAAACACACAGTTTGCTTTGATTTCAAAATACTTTTTATTGGTCATTGAAGTATTGGGTGTTAACATAAGTTGTTGTCCGTTTTTTTCCAATTTGAAAAATGAGCATCAAAAGTAAAACAAAATGGTAAAGGTTATACGTCATTCGAAAGGAAATTTTCGGCTCTACAGGATATTGTGTTTGCTTTTACGTTACATGTATTATTTTATTTGATTACAAGCCTTCAAAATGGAACGTCAAGTAGACGTAAGTGAGCATTTTCGACACCTCCTTCTGTTCGCATTCAATCGAGGGAATAAAGCTGCCAAAGCTGCTCGCAATATTTGCGAAGTGTACAATGAAGATGCTATGAATGAAAGGATAGCTCGTCGATGGTTTTTGCGTTTCAAAGACGATAATTATTCTTTTGTCAAAATTTTCGATGATATTTTGGCATAATTGCGGTTCTAACTCACCAATAACGCGAATAATTTCGTCCTTCAGCTCAGGAATTGATCGGGGGTCATTCTTATAGACCTGGTTTTTCACGTAACCCCAGAGAAAATAGTCCAACGGTGTCAGATCACATGATCTTGGTGGCCAATTAACATCACCGTTTCCGGAGATTACAATACATAAAATAATTCAACAATTTAAACGTATTATTGTACTGTATACGACAAAATTTTTATAAATGTCATACATTACACTTCTCAAATGTCACAAGACCCAGGCAAGTTCGCGACGCCATCTGTGTTTTATCCAAAAAAATTAAAAATGCTCAATTTGAAAGACCCTTGATAAAGTGGAATAAACAGTGTTTGATAAAAATTAATTTAATTTATTGTAATTTGGTTAATAAAACACTGTTAATTCACTTAATAATATAACGGCATAGCCCTACCAGTTTAAAGGTTTTCTCTTCATCATCAAGGTAGTAAAAACAAGTATTGTTTGATTTATCCAAGAATTAAAAAAACCGCTCAATTTGAAAGACCCTTTATATTTCGCCTCTGTTTGGCGCACGCCAATTTTGTATTATACAACTTTCATTTTATACAACCTGATGGGCGTATTTTCATGCGGCAATCTCTTTCAACTGACCACAAAGGTGTTACAGAGGTCCTAAGTAACAAACAGTATATAATTATTATTATTTTTAAATTTGGGTCCCGACGGCAATTGAACTCGTAATCTCCGAGTTGGATAACAGACATTTTACCAAGTCCTATGTATACTGATGACGTGGTAGAGTTAACGGAGAATGAGGAAGAATTATAGATTATGAAAAGTAAATGGTATGAGAGATGTAAAGAGAAAGAATGAATATTGCGTAACTCAAATTCGTGGTGATAGTGAGGAAAGGTTGAGGAAGACCAATAAAAGTATGATTGGATCAAGTAAATTATATTTTAAAAGAAAGAAACGTGAAAGTTCGAGAAATCGATCGCTATATGAGAAGGTTTATTGTATTGCTTTGGATTACACTTTCGTTGTGTACAGGACAACCAGGCGGGTTTATTGCCATGTGACAATCTCTTCTAACCAACCAGAGATATGTTAAAGAGACCTTAAGTAAAAACTTTTTAATAAAATATTGGTTTCAGCGGGAACCCGTAACCTCCGGGTTGGGAGACAGGCGTCTTACCAACTAGGCCACGGATGTCGTCGATTGACGTGGAATAAGCAAAATGTGTGTATCGGAATAGAAAAATCTGGCGTTCTATCTTCTCTGCCTTTCGCAGTAGAGAAATACCTCGATAGCATGTACGCACTAGTACACAATTAAGATTTTACTATGAACACTACACACAAAGCCGACTGTGTTGCTCTGTATATCTTCCGACATCACATATCGGAATATCTATTAATGTGTTGCTCTGTATATCTTCCGACATCACATATCGGAATATCTACTAATGTGTTGCTCTGTATATCTTCCGACATCACATATCGGAATATCTATTAATGTGTTGCTCTGTATATCTTCCGACATCACATATCGGAATATCTATTAATGTGTTGCTCTGTATATCTTCCGACATCACATATCGGAATATCTATTAAGGTTTTTTAGTAGTTTGTTGTCCTGTGTAAATGTACAGCAAATTTCTTATTAATGTTTTTCTAAACATACGCAGGTGCGGGGAAGTACCTAATCATAAGGCCGCAACCACTACCTTCCTATTCGCACACTCAACTTACGTACATTTATTAATTTTATAATACTAAACATACGCATTGTAATTTATTTTTATCAAACACTGTTTATTCCACTTTTTTGTAACGGTATAACCCTACCGGTTTCAAGGCTTTCACCTCATCTTCAGGGGAGCACAAACAAGACTAAATTATGTTCGAATTGGTACCGATATACACGCTTGAATGGTTGGGGGCTGAGGAGTGAGGGAGGCATGGGAAGATTTCGGTCAAGAGCGGAGAGATTTTTGGGATATAACTGTTCACCAGATGTTCGGATCGATGTACTAACTTAGAAATTTCTAGGGCCTGTAATCTGTCCAATTTATTCCCGTTACTACTGATATGTAAGAATTTGGCATCATCGATAGAAAAAGTATGGTTTTCACGGTGACAATGATTAGCCATTTCAGAATAAATTTTAAGCCTTGAAACCGGTAGGGTTATACCGTTATAAAAAAGTGGAATAAACAGTATTTGATAAAAATAAATTACAATGTCTTTAAACCTCCACAACGTTAATGCCTTAACTATAAAAAACATACACAAGTGCGGGGAAGTACCTTATCATAAGGCCGCAACCACTACCTTCCTATTTGCACACTCAACTTACGTACATTTATTAATTTTATGATATTTTTAATTTTATAATACTAAACATGCACAGGTGCGGAGAAGTACCTGATCAAAAGGCCGCAATCACTACCTTCATATTCGCACACTCAACTTACGTACATTTATCAATTTAATAATATTTTTAATCTGTTAATAATAGTGCTTTCGAATCCCGAGCTGAAACACCCTTGGGGAGAGTTTGCTCACAAATGGCACAATAGAAATTGTCATTTTATTACTATTTTTTTTTTACCTGGCGAGTTTATTGCTATGTCGCAATCTCTTCTAACCAACCAGAAATATGTTTTTATAGGCCCTAAGTGTTAACCAGACTGGAATCCTATTTAAAAAAATCTGGGTTCCAGTGGGGATTGAACCCGCAACCTCCGGATCGGCAGACAAGTGTCTTGCCACCAGGCCACGGAGGTCGTCGAGTAATAAAACTACAATTTATATAGCGCCGTTTAGAGAATAGACTCACCTCAAGCGCGCTCTTACTTGAGATTCCAATCCACTATTATTGATAGATTTAAAATATAACAAAATATACATGTATAATTTGAATATAAGGATAAAAAGGTAGTATATGTTTGAAGATCTGTTCTTTCTGCTAACTTCGCAAGGGACATACAGTGACGACATATATTTATATGTGTAATGTATTTCACTTATTTTCACGTGACAATATCTTCCAACCAATCAGATCAATGTTAAAATACTGGAATTATATTTGAAAAAAATCTGGATCACAACGGGAATCGAACCCGCAACCCCCGGATCGGGAGACACGCATCTTACTAAGTAGACCACAGAGATCGTCTGATTATTATTAATTCATGATGTGCTTAGATAGTAAAGTCTTACGGTTCGGTCCTCTCTGCCTATCCCAACAGCGAATCGGCGTCATTGGATGTTTTGCATTATTGTATAACACTTTTGCTGTATACATTACCAATTGGCGGGTTTATTACCATGTGGCAATCTCAATCAACCAACTAGAAATATGTGATACATGCCTTAAATTAAAATCGGACTAAAATACCTTTTTTTTGGGTACTAAAGGGAATAGAACCCGTGACCCCTAAGTTGGAAGTCAGGTGTCGTAACAACTAAGCCATAGAGGTCATCATATATGTATGTCCTACATTTTTATACTATATTATTAGAAAATAAAATTATGTATATTTATCTTACGTCAATTAGTCGTAATATATTTCTGCATTCGAATAAACAAGTATTTTCAAGCTTGCGTAACCATAGAGTAAAACAATGTTTTATCAATTAAATTGAATCGACTAACCTCTAAGAACCGCGTATGACGTAGAGATGTGTTGTCAGCAACCGAAGTGGCGTCTCTCAGTGTCTATTTATAGTCTTCCTTTTCTAATCGATTAGTTCAGAGGGGTACCACAAGAGGCTCGACTGCACTAGAGACTAACTCTTGTTCAACTGAAGGCATAGTGGCTATGTTGGGAGGAGTCGATCTATAAAGGAGTGGATTGAATCTACGCCTGCGCGACCTCAAACCCCTGTATTTTGGGCAAGTACGTCAATTGCATGTATCTCTACGCTTGTTTGTTTGATTTTCTTCGTTTGCCATCACAACGTGTTCCTACTTACATTTTTTTTTTGCATTTTAATAAATAATAAATAAATATAGGTTCATTCGGATATGGTCAGCAACACAAGGGTTCTTCAAAGAGCCAAAGTTGATAGCGAGTTTCTGACTAATATTATTATAAAATCCGAAAGGTGTCCTACTTGGGTCATGTACTTAGAGGAGCAAAGTACAAATTACTGCACCTGATCATCCAAGGCAAAATAGAGGATCGAAGAGGCGTTGGAAGGAGGCAAATCTCCTGGATCCGCAATATACGTGATTGGACTGGTATAAGGAGCGTTGGGGATCTTTTTCGGGCTGCCGGGGACAGAGATGCTTACTCTCAGGTGATAGTCAACGTTGAGGGGACCTGGCATGACACTGGGAAGAAGAAGAAGATAGGTTCTATGATAGCAACATGGTATGTACATATATAAACACATTTCAAGATAGGTTGATTGATAGCAACATAGTATGTACATATATAAACACATTTCAAGATAGGTTCATTGATAGAAACATAGTATGTACATATATAAACACATTCCAAGATAGGTTCATTGATAGCAACATAGTATGTACATATATAAACACATTCCAAGAGATAGATTCATTGATAGCAACATAGTATGTACATATATAAACACATTCCAAGATAGGTTCATTGATAGAAACATAGTATGTACATATATAAACACATTTCAAGATAGGTTCATTGATAGCAACATAGTATGTACATATATAAACACATTCCAAGATAGGTTCATTGAAAGCAACATAGTATGTACATATATAAACACATTCCAAGATAGGTTCAATGATAGCAACATAGTATGTACATATATAAACACATTCCAAGATAGGTTCATTGAAAGCAACATAGTATGTACATATATAAACACATTCCAAGATAGGTTCAATGATAGCAACATAGTATGTACATATATAAACACATTCCAAGATAGGTTCATTTATAGCAACATAGTATGTACATATATAAACACATTCCAAGATAGGTTCAATGATAGCAACATAGTATGTACATATATAAACACATTCCAAGATAGGTTCATTGATAGCAACATAGTATGTACATATATAAACACATTTCAAGATAGGTTCATTGATAGCAACATAGTATGTACATATATAAACACATTCCAAGATAGGTTCAATGATAGCAACATAGTATGTTCATATATAAACACATTCCAAGATAGGTTCATTGATAGCAACATAGTATGTACATATATAAACACATTCCAAAATCGCACATATTTATATCTCAAGATAAATAGCAGAAAATATATTTAAAAAAGAAACTATCAAAAGGTCTGGGCTCATCAGACTCATAATTGGTAAGACGTCTGTCTGCAAACTCGAAGGTTGCGGGTTCAAATACCACTGGAACCCAAATTAAAAAAAAATAATTTCAGATTGGTTTCACTTAAGGCCTCTTTAACATCTTTGTGGTTGGTTGGAAAAGATTGCCACATAGCAATAAGCCCGCCAGGTTGTATTGTATACAACGAAAGTGTTATACAATACAATAATTTCTCATACATCTCCAACGATCTGTTTCTTTCTATCAAAATATTATTTAATTGATCCAACCATACTTTTATTGTTCTTCCTAAACTTCTTCTTCTTCTTCATCTTATTTTAGGCCTGTTGGCCTGTTATGGTCCTGCATCATTGTTTGCCTCTTGCGACGTCGACTGCCAGCTGTCTTTCCATCTTTTGGGAGGTCGTCCTGGAGGTCTGCTTGCTTGGGGGATACTGTCCCTGGCCATTCTTACGGCTCTTGGTTCCGCCATTCTGGATACATGTTCGTTCCAGAACCTTCTTCTCTGTCGTCCCCATCTGACAATATCTCCAACTTCGCACATGCTTCGGATTTTTGTGTTTCGTACTCTATCACGAAGGGTTTTGCCAGCGATACTCCTGAGTACCTTCATTTCGCTGGTTCCATGAAGATTTTTGGTTCTGACAGTGTCGGCTCTGGACTCTATGCTGTATATCATTATGGGGCGGACACAGATCTTGTATATCCTCGCCTTGCTTTGGATGTTCATATACTTGTTTTTCCAGATAGTGTTCTTTAAACATCCGGAAATAGCTGCGGCCTTTTGTGATTGTTCAAGCACTTCGCCATAGAGGTTATTATTGCACATTATGCTAGCACCCAAGTATTATATTTAAATGTTGTAACTTGTTCAATTGGTGTGTAGTTGATCGCCACACTGCATCCAACTTGCTCTCTGGCTAGAGTCATGCATTTAGTCTTGCTGATGGAGATAGACATGTTGTATTTTTTGGAAGCTGTGTGGAATCGATGTAGCATGTGTTGCAGGTCTTCCTCTGATTCGGCTATGATGGTGGCATCATCAGCATAGCATATGATGTTTAGCATATTGTCGCCCATCTTGTATCCCAGGTTAAGGTCGGCAACTTCTTCTATAATTTTTTTCTTCCTAAACATATGCACTAAATAATTGTTTGTTAATTTTTCTTCATTCATTCGTTTTACATGCCCAAAATCATCCCAAAGTGATTTTCTAGACTTTACTTAATACATCTGCCTTAAGTTCACATTCATCCCTTATCACTTCATTCAGTATTCTGTCATACATTGTCACTCCATGTATTCATTGTCACTTCATATATTCTTCTTAGTGTATACATTGAAAACATGGTTGAGATCTTCGATCTAATGGCATCAAATGATAGTTTTGCTGAATTCAAAATTATCTGTGAAATTATTGGCAACTTGCTCGACTGTTGGAACTCCAGATCTTAAGCCGATTTTTAAAACCTTGATTGATACAAGAAGGCAATAACCCATTGTGATATTTCTACTTAATGTTCTACTTTAAATTATTAGAGATACTAAGTTTATATACCCCCAATAAATATAGCCGTGCAAGTAATCACCCTCTGTTCTACATACCAACTTACAGGACGAATATCATGGCTAAACACTCAGTCACTAAGGCCTCGGCCACACAAGTAGGAGCCTCGCTTGATGTTTAAAGCTATGTTGCGAGTTAGGCGACATATCCTAGTGAATCAACGTACCACGTACTATAGCAGTGGCCACACTGCAGTCTTCGCGCCACGTTGCATGACGATTAGTCATTGAGTGAATCTCCTACCGAATAGACGTGTTTGTTAATTTACAAGATGGCGGAAGTTTTAATGACAGCTGTGTATAACAGGGAGCCTTTGTGGAAACCATCGAGCAAATTATACAAAAATGTACCTGTAATAAAATCACTTTGGAATGAAGTTGCACAGAAAGTAAATAAAGTTGTAATGAAATTGGTTAGTTTTGAGAGTGACATCGTGTGTTGACTCAACCGCTCCCAACTGTGAAATAAATTTGTGCGTAGCACTTTGGTGTGACCAGGCATGAAGTCACCATGCCTGAGTATATGAGTCACGTAAAACCCATAGTATATGAGTCACGTAAAACCTAGCTTATCACCTAACGAAGCACTTTGGTGTGGCCTTGGCCTAAGTTTATATGTACCTAATAAATATAGCCGTGCAAGGAATCGCCCTCTGTTCTACATACCAACTTACAGGACGAATATCATGGCTAAACACTCAGTCACCCGTGGTATAGAGATATTGCACCAACTGAGTGACACTGTGGATATAGTCTCGGTACCGCCTAGCAGTATGAGAAGAATCCTGGCTGATATTCTTCCTAACGAATAAGCTAACGCTAGGAGCAGACCCTCTTTGTGTAACAGGAGAAATCCGTGCAAAGTGGATTAAAAAACGAAAGAAGATACTAAACTGCGGGTCACATCTCTTCTCCCTTAACGTCGGACCTTAATTCCATCGTCGCTGTTATTTCTTTCACGCTCAAGTGTATCGGCACTCAAGGAGTCCTTTTGGGCAGATAGCGCTCATGAAGAAAAAAAAGATATGGACCTTCTAGTGTAGATAGGACAGGATGGATATTTATTCTGTCCCCCATAAAAGGATATTTATTCTGTCCCCCATAGCAGGATGGATATTTATTCTGTCCCCCATAACAGAGTGGGTGGGGGATGGGATCCAACTGACCTGTCTAAAACATGAAAATATAAACAAACATTGTTTATCTTTTTAAAAACTTCAACATTTTCTCTAGCCACGCCTTTGTTGCATAATACGTTTTTGCTTAAATTAATTATGATATTTAATTTCCCAAGTTGTGCTTTATTCAAATATAAATACATGTATGTTATGCAAACTAAGCCCAACCAACATTTTACATATTTTAGATAAATTTGAGAAAATGTAAGATCCAAAAATTTACATATAAAAAATGTATATATATATATATATATATATATATATATATATATATATATATATATATATATATATATATATATATATATATATATATATATATATATATATATATATATATATATATATATATATATATATATATATATATATATATATATATATATATATATATATATATATTTTTATTAAACAAAGTAATATTGTATTTGTAAAACATATTAGGTGTTAACACAAGTCGTGTCCGGTTTTTTTTTTTCAAATTTAAAAATGAGCACAACTTTACTGACTAGAATTAAGAGGTTTTTCAGTCGCTTCTTAAAGCATGCGAAGGACGGAGCGAGTCTTATATTGGTTTGTAACTGATTCCAGAGTCTCACTGCATGGACAGTAAAGGACGACGTAAAGAAAGAGGAGCGGTGAACTGGAAAGGCCAATAAACAATCTCTGTTTGAGCGTAGCGCTAATCCATGATTGAAAAGACGCTGAAAATTCTCGGCGAGATAAGAGGGGGTGGCGGGACAGTTAAGGATATTATACAATAGAGACAGTATGTGAATTTGGCGTCTATTTCTAACATTCGACCAGTTCAATGTCTTCTAGTATGAAGTTATATGATCGTACTTTCGTAGGTTGAAAATAAATCTTAGACTAACATTTTGAAGACGCTGTAATTTGTCCAGCTGTTCCTCTGTAACATCCAAGTAACATACGTCCGAATAGTCCAGAATCGGAAAGAGCTCAGGATTCGAACCCAATATTATTGGCAGATTAAAATTATGACAAAATAAAGTTATATATAAGGAAAGGAAGAAACTGGAGGAATATTTTGAGATAAATAATGCCTCTAATTGCTTCCTAAATATTGCATTGTATTACATCCTGGTGGGTTTATTGCCATGTGGCAATCTCTTGTTTTCGGTGCCGCATTCACGAACTGACCTCTTAAGAGCGTCACCACTCGCACACGGAATGACCTTGTTGAATTGATTTTCTAATATCGTCCACATCTAGGTGGATACATTGAGGATTAAAACTTCTTTTTGTATTGTATTACACTTGCGTTGTATATAGTACAACCAAATTAGTGCCATGAAGCAATCTCTTCCAACCTATCAGAAATAATACTGAAAAACTATCATATGACACCACAAGATCGGAGACCTTCTTATTCTTCTTCTTCCCCTTGGTCTAGGTCGTATGACCTGTTTGTGACGGTGGACTGTCCTGGGATGATGACGTCCAGCTGTCCTTCCATCTTTTCGGCGGCCTTCCTGGTAATCTCCTGCTGCTAGGGTTTTCAGTCTTAGCAATTTTTGCAAGTCTCGTATCCTCCATGCGGTCCATATGATCCCTCCAGAAGCGCCTTCTGCTTCTTCCCCACTTCACTATGTCTTCAATACCACGGACAGACTTTATCGTCTCATTTCTGATCCGATCTGAGAAGCCAACCATATTGTAAATGTATGTACTTAGAAGAATACGTGGGAGGACAATGTATGACAGAATACGGAATGAAGTGATAAGGGATGAATGTGTTCTTATGACTGACGTGTTAAGTTAGATGAAGAAGAGTACGTTGGTATGGTATGGTTAGGAAGGAAATATTTTTGGATGAAATAGACTAAATTTTCAAAAGCATAGTGCATGACGAGATGTATGAATGTCGAGGAGACGAAAGTTGTGAATTTAGATAGAAAAGTTAGGAGCTCTGTTCTCCTGCTTACCCCGCATGGAACACGACCTGATGGTATGTACAATAGTCAAACGGTCAGCATTCATGGTAATCAAGCTGGCGCCCCAGGTAGTATATAACATACGAGTATGCTGGTAACAGTTTGGTGTTCACTTAAGGTTTATTAAATAACTCTCTGGTTGGCTGGAAGAAATTATCAAATAATAAAAAAACCGCCACATTGCACAAATATATATATACAGTACATAAGGAGCATGGTTATTGTTGCGACAGGATTTTCAGTACTTGGGCTTTCAGGATGAATGACGAGTGGAAGAGATGTGGGTCTCTTCTTGTTGTTTTAATTTTGGTTGTTTTTGTATTTGTGTTTCTGTGTATTTTTTTTTGTTTTAATTTTGTTTTGATTTTATTTTTTATTCTTATGATTGTGTGCGGTATAGTGTGGGATGAATATTTTTGGTCTTTCTGGAGTGATGATGTGTGAGGAGTTGAATTTCGCAAGATGTTTCCAGTTGTAGTTGAGTGCCACTGTCAGGTTGATGAGAGCATGCAACGGGGTTTTGTTTTTGTGTAATCAAAAATCGGAAAGAAGTATCGATTTATTTTTCTCATGCTAAATATCCTCAGTGAGATACAGGCAAAAGCCTAGTTTACTGGGGATACGACAAATGAAAGGCAACAAACCCAGATCCATTAAAATTGTATGTCCAAATCAAATTATCTGTTGTTTTTCTCAAATTGTGTATATTTCTTGTCATGTGTAATAATAAATAAATAAAAATAAATAAATAAAATACTACTTTTACTGAGAATAAATAAAAGTTTTTGATTGGTTGGTTATATTTTGCAAAATACAGTGGCATTTATGCTATCTGCTCCAGAGAGAGAGAGATGACAGTAAAAGAGTGTCTACTGTCTCCCTCCTCTGCCAGGTCAGGGTATTTCTCCCCCTTCGCCCACCCTCATACGTGAGTCACGGACATACCCTCTTAGTGTGGGCGTAAAACTACCCCCTGGTCTAGCGGGTGAACTCATTCAGGTTTTTTTATGACTCCGTTTCATTAATAAAATCATTCGCCTCTCTCTAATTCAGTCATTAACTGAAAGCAGCGGCTGTTAAAAAAGGCCATAGTTTTTTTTGTAATTATACTCATAAAATGTATACTTACTTCCCGCCATTTCCCTGTCGGGGTAGGCAGACAATAGAAAACGACAGATTTTCCTATCATAACACAATTCTTCATATAACCATAAGGCCGAGGCCACACCAAAATGCTTCGTTAGGTACTAAGCTAGGTGTTACGTGACTAATATACTAGGTGACTTCATGCTTGGCCACACCAAAGTGTTTCGCATAAATTCATTTGACATTTGGGAGCGGTTGAGTCAACAAACGATGCCACTCTCAAAACTAACCAATTTCATTACAACTTACCTTATCTTTATTTACTTCCTGTGCAACTTCATTCCAAAGTGATTTTATTACAGGTACATTTTTGTATAATTTGCTCGATGGGTTCCACAAAGGCTCCCTTTTATACACAGCTGTTATTAAAACTTCCGCCATCTTGTAAAATCCCTTGGTAACACAATAAAATTAATCAACACGTCTGTTCGCTAGAAGACTCACTAGGTGACTAATCGTCATGTAGCGTGGCGCAAAGCGTGCAGTGTGGCCATTGTGATAGTACGTGGTGCGTTGGTTCGCTAGGATATGTCGCCTAACTCACACCGTAGCTCTAAGCACCAAGCGAGGATCCTACCTGTGTGGCCTCGGCCTAAACGTTCCTATATATTTCTTTGTCTTTCAAATTTTTTTCTTCGAAAATATCAAACACTCGATCCAACTATACTTTTCATGGTCTTCCTCTACTACGTCTTCAAAAATCCTCCTCCATCGCACCAAATAACTTCTTTCTGTTTTTATAATTCGACGAGCTCCGTGGTCTAGTTGGTAAACCACCTGTATACTGACCCAGAGGTTGTGGATTCAAATCCCGCTGGAATCCAGATATTTAAAAAAAATCAGTCTGGTTTTCACTTAAAGCTTCTTTAACGTATTTCTGGTTGGTTGGAAGATATTGTTACATGCTAATAAGCCCACCAGGCTGTACTGTATACTATACTGTAAATAATACAATACAGTACAATTGAATACTATCATCATCCAGTGAGGAGACACAGACAGTGCCTTTTTAAAAACAAAACTTGACCGCTTAGCACGATAAATAAATCTTTAAAACGTCAAACCACCCCACCAATAAGCAGCCCATCGTTAACCCCCCATCGATAAGCACCCCACCACTTTATTAAACAGGGTTAATTGTAATTGCAAAGGCCGATATCAACAATGACAACTGTTGAATCTAAGAAAAATAAATTAATACACCTACCTACCCTATTTCCTGCGAAATTTTAACTTTGAAAGCACAATGTATTTCAAAATTAAAACAATACTTCTGCCTATGTTTTGTCTAATTTTCGCTTTACGGTCACCGTATGATTTGTTTCATTTTCGGCTTCACAGCATTAGGCAAATTGTACAATCAGGACAAATGAACACGCTTAAATTTAGTGTCACATACGTATAAACTGCATGATTTAGTGAGTGACGCTATCACAAAGGTGAAGTTTCATGTTTTGTATAACTGAAAAATCTTTATATTTTTTTTAAGAAAAAAATAAACGATTTATCATGTTGACATTTGCAATTATTTTCACGTCAATCCTCCGCAGAATTGGAGCTTGCGACAGATTGAATTTGAAGAAATGAATAAATTTTTCCCCCGAAGTCCTTCGCAATATTATAATAAGAAATATGTTTTCTCCTTTGATCGGAAAAATTTGAAGCATAGTAAACACCTTGTTTTTTTTTACAACGCAGTTGGAATTTTTTACCTATCGATTCTAAAAATATAGGACGTACTTTATCTCATAATTCACGATTTCTAAAATACGTATTTGAGGGCACGCAAATGCGTGCGCTGAGAAGAATATATGGGGGGTGGAAATATATGACTGAATGGATAATGAAGCGGTAAGGGATGAATGTGAACTTAAGGCTGTTGTATTAAGAGGATATTCTACTCTAGAAATTTGAAACAATAATTTTACTCGAGAAATTTGAAAAAATCGTTTTGCATATTCTTAAAGTTTAGACCTTTAAGAATATGTTCTCAAAAGGAAATTTTAAAATTCTTAACATTTACGAAGTTATAGCTATAAATGAGGCAGCAATTACGCCGCACCGGAATGACTCGGACAATAATCTCAAAACTATAATATAAACGCGTTTTTCTCGAAACTACTTTTTTCGACCTGGTCGACATAAAATCTCGAGTTCTATCCAACCGATTGATTGCCTTCAAATTTGATTAATGTTTTTCTATCGTTCCTACCTTGGAAAATTCAATTTTTGTACTACTTTAAAAATTAAAAAAAAAAGGTTTTTGGTACCAACTACAACGACATTATTTTTAATCAAAAAACTGTGAATAATTTTTGTTTTAAATTTACGAAAGGGCTCTAATCATGTCGACCAGTTTACCCCCTTTTTTTACGATAAGATATAACAGCAGATAACATCTTGAATACCTTCTTAAGTAAGGTCAAAGTGCTCTCTGAGATGATTGAGGCATTTTTAAGGAATGAAAAGGAAATATTAGCAAAACAAATATACAGTGCAAATGTGAATGGAACGCTTGGTTTTCTGAGTTAACCCATATATCACTACACATATTACCACATTCCCTTGTGTAACCATAACCTTTGATTTCGCTACATTCATTTCCAAACCTTTCCCTAGACATTTCCAAACCTTTCCCTAGGATCACTTATCACATCCCTTAAATCCCCTTCATTTTCATCTACATACAGAAGTTCACATACACTTACTTCATTCACTCTTACGCTTCTCTCATCATCTTTTAAATCGTACACATATAAATCTATATATATTATATAAATTAAACAACCAAGGTGACATCATATATCCTTGCTATACGCCTTTCGTAATTTTAAACCACTCAGTGAGTTCGCCAACAACATGCATCTAAAAATATACATACATAGATAGGATAAAATGCAATAAAATAACAGACACCTTAGATCGAGGAAACGTTGGAAAAGGGCCCTCATGAACTTGAAAACATCTACATTAAAAATATCTATCAGACATGGAGTCACACAATTGTTGTATTCTCAAGATTGATGAATTAGAACGCGCAACTGTAGTTTACAAGTTGCTATTGAGTATTATAGGTTCCGTGTGTTTCTAGCAGGAGTATGGAAGCCAATTTGAGTCAATATATCGCTTATTTATCATATCCCTTAAATCGTCTTTATTTTTAACAAGCATAATTACATCATCTGCATACAGAAGTTCATATACATTTAATTCACTCATTCTTACACCTTTCTATCTTCTTCTTCAGTTTTAATCCTGGGGATTGGTTAGCAGCAAAGCTCTGCATCTCCTCCTCCACTCCGCTCGGTCTTCAGCGATCCTCTTGAGCTCTGTACAGGAGGTGCAGTCCATATCGTGGCATATTGGCTCCAGATACTCTCGGCGAGGACGCCCTCTGCCAATCGATCCCTCCAGTATATTGTGCAGGAGATTTTCATGTCGCAGCATATGACCCATCCATTCTGCACGCCTTTCCGTTATGGTGTTTGACAGGTGCCTGGTTTCTTCAATCCTGCTGAGAACCTCGTCATTTGTAATGTGGTCTCTCCAGGAAATCCTTAGGATTCGTCTATAGGTCCACATCTCGAAGGCCTCCAATATTGTTCGATCTCTTTTGCCTATGCACCATGTCTCGCAACCATACATCAAAATACTCCACACATATGTTTTGACCAATTGCTTGCAAAGCTTTAGGTCCATGTTGTTGGATTCGAAAATCTTTGATTTCTTATTAAAGGCGAGTTTTGCTTAGTGGATGCGGCTGTGAAGCTTTTCCATCATCTTTTGTAAAATCTATCATGTATTAAGACAGTTCAATGCATCTAAGATGAACTAGTTGGTTGTAAAAAAATGCTGAATAGCAAAACACCTGTCAGATGTACCATTTTTATCTATTTACACAAAATAATGAAATAAATAAAATCAGAATAGTTCACCTTTTTCATGATTGAGCTCACGACGTTTGACGATCTGTGGAATGTTTGACAATCTCTGGAATATAGTTGATTGCCCCACTTTATATTCTGCGATGCCCCTCCCTGTATCTTGGTATATAACTGTAAAATGCATATAGAATGCACTGCTTGCAGGGGCTGGCAGATATATTAGAATGCGAAGCTTTTCTATTCGCCATGGCACTTCTGATAAATAAAAAAGGTTTATTGAATTCAGTTTATTAATATTAGGGAGTCTCAAAAAAATTTATACACGGTGCCGTTTACTTGAATTTACTGCAGAAATGTGACATACCACGCATTCGTGAGGAGTGTAGGACTAAGGAGGACTTTTATTTCTAGCAAGATGGTGCACCTTCCCACTACCATCGTGATATAAGGGTCTATTTTGATGAAAGTTTACCGAACAGATATATTGTACTTAGAGGATATCATCTTCGCTCCCCAGACCTCAAGTTCAAAGACTTTTTTAATGGGGACTCATTAAAATTTAAATTTACGGCACTAAACTGACAAAATTTAATGAATTGAGAGTAACCATTGAAAGAGAATGCGCTCAAATACCAAAACATAAATTTTTTAGATTCCACGTTATGTTGGTCATCAATTTGAGCACTTTTGATGAGTAAGAAAATCTACGTCTGTCTTCTCTAATTTGGAGTTTTAATCTTAAATATATCTTAATAAATGGAAGAGATTGCCGCCTGGCAATACTTTCGCCAAATTGTTTTTACAATGAAGTGTTAAATAAATAAGTAAATGCTTTTAAAATGCGTGCACTAAGAAGAGGAGATGAGATGACAATGTATAACAGAATACGAAATGAAGCGATTAAGAATGAATGTGAAATTAAGGCTGATGTATTAAGTACAGTCAAGAAAAGCACTTTGGGACGGTTTTGGGACCTAATCACAACAATAACGCCTCGACACATCAACTAACAGTTGAATTATAATTATAATTTATGTGTTGAAGTGTGTGGGCTGAAAAACATATGGGGTGTATCTCAACTAAGGGGAATATTATGAGATGAGCCTCGACTATTTGGTAGCTTCTCTCTAAAATGTATTATCTTTTCGATTACCTTTAAATATATCTGTAATTTCAGGAGTTGCTATCAATAAACCTATATTTATTATAAACAAAAGGTTTGTGAGGGCTGAAGAGGCGAAGGCTGTATGTCACTATAGGGATGTCTGACGCCATGTCCTTTCTATCTAGCCTGACAGGGAAATTGTATGGTTTATATTATGTAGGTATTAACATAAGCTGTGTTCGTTTTTTTTTTTCAATTTAAAAATGTGCACCAATGGTAAAGGTTATACGTCATTCGAAAAACAATTTTCTGCTCTATAAGATGTTGTGTTTGCTTTTACGTTACATATATTATTTTATTTGATTACAAGCCTCCAAAATGGAATGGCAAGCAGACGAAAGTGAGCATTTTCGATACCTCCTTCTGATCGCGTTCAATCGAGGGAATAAAGCTACCAAAGCTGCTCGCGATATTTGCGAAGTGTACGTTGAAGATGCTATGAATGAAAGGACAGCTCGGCGATGGTTTTTGCGTTTCAAATACGGTAATTTCGACCTGAAAGACATGGAGCGTTCCGGACTACCAGTGGACTTCGATGAAGACCACTTAAACCATATTATTCATGGAGATCCCCTTCAAACATTTATCATCACCAGTAATGATGCGGTAAAGGAACCTTTGCTTATGGCCATGCGTAGCTCGATGTGGAACCCAAGCGCCGACAAAACATGTGGAACCCAAGCGCCGAACATCTGGACTTTTCCCATTGATTTAAGATGGCGGTATACAGTCATGTGACTACAATTCATCTGCTCAGCCAATTCTACGGTGGTTTGAAGGGGATATTCATGAACAATATGGTTTAAGCGGTTCTCATCGAAGTCCACTGGTCTTCCGTAACGCTCCATGTCTTTCAGGTCCAAATTACCGTCTTTGAAATGCAAAAATAATCGACGAGCTGTCCTTTCATTTATAGCATCTTCACCGTACACACACTTTGCAAATATCGCGAGCAGCTTTGGCAGCTTTATTCCCTCAATTGAACGCGAACAGAAGGAGGTGTCGAAAATGCTCACTTTCGTCTATTTGACATTCCATTTTGAAGGCTTGTAATCAAATAAAATAATATATGTAACGTAAAAGCAAATATAATATCTTGTAGAGCAGAAACTTTTCTTTCGAATGACGTATAACATTTACCATTTTGTTTTACTTTTGGTGCTCATTTTTAAATTGGGAAAAAACGGACGCAACTTATGTTAACACCTAATAACTATGTAAGAATTTGAAATAATATTTTTGGTAAATTCATTTATGGCTGCATTGTGCTTGATGAAGAAAAGCAAAAATACTTAAGTTTTTATAATTTTAATAACATACAAGTATATATTGAAAAAGCTCTGAAATGCACAATTTATATTCCGTGATGCATCTCTGCAACTCATCCTAGCTGGTGTATTATTGCATAATGCATAATGTATCCACTGTGTGCAGGGACTGGAATTCAATTTAGAATTGCAGCAAATGTCAAATACTATTACAGACACGCTATGTTTATAAATTTTCAAAGAAGAAACATTTATTTTTTACATATTTTTATAAGGGATGTGTTTCACGAGTATAGTTCAGTTCGATCCCATCTCCACCCACCCTGTTGTGGGGGACAAAATAAGTCCCCATCCAGCGCGATCTACACTAGAAGATCGATTTTTTATGAGCGCGATGTCACAAAGTGACGAAGAAGGAACTACCCAAACGGACTCTTACTCCGGTTGTGACACATCTGAATGTCAAAAATATAGTAATGACGACGGATTCCGACATTATGGGAAAAGGGAAATGACTCGTAGCGCAAAAAAACTTTTTTGTTTTCTTATAAAGTAGCTAAAGGTCTCGAGTTCAAACAGCCCAACAAGTTGTCAGTACTTTCACAGAAAACTTCAAATGCAACAAAACTACCCTTTGACGCCACTAGACCGGAGTAGTCAATCGGTCCGGAGATGAACCGATGTAAGGCTGAGTGAAGTTCCCTTCGGAAATTAATGAGTCGATTTACAATGCAGTACCACAGAATGTGCTCTGCGGATTGATCCAGATGGCCGCCAAAATTGCAACAGGGCGAAGGGACAAGATAGAAGCTAAAGAGTTTGCTGTAAAAGCTCCCATGGACAGAGAGAAATTGGGTAGTCCAAAAGTTTGGTTTGTACACATTAGTAGCTGAGGCGTGCCCTGATACAAGGAAATAATTTAAATGTCTGTCTTCCCACAGAAGAAGAAGACCAACGATATTGCCAAGTTGACAACTGGGCCTTAAGGCAGGCTTTAAAAATCGCGAAGGTGGACGTCACCTATACTCGCGGGCAGACTCTTATTGAGAAGGACCTCTAAATCTAACGGGACGAGCACCGTTAAGACTGTGAGTTCTTCCGCTGAACATGTCCTAACATATATGCCTTGGCAATAGCCAACAGCACCCATCGTTGACTGTCAATCTGCATCCTCCTGGCATCTGAGAGCCAGCTTCTATGTGCCCAGCACCTGGCTGCATAGCTGCAATTATCTCAAATAAAATGTATACATACGACTACATACAATCCAGTCATTCCCATGTCAGCTAGGCAGAGATAACACAGTGCCAGAATTGTTTATCTCATCACATATTTTTCGTCCTTTACTGTCCATGCAGTGAGACTCTGGAACCAGTTACACACCAATGTTAGACTCGCTCTATCCTTGGCATACTTTAAAAAGCAACTGAAAAAACTCTTAATTTCTAGTCAGTAATATAACGTGTTTCATTCCTGATTTTCCTTTCCTCTCCACCATCCCTTCCTTCTCCTTTGATTGATGATATCTCACTTTATATGAAAAGGCATGTTAGGGTGATTGTCCGTCTTTGTGGGATTTGTGGGCGTATGCTCACGTATGTGTTCATGAATTTAGTGTAGATGGATAGTCCTTTGAAAAAAATTTGCGACCATGTAACTGATTTCATTTACTATTCAGTAATACAACGTGTTTCATTCCTGATTTCCCTTACCTCTCCACCATCCCTCCCTTTTCCTTTGATTGATGATATCTCACTTTTACTTTAATTGGTTTATATCCATAAATTGCATAAATATGAATAATCTTTTGACTATATTTTTCTGCCATGTAACTTTCTTCATTAAGTTTTGTCTGGTTGGTTAGAAGAGATTGCCCCCTGGCAATAAACCCATCAGATTGCATTAACAATGAAGTATTAAATAAACTAAAAAAATCTTCCCTTGATCCAACCATGCTTTTCTTAATCTACCTCAACCAAGAGTTTCACTCACATTTCATCATATACCATATTTGTTTCGTTAGTCTTTTTTCGTTCATTCTTTCTATATGTTACATGCCCAAACCATTTCAGCGTGCTCTTCTTCATCTTACTTAACACATCAGCTTTAAGCTCTCATTTTTTTTAAAGAATAGATATGACCTAAGTCATAAGTATCCTTAATACCTTCAAACACTAGGCAGAAAAAGTGCCTGTGTCATTCGAGGGGAGTAGCACAGCGCGGGATTCGAACTGATGACATTCCGCATAGAAGTCTAGCGCGTTGCCGCGCGTCCATGCACACACTCCTTTATCTCTGCATTCCGTATTCTGAATTGCATTATCACCCGATATATTTTTCTCACCAGTGTTTATTCAACTCCTGTCAGTTTATTTTATCTAAGTTTCACTCCCATATATCAAAGTTGGCACCAACATACTGTTATGGGTTATCGTGTACTCATTGCATGTATTATACAGAGTATTGTGATAAAGCTTTTGCCGTTGCTGGTCCTGTAAAGTGGAATAATCTGCCTCCTAGTGTCAGAGATGTGGGTGGTGTATGCAGTTTTAGGAAGCACGACAATCTTTTTAGGAGGTATTTTCAAAGTTTATGAAATCCACTAATAAACTGAAAATACCTCACAAAAAGGATTGTCTTTAAATGTTTCCTAAAGCTGCACACGCCACCCACATCTCTGACACTAGGATGCTGATTATTCCATATCACAGGACCAGCAACGGCAAAAGCTTTATCACAATACCATGTACATGCAATAAGTGAAAGTACGACCATATAACCTCATACCAGAAAGTATTGAACTGGTTGAATGTTAGAAATAGACGCCAAATTCACATACTGTCTCTATTGTATTGTATAATATCCTTAACTGTCCCGCCGCCCCCTCTTATCTCGCCGAAAATTTTCAGCTTCTTTCCAATCATGGATTAGCGCTACGCTCAAACAGAGATTGTTTATTGGCTTTTCCAGTTCACCGCTCCTCTTTTTTTACGTCGTCCTTTACTGTTCATGCAGCGAGCCTCTGGAATCAGTTACAAACCAATATAAGACTCGCTCCGTCCTTGGCATGCTTTAAGAAGCGACTGAAAAAACTCTTAATTTCTAGTCAGTAAAATAACGTGTTTCATTCCTGATTTTTCTTTTCCTTTCCTCTCCACCATCCCTTCCTTATCTTTTGATTGATATCTCACTTTATATGAAAAATAATGTTCGGGTGATTGTCCGTCTTTGTGGGGTTCGTGGGCATGTGCTCACGTATGTGTTTATGGATTTCGTGGGGATGGATAGTCATTTGAATGATTTATGCGACCATGTAACTCGCTTCATTTACTTTTGTCTGGTTGGTTGGAAGAGATTGCCGCCTGGAAATAAGCCTGCCAGGTTGTATTGCAATAAAAGTTTTAAATAAATAAATAAGTAAGTGCACGATAACCCATAACAGTATGTTGGTGCCAACTTTGATATATGGGAGTGAAACGAAAACGTAAAAAAAACTGCAAGGAGATGAATAAACCCTGACTTAGAACGCTCTTGAGGTGAGTTTACTCTCTAAACGGCACTAAAAAAATTCCCTTCAAATTATAATTAAGAAATTCAACTCGTTAAAAAGTTTATATTTGGGACATATTAATGGACAAGGCGTATGCATTTTTATACAGTACAGACAACTATTTAGTTTTCTAAATACATTGAAAGGAATTGTAACATAACGTATAATGACATATTCAAACCGATTCGAGGAATGAAATGTAATGAACCATGTTTCTCACCTGCAATAATTTCAACATGTTATTTTATACTACCATTCGCGAACTATTACATAAACCGTCACAAGTACAATAAATAAATTTCTAACAAGAATAATAATTGCCTCAAATTTATGATTCAAGGTTCTACGGTAGAAAGCAATTAGGGTTTATGTTATTTATGAATTTAACCGAGTAATTAGCCTTTTCGTTCAAATCTAATCCGCCTTCATCATTAATAATGCTACCTGTAGAAATATAGGTAAACATTGAACCAGAGCTGCCGTGAGATATAGTATAGCTACTTATGTGCGAAAACCAAAAAAACAGCCCTTATACAATTCAAATACTTTTTCAAGTAAAGATACGATTTTTAGTTTTGCATTTAAGTTCATTTTAAAATTAAACTGCTGGTTTTAGATTATATTATTCTACGAAATATATAGAAAATAAAAACGTAGTTTAAAAAAATATATTTATTAAATAATTTCGTAATATTAAGTTATATAAATGTGTTTTAAAACTACAATGTTAAACAAATCTTTAAATAAAGAATTTTTCTCACGTTTTTTGGTGCCACATCATCTTGATAACTTGACGATTATCGTCGACTCTCTGCAAATATTGTAGAATCTCTTGTACCAAATAATTAAAGGATTTCTATGTTTTTGAAGCGGACGTCAGTATTTGTTTGAATATGTTAAGTTCAAAAAGATTTACGAAAGTTATAAGGCATAGACGAATATATTATTAGTTATAAAGTACTCGTAAATACACTGTAGGAAGGTAACAACAGTAAACTCTTGACAACTTGTATGTTAGATATATATTTATGTGTACTCAAAGGATAAAAGACCTTACATTGTAATAAAATTAAATATATACGAATCCATTTTATTCTATAGAAACGTCACTGGTGATTTTTTCTTGCTGGCAATACAAAGTGTACACCACTAGTTATTTCGTTTAGCGCAATATAATTATAATTACACACGAATCGATGAGATTCAATAGGAACACTACATTGGTGTTTTTTCTTGCTGGCAATACAAAGTGTACACCACTAGTAATTTAATTTAACACAATACAATTATAATTACATACGAATCCATTTCATTCCATAGAAACACTACTTTGGTGTTTTTTTTTCTTGCTAGCAATACAAAGTGTACACCACTAGTCATTTCGTTGAGCGCAATATAATTATAATTACGCACGAATCCATTAGATTCGATAGGAAGACTACATTGGTATTTTTTTCTTGCTGGCAATACAGAGTGTACACCACTAGTCATTTCGTTTAGCGCAATATAATTATAATTACACACGAATCGATGAGATTCAATAGGAACACTACATTGGTGTTTTTTCTTGCTGGCAATACAAAGTGTACACCACTAGTAATTTAATTTAGCACAATACAAATATAATTACATACGAATCCATTTCATTCCATAGAAACACTACTTTGGTGTTTTTTTTTTCTTGCTAGCAATACAAAGTGTACACCACTAGTCATTTCGTTTAGCGTAATATAATTATAATTACACACGAATCCATTAGATTCGACATAAACGCTACATTCGTGTTTTTTTTTTTTTAGATAGAAACGCTACATTCTTGCTGGTAATACAGAGTGTACACCACTTGTCATTTCGTTCAGCACTATAAAATTATAATTACACACGAATCGATGAGATTCAATAGAAACGCTACTTTGGTATTTTTTCTTGCTGGCAATACAGAGTGTACACCACTACTTATTTCGTTTAGTGTAACATTATAAAGGAACCCAAAATGACGTTATAAATGAAAAAGTTGGATAATAATTTCGAAGAAAAAGTATTAAAAACATTTAATGTACTAGTACGTACGTACAAATGAAATTATCGAGGAAGATTACGGGTGGAAATAAGAATTGTGTTAAAATCTCCCTAAAACATCCCTAAGGTATATTTAACCCTACAAATTACGGTTAGCAGAATTTGAAATAAAATCATACTTACGAGTATTTGAACTTTACTCAATTTTACTTTTTAAAGACGACAACATCCGTGGGGTATGTGGTAAAACGACAGTTATCTAAATGCAAATTACACTTTCCTTATATACAGAACATCTTGGCGGGTTTATTGCCATGTGACAATCCTTCCAACGAACCTGAAATATGTTTAAAAGTCCTTAAATGAAAACCAGGCTGGAATATGTATTGATATATATTTTTTTTATCTTGGTTTCAGCGGGATTTTAACCCGCAACCTCCAAGTTTGGAGACAGGCGTCAGGGATTTTACGAGATAAGTCCATAACTTTAGATTTCTTCTCTCTCTCTCCTCGTCATTGTCTTGAAATATATAAAGAGTCTTTCAAATTAAGCGGTTTTTTTAATTCAAATTTTTTAATTTTTGAATAAAACACAATTCGCTTTGATTTCAAAAAACTTTTTATTGGTCATTAAGTATAATGTATGACATTTAAATACAAAAAACAATATCCGCCAAATGTCCACCTCTTGCAGCTCCACAGACGTCCACTCTTTTGTCAAAATTTTCGATGATATTTTGACATAATTGCGGTTCTAACTCACCAATAACGCGAATAATTTTGTCCTTCAGCTAAGGAATTGATCGAGGGTTATTCTTATAGACCTGGCTTTTCACGTAACCCCAGAAAAAATAGTCCAACGGTGTCAGATCACATGATCTTGGTGGCCAATTAACCTCACCGTTTCCGGAGATTTTTTTTCCGGGATACAATCCTAGGATTGGTCTGCAACAAGCACTCAATCCCTCCACTCATCTCTGTCATCCGCCAGTCTCTTCACCTCCTGGTAGCTGCCACAGCGCACATCCCGGATCACCCGGTCCATGTAGCTATATCTAAGGCGGCCTCTATGGTTATTATTGCTCTCAATCATTCCCTCGACGATGGTAAGGAGCAGGCCTGGGTGCCTGGTGTTATGGCCTATCCAACTGGATCGTTGTTGGGCAACTCTATTAAGAAGTTGCCTTGTTTCTCCAACCCCGCTCAATACATCGTCATTTCGGATGTGATCTGACCAATGGACCCTGGCCATGCGCCTGTAGCACCACATCTCAAATGCAGCCAGATGCCCGGACTCGCTCTGGCTGATGGTCCACGTTTCACAGCCATACAGCAGCACACTCCAGACAAGAGTTTTCATTAAATTCTTCCTAACATCGATAACAATACATAAAATAATTCATCAATTTGAACGCGTTATTGTATTGTATACGACTCCATTTTTATAAATATCATAAATTACACTTCTCAAATGTCACAAGACCCAGGCAAGTTCGCGACGCCATCTGTGTTTTATCCAAGAATAAAAAAAACGCTCAATTTGAAAGACCCTTTACATGCAATTTCAGGATATATGTATGTACATAATATTAACTATCGATAAATCTATATTTTTTATTTATACAGTACGAGTTGTATGAGAAGGTGCATGGATGTGGAAGAGCTGAAAAATGTGTATCGAGATAGGAAAGTCTGGCGCTTTATCCTCGCTGCATACCTCGCCAGGACAATGGAGTAATATGTAAAATATAAATAGGAATATTCGACTTCGAGACCCACCAACGACGACAGCAACGACTCAAATTTTCCATTAAATGCGCATTTCCCAGACAGTATATTTCTCTTTTTTCTTCAGAAGTTCTTTACGATTAGAGGCTGACCATCATAATTGTAATATTTATTCTATTTAAACACATATTGTTCTTCACTATGTCGAGCCGGGAGCTTCTTAGCACCCCTGACCCATTTAAGGGTCGCCCGGGACTCGGGACCGTGGCTTGATTTCTCTCCATAGTGATTTCCTGTGGAGGGATATCCAGAGTGGTTTCCCCTAGCCTTCTCTGGAGGATTATCTGTTGGGGTTACCTTCCCTTAGCAGGGTGGATCCAGTTTTATCGCGCTGCAAACCCCTCATTCGTCCACTCTCTATCTGCTACGACACTGATGGAAACACCAGTGGTCACATTGCCCGGGGTTCGCGGGGCCTGAGAGACCACTCGTGGTCGCTAGAGAGTTGGACTTGGTAGTAGTGTTATTGATGACATTGTAACGTGGCGTATTACGACATTTTGTAGAAGTATACTTTCCAGTCAAGCATACTCCATCGTAGCCCTACTACCTATTGGAACCCCTATTTACTACAGTCAACTGAGGAAAAAAATCTTCTTCTTCCTCTTCTTATAGATCATGATCTGTTTGTTCCGCTTGTTCCCCTTCTTGTGACGTGGACTGCCAGCTGTCACGCCATCTCTTCGGAGGTCTTTCCGGTAATCTTCTTCCGGCTGGGTTCCCTCGAAGGGCGACACGTGGAAATCTGTCGTCTTGCATTCTATTTACATGTTCGTTCCAGTATCGCCTTCGTTGTCTTCCCCACCTGACGAATCTCCTTATTTCAGTGTTTCTGATTCTATCTCTTAGTGTGTTTCGAGTTATACATCTCAGTGTTTTCATTTCCGAGGTTCTCAGGAGAGATTTTGTTCTAGATGTGTCTGCTCAGGTCTCTATTCCGTAGGTGGCTATCGGCTATCGGTCTCCCACATGTCTTGTATATTCTGACTTTACTTTCTATTCTCATGTGTTTATTATTCCACACCGGTGTTCTTAGGCATCCCGATATTGCAGCCGCCTTATTGCAGCGACCTGTCTCAAGGTTTCATCATACAGATTTCCATTGCTACTGATGCTCACTCCAAGATACCTAAACTGCATCACTTGCTCTATTATTTTGTTATTCACTGCTAGTTTGCATCTCACCGGGGTCTTAGATATTGTGAGGTTCTTCATTTATAACGTGGATATCAATATGTTATATTTTAGTGAGGTTTGATGGAGTCTATATAACATCCTTTGGAGGTCATCTTCGGATTCTGCGGTGAGTGCTGCATCGTCTACGTAGCATACAATGCTAACTTTTTTGTCTCCCAGTCTGTATCCTATGTCCATGTCTGCAACTTCCTCAATTAGTTTGTCCATTATTAGATTGAAGAGGAAAAAAATATTCATTTAAAGTAAATTAATTTGTTTATACTAATACTAAAGACACTGGTAACGAAAGTGTTGAAATAGGTTAAGAGAAGGGTGTTTTGAAAAGATATTTTTTTATCTGACGACGTAAGCCTTCTGGGAACCCTCTCGCCTCACACGATTCCTCATTAGGGTCCTTTTATTCCACGTCGCTCTTTCCCAGACCTTCAGGCGAACCTTTTACTTTCTTGAATCTAATCAAATACTGTCTAAGATGTATTGTGAATACCTTATTTCTACAGTGGCTTGTATTGTATTAAACTTGCGCCATTTAGGTGCTCTAACTCAAGATTCAAACCCACATTTATTGACAGATAAACCTTTCCCTTCCTGTGCTAAAAAAATCCACCCGTTTCGGTGCTGTGTATTCAATACACATGTAAAAATGAGCGATTTAAAATAATAATATTCATAGCCAATCGCTTAAATCAATTAAATTTGAAGTGAAAAGTGATAGTTATTGAAATTTAATTGCTGAAAACATGAAAAAAAGCATCGGAATACGTTCACAAAACGGGCAAAACGACCACCTCGAACGAAAGCCGGCTGGCTACTAAGCAAGAGAAGCGAGCGAACTGAGATTCCATTTCTTGCATTCCCATATACCGAAATACAGTGAGAGTGAGGCGTGAATAGCGTCGCTTCCTCAATCGTAAAGGTTTTTTAGGATGAATATACCTACGTCACACACTGGCACACGTTTGATTGTATTAGTGAATTTATTCCCGATTCTCACAAAATATCTCTGATGTGGCCGATGAGTGCTAATTATTATTAATATTAATTTTTTTCATTTAATGCGTAAATTTATTACGGAGGAATACCTAAAATCTGAACGCACTATTTATTATATTTATAGATATATTAAAGTTTTTAGAAGCAATGTGTACTAGTTACACGTCACAATGAAGGAAGGGTTAAAAATATATCAAAATAAATATAATTACATATATTGTAATTTGTTTTATCAAATACTGTTTATTCCACTCTATGTATCGGTATAACCCTGCCAGTTTCAAGGCTTTCACCTCATCACCAGAGGAGCACAAACAAGATTATGTTCTGTTCGAACTGGTATCTTGAGGATTATGGGTGGAGGGAGGCAAGAGAAAACTTCAGTGAGTAGCAGCGAGATTCCGGAAATATATGTGTTTGTCAGATATTCACCTCGATGCACTGCCTTTTTTGGGATATATGTGTTTACCAAATGTTCGCCTTGATGTACTGACTTAGAAATTTCTAAGGCCTCTAATCTGTCCAATTTATTTCCGTTACAATATATGAATTTGGCATCGCCGATAGAAAATGTATGATTTTCACGTTGATAATCACGCCAGCCATTTCAGAATAAATTGGAGGATTTGTTAAGGTGGATTTGTGTTCACGAAATCTCTTTTCAAAGGATCTTCCTGTCTTTCCTATATAGAAATTATCACAGTCAGCACATAAAAGTGTATACACAGCACTGTTCCTAAGTATTCCATTTTTGCTTTTCCCGTTAAATAAGAGTTTCCGCAGATTAAAATTAGTGTAAAAAGCTGATTTTATGTGACTTGGTTTTTCTTTAGTTATTTCGTATATGTTTTTTATAAATATGAAATTGTTCCATTTAATGTGTCTAAACCTCCACAATTTTAATGCCTTAACTGTAAATAATATATAAAAATAAATATCTTTGTTGATCGTAAGAATAAGAAGGTGGTTGGCTGTGGCTGTGTCATTAAATTAGGTACTTCCCCACATCGCCATTTTTTTCAACGCTCTAAGGCAGGTTCTAGTATTAGCATAATACTGTCTTGATCAAAAAATTTAGGACCGGCCACTGTGTGGCGCTGTCAGTCACCCGATCGGAATTCTTTTTTTCTTTGTTAGGTTACCACATCTATCATTGACACTTCCCTCCAAACTTCAGCGTCATAGCTTGACATTTGTAAAAGTTACGCTGTACTGAGTACATCTACCTTTGTGCGTATTTTCGATTTTTTACAACTTTGAAAATGGCATCAACTGTGCATCAACGAGTTTGCATTAAATTTTGTGTGAAAAACGGATTTAAGGGTCCACAGACCTTGGAAATGTTGAAGAAGTGTTTTTTATGGCACGAACGCTTCAGAAGTGGTCGTGAGTCGGTCGAGGATGACGAACGCAGTGACAGTCGAAAACCGATGAATACATCGATAAAATCAAAGAAATGTTAGCCGAAAACCACAACTTGACCATCAGAGAGCTGGCAGAGGACTTGAACATCACTTATGGATACGCTCAAGATATTTTGGTTAGTGTTTTGGGCCTCAGACGTGTCGCTGCAAAACTGGTACCGAAAGACCTCAATTTCATGCAAAAAAAGGACCGCGTTGAAATCGCGAAAGACATGATTTCCATGATTTTTTTACCAAAAACAACACGACTACTATCCAGCAGCCTTTGAATTCACCTGATCTGGCTCCCTGCGATTTTTTCCTGTTCAACCGACTTAAAAAACCGCTTCGCGGAACGCGTTACAGCACCCGAGAGGATGCCATGAAAAAATCGAAGACGGTTCTGATGGACATACCGAAAATTGAGTACCAGCGGTGTTTCGAGGATTGGATCAAGCGCTGGCGTAAGTGCGTTGCAGTCGATGGGGAGTACTTTGAAGGGGACCATATCGATTTTAATAAAGTCCTAAAACTTTCTGTTCAAGGATGTACGTATTTTTATTTAATAAAGTAATCTATAACACAAACATTTGCCAAAGGCTATACCTATGTACAAATGTATATCTTAAGAACTAATCTAATGTGTATATTATTACTATGAACTTACTTCATTTTAATTTGCTATGTGGCATTTTATTTTTAATAATCTTAATAATAAAATTCTTTGAAAAATTTAACTCCTCCATACTAACTTATAACTAGATAACAATTCTTACAACTAATTATTTTAACACTTATTAGTTAGCACATACATGTTCAGGCTACTTGCATTCTATCACATTCACTCAGACCTTGGTCCTCCCAGCTAATACTGCAGGTGGACTGGTCAGTCAACAGGTGGCGCTTCGGGAGCCTGTGCTTATAACTGAAAGGAAGATCGGACTTACTCTCGTAAGCCCCCAGGGCAACCCATATAAGTTGAGTGTAGGGATAGGAAGGTAGTGGCTGCGGTCATAAGATAAGGTACTTCCTCACATCTGCATATGTTCAGATAAACATATGATATCTGGTATGACAACTGTAGAAAACTTACCACAAGAAGACGAACTACAAACGAACTTTTGTAAATCTTCCGATTTGTGATAGTAACACATTCGGCTTTAGGTGTAGTGTAGTTTATTGTGTAGTGTTCATATGAAATCATAAATTTTGATAAGAACTCTTAAAAAGGATTCTTTTTAAGTGTTTCCTAGAGCTGTACACGTCACCTATATATCTTAATACTAAGAGGCATCATAATACCTCGTCACCTACATAATATCACCTATATATTAACCAATAACTAGGTAACAATTCTTACAACAAATTTCCGTACATATTTATTGATTTTATAATTGTATTGACAGCTAATTTATTATTATTTATGTCTCTTGTATTATGTGTAAGGGTGTGGGCTGAAAAAATATTTGACGTCCTCGCATCCAGGTTCACCCTCTATTAGAGGGAGTGTATCTCGACTAGGAAAATATTATGAGATGAGCCTAGACCATTTCATTACTACTCGTTTAAATGTATTTTGTTTTCCATTATCTTGCAATATATAATTTCTAAGAAATATTTAACACCCACATACTACTTACTTATAACTAGATAACAATTCTTACAACTAATTATTAAGCACGTACATGTCCACTCGTTCAGGATATTTGCATTCCATCACACTCACTCAATCTTGGTCCTCCCTGCTAATATAATGTAGGTGGAAATAAAAAAATAAAAAATGAACAAGTCATGACTTTTCAAACCTTTCAGTCGCCACCCCATATTAACTTGTCATATGTGCATTTGTATATAAAAGACACTGTTGTGTCGTAAATTAAATAAATATAACCATCTATATGATAAATTTCCTTCCTTCGATGTCTTTCTTATTGAGCGCAGAAGAAAGACACCCTTAAAAGTAAAAAGAAGCCTTCAGGGAGTGAAGCCTTGCACTGAGGCAAACTGTACGGATAAGGGTGGGCGTAATATTTTTCACGCTGTTTGCCACGTATATACTCGTACCTTATTTGAATAAAAACTAGCACGAAATTATAAAGCGTGAAAATACAGCTATGAACAGTAAAAAACATTTAAAAAAACATCAAAAAAGGGGAAAAATACTCGTAAATAATTTTGTATATTTCTTACAATATGATTCCAATGTAAAGCTGTATTTTCCAATATTGTTATAACATATATCATAATATATTGATACTGCGTAAAATGTGTGGAAAAATCTACGTGACTTAGTTGTTAAGACGTTTGCCTTGCAATCCGAGAGTTGTATTCGATTCCCGTTCATATCGATCATTCAGCCAGAAGAGTGATTTTGCAATAGTGCGAGTAACACTCTCTATATTACATAACTTGTGTAGTGGTATTGATTTTAGAATGCCACACGATTGGTTCGCGCAGAGCGCACGTTTGTATTGTTGTTAAAATACTCGGTGATTTGAAAAACACTACCATGTCGAAATAAGGAGTGCGATTTTGTTTAATGTAATGTATAATTCAAAATGTTTCGAAAGTTTAGAATGTACTTTGTCATAACTTAAAGTTTCCTAGAATTTAGTATCACTCCATCCCATCCACTATTATTTTAAAACTTTATTATTTGTCATTGTAATTATGTAATTATGATACATTAATATGTTAAATAATCTTACATACAATAATAATTGTATTTTTATGTGCTATAATCTAATTAAAGCTGACGAACATTTTTACTTTATAATACTTGTACTTATATTTATTTTCAATCTTGAAAAATTCCATTATTGTTATTTAATGTTTCCCAGAATCAGAAAATAAAGTTACTTTCATTTTATTTTTATGATTCTTACAATTTAAGCTGATACCATTTTCAATTTACAAAATATTATTTTTATATATTTTTGCTTTTTCACTTCATTAAAAAAATTAAGTGACAAGTTTTTTGTAAACGCACTGTTACTCACACTATTGCAAAATGACTCTTTAGGTTGAACGATCTATACCCATTTAGTTTTCACTAAATACAAGAGATACATAACATCAAATAATTTCCCTGTCTGAGTAGGCAGAGAGGAGAGAGCGCTGGACCTTTTTTTTATCTCGACATTTGCCAAAGGCTATACCTATGTACAAATGTATATCTTAAGAACTAATCTAATGTGTATATTATTACTATGAACTTACTTCATTTTAATTTGCTATGTGGCATTTTATTTTTAATAATCTTAATAATAAAATTCTTTGAAAAATTTAACTCCTCCATACTAACTTATAACTAGATAACAATTCTTACAACTAATTATTTTAACACTTATTAGTTAGCACATACATGTTCAGGCTACTTGCATTCTATCACATTCACTCAGACCTTGGTCCTCCCAGCTAATACTGCAGGTGGACTGGTCAGTCAACAGGTGGCGCTTCGGGAGCCTGTGCTTATAACTGAAAGGAAGATCGGACTTACTCTCGTAAGCCCCCAGGGCAACCCATATAAGTTGAGTGTAGGGATAGGAAGGTAGTGGCTGCGGTCATAAGATAAGGTACTTCCTCACATCTGCATATGTTCAGATAAACATATGATATCTGGTATGACAACTGTAGAAAACTTACCACAAGAAGACGAACTACAAACGAACTTTTGTAAATCTTCCGATTTGTGATAGTAACACATTCGGCTTTAGGTGTAGTGTAGTTTATTGTGTAGTGTTCATATGAAATCATAAATTTTGATAAGAACTCTTAAAAAGGATTCTTTTTAAGTGTTTCCTAGAGCTGTACACGTCACCTATATATCTTAATACTAAGAGGCATCATAATACCTCGTCACCTACATAATATCACCTATATATTAACCAATAACTAGGTAACAATTCTTACAACAAATTTCCGTACATATTTATTGATTTTATAATTGTATTGACAGCTAATTTATTATTATTTATGTCTCTTGTATTATGTGTAAGGGTGTGGGCTGAAAAAATATTTGACGTCCTCGCATCCAGGTTCACCCTCTATTAGAGGGAGTGTATCTCGACTAGGAAAATATTATGAGATGAGCCTAGACCATTTCATTACTACTCGTTTAAATGTATTTTGTTTTCCATTATCTTGCAATATATAATTTCTAAGAAATATTTAACACCCACATACTACTTACTTATAACTAGATAACAATTCTTACAACTAATTATTAAGCACGTACATGTCCACTCGTTCAGGATATTTGCATTCCATCACACTCACTCAATCTTGGTCCTCCCTGCTAATATAATGTAGGTGGAAATAAAAAAATAAAAAATGAACAAGTCATGACTTTTCAAACCTTTCAGTCGCCACCCCATATTAACTTGTCATATGTGCATTTGTATATAAAAGACACTGTTGTGTCGTAAATTAAATAAATATAACCATCTATATGATAAATTTCCTTCCTTCGATGTCTTTCTTATTGAGCGCAGAAGAAAGACACCCTTAAAAGTAAAAAGAAGCCTTCAGGGAGTGAAGCCTTGCACTGAGGCAAACTGTACGGATAAGGGTGGGCGTAATATTTTTCACGCTGTTTGCCACGTATATACTCGTACCTTATTTGAATAAAAACTAGCACGAAATTATAAAGCGTGAAAATACAGCTATGAACAGTAAAAAACATTTAAAAAAACATCAAAAAAGGGGAAAAATACTCGTAAATAATTTTGTATATTTCTTACAATATGATTCCAATGTAAAGCTGTATTTTCCAATATTGTTATAACATATATCATAATATATTGATACTGCGTAAAATGTGTGGAAAAATCTACGTGACTTAGTTGTTAAGACGTTTGCCTTGCAATCCGAGAGTTGTATTCGATTCCCGTTCATATCGATCATTCAGCCAGAAGAGTGATTTTGCAATAGTGCGAGTAACACTCTCTATATTACATAACTTGTGTAGTGGTATTGATTTTAGAATGCCACACGATTGGTTCGCGCAGAGCGCACGTTTGTATTGTTGTTAAAATACTCGGTGATTTGAAAAACACTACCATGTCGAAATAAGGAGTGCGATTTTGTTTAATGTAATGTATAATTCAAAATGTTTCGAAAGTTTAGAATGTACTTTGTCATAACTTAAAGTTTCCTAGAATTTAGTATCACTCCATCCCATCCACTATTATTTTAAAACTTTATTATTTGTCATTGTAATTATGTAATTATGATACATTAATATGTTAAATAATCTTACATACAATAATAATTGTATTTTTATGTGCTATAATCTAATTAAAGCTGACGAACATTTTTACTTTATAATACTTGTACTTATATTTATTTTCAATCTTGAAAAATTCCATTATTGTTATTTAATGTTTCCCAGAATCAGAAAATAAAGTTACTTTCATTTTATTTTTATGATTCTTACAATTTAAGCTGATACCATTTTCAATTTACAAAATATTATTTTTATATATTTTTGCTTTTTCACTTCATTAAAAAAATTAAGTGACAAGTTTTTTGTAAACGCACTGTTACTCACACTATTGCAAAATGACTCTTTAGGTTGAACGATCTATACCCATTTAGTTTTCACTAAATACAAGAGATACATAACATCAAATAATTTCCCTGTCTGAGTAGGCAGAGAGGAGAGAGCGCTGGACCTTTTTTTTATCTCGACATACACCCTTAGCCTACATCCATACCTCTACGATCTCTGACTTTCTACGTTTTCTTCATTCAGAATTGATTTCACTTTATACGCCTTTGACTTACATTTGCATTATTTATGGTATATATTTGTTTTGTTAGTCTTTCTACATTCATTCCACATGCCCAAACCATCCAACCCTTATCATTTCATTCCGTATTCTATCATACATTGTCAATCCATGTATTCTTCTAATGCATATATTTATTCGGCTCCAGTCAGCCTTTTGCCATGCATCAAAGTGGGCTACAAAATACTATTGTGAACTAAAATTTTAATTTTTTTTATTTATATCCTATCTAAAAACAAATCCTTAGCCCCTTCCACATCCATACACCTTCTCAAACATCTCATACGATTTCTCTGACTTTTTATATTTCCTTCTTTCGAAATATTAATCACTTGATGTGACCAATAAGCATCTGCTCTCTCAATGTATCCGGGGGTATAAGAATACCTATGACTTCGGTCATATAGTTTTGTATTACACTTTGGTTGTATAAAGTACAACCTGGCGAGATTATTGCCATGTGGTAATATCTTCCAACGAATCGGAAAGATGTAAAAGTTACAGACTAGAATCCTTTAAAAAAAATCTGGTCTCCAGCGGGATTTGTGCTCTCAACCTCTGGGTTGGGAGATAGGTGTCTTACTAACTAGTCCACGTGGGTCATCAAATCTATTCATTCAAAAAAAAAAGAAAAAAAAAACATGTCAATGTGCTCAGATCGTCACACTTCGGTGTGCCATCGAATTCAATACAGCGGGATGGCCGGTGAGTTTGCTAGTATGCAACGGATCACTCATTTATTTATTTAACACTTTCATTGCAAATACAATCTGGCGGGCTTATTACCTGCAATCTATTCCAACCAACCAGACAAAAGTAAATGAAGCAAGTTACGTGGTCGCATAAATCATTCAAGTGACTATCCATCCCCACGAAATCCATAAACACATACGTGAGCATATGCCCACGAACCCCATAAAGACGGACAACCATCCGAACATTTTTTTTCATATAAAGTGAGATATCATCAATTAAAAGTTAAGGAAGGGAAGGTGGAGAGGAAAAGAAAATAAAAATCAGGAATGAAATACGTTGTTTTACTTACTAGAAATTAAGAAAATTTTCAGTCGCTTCTTAAAGAATGCCAAGGACGGAGCGAGTCTTATATTGGTTTGTAACTGATTCCAGAGTCCCACTGCATGGACAGTAAAGGACGACGTAGATTTCACTTAAACTGGATAGAAAAAAAAAGAAACCTGTCTCCACAGCAAAGCTTGACTTTCCAATTGAATTGACGACGTCCGCGGTCCAGCAGCGGCGATAATTCTTAAACTCTTCTTCTTCTTTTAGGCATGTTGGCCTGTTATGGTCCTGCATCATTTTTCTCTCTTGTGACATCGACTGCCAGTTGTCTTTCCATCTTTTGGGAGGTCGTCCTGGAGGTCTGCTTGCTTGGGGGATACTGTCCCTGGCCATTCTTACGGCTCTTGGTTCCGCCATTCTGGATACATGTTCGTTCCAGAACCTTCTTATCTGTAGTCCCCATCTAACAATATCTTCAACTTCGCACATCCTTCGTATTTCTGTGTTTTGTACTCTACCATGAAGGGTTTTGCTAGCGATACTCCTGAGTACCTTCATTTCGCTGGTTCCATGAAGATTTTTGGTTCTGACAGTGTCGGCTCTGGACTCGATGCTGTATGTCATTATGGAACACAGGTCTTGTATATCCTCACCTGGCTTTGGATGTTCATATACTTGTTATTCCAGATAGTGTTCTTTTAAAATCTGGAAATAGCTGCAGCCTTTTGTGATTGTTCAAGCACTTCGCCATAGAGGTCATTATTGCACATTATGCTAGCACCCAAGTATTTAAATTTTGTAACTTGTTCAATTGGTGTGTCGTCGATCGTCACACTGCATCCAACTTGCTTTCTGGCTAGAGTCATGCATGTAGTCTTGCTGATGGAGATAGACATGTTTTATTTTTTGGAAGCAGTGTGGAATCGATGGAGCATTTGTTGCAGGTCTTCCTCTGATTCGGCTATGATGGTGGCATCGTCAGCATAGCATATGATGTTTAGCATATTATCACCCATCTTGTATGCCAGGTTAAGGTCGGTAACTTCTTCTATAATTTTATCCATAACCAAGTTAAATAGAAATGGGCTTAAACTACCTCCTTGTCTTACTCCGGTTGGTGTTGGAACGTCATTAAAGAGTTCTCCGTCTACGCGAATCAATTTCTTAAACTCAATTTGTTTTTTTTATATGATGTTTTTTATCTATCAATAAAAGTGGGTATGAATTCCGAATTAGATCGCCCTTGAGAAGGGTATGCTGTCACAACAAAAATTAATGCAAAATATATATTTATTCCAATACTACTGATGGCTCCAGAATAAGTTTCTAGGACATATCTATTTTCATCTCGACATCCCACCTGACGTTTTTTTATCCACTTTGCATGGGTGTCTCCTGTTACACAAAGAGGGGCTAATTCTAGTTAGCTTATTCGTTAGGAAGAATATCAGCCAGGATTCTTCTCATACTGCTAGGCGGTGCCGAGACTATATCCAGTTTCACTTAGCTGGTTTAATATCTCTATACCACGCGTGACTGAATGTTTAGCTTTTTTTTAATTCTTGAATTAAACACACAATTTGCTTTGATTTCAATTTTTTTTATTTGTCATTGAAGTATAATGTATGACATTTAAACACAAAAAAACAATATCCGCCAAATATCCACCTCTTGCAGCTCCACAGATGTCCACTCTTTTGTCAAAATTTTCAATGATATTTTGCATTACTGCGGTTCTAACTCACCAATAACGCGAATAATTTCGTCCTTCAGCTCAGAAATTGATCGGGGGTCATTCTTATAGACCTAACTTTTCACGTAACTACACATAAAATAGTCCAACGGTGTCAACGGTTTCCGGAGATTACAATACATAAAATAATTCTCAATTTGAACGCGTTGTTGTACTGTACACGACTCCATTTTTATAAATGTCACGCATCCTCCATCGCTATGGGTGAGTGGACAGTCTGTAGTCTAAAGAATAAATGGAGTGACAATGTATAACAGAATTTCTTGGTAAGTATTAAGAATATGGTAATGAAATATGTATATTTATTTAAAATTACTTTAATAATTTAGTTTTCTGTAGTAATTTTGCCAACATTCTCATTTACTACAAGCTACATCACACTCCTTACACATCTTCCTGATCTTACTTATCTTTTTATGCTAAGCACATGCCTCGTACGTTAATTTAAAAAAATCTAATTTGTAGGTAAAAACCACTTTTCTTGGAAAACAAAGTGAACTTTACATTAAGCAGTCATCGGTCCTTTATGCACGAACTGATAAAAGTTTTGATTCATTCGACGATGCATACTAATGCGTCTTTCTTTATATTCAATAAAATAAGTGTTTGATTAAAAATCTCTAGATGACCAAATTATTTTAGCGTTTTCTTATATAGTAGCCCACTTGCTCCTTAACGCCCCTCCTCCCTGGCCACCAATGCCCTCCCAGATCTCTCCAGCTTCCACAGGGGGCGGTAGCGCCCACTTTGGGAAACTATGAATAAAAACATGGAGTATAAATATAACAGTTATTTTCTTCTTCTTTTGGTTCGTTAAGTTATTGTTTTACTTGAGTAGAAATCATTTTAGTCTAGTATGTAAAGTGCATAGCTACTATATTTTATGAATTCAAAAGTGATGTGGTTTGAGAAAAAAAATCTGTTGTTATATGTGAATATATGTAAGTAAGATTATGTTGATTTAATGAGAAGCAAGAATAATAGAATGGTGAGTTATGGAAGAGCTAGGATAATATAATTGTGATTTAATGAGAAGCAAGAATAATAGAATGGTGAGTTATGGAAAAGCTAGGATAATATAATTGTGATTTAATGAGAAGCAAGAATAATAGAATGGTGAGTTATGGAAAAGCTAGGATAATATAATTGTGATTTAATGAGAAGCAAGAATAATAGAATGGTGAGTTATGGAAAAGCTAGGATAATATAATTGTGATTTAATGAGAAGCGAGAATAATATAATAAGGGTTTTATGAGAAACTGGAATACTAAAATAATATCAATACTAATGAATTACTAGGGAAACTAGAATATTAGCACTGTGATTTAATGAGACGGAAGAATAATAGAATTATGATTTAATGAGAAGCAAAAATAATACAATAGAATTGTGATTAAATGAGAAGCAAGAACAATAGAATTGTGATTTAATAAGAGGCAAGAATGATAGAATTGCGATTTAATGAGAAACAAGAATAAAAGAATTGTGATTAAATGGGAACCAAAAACAATAGAATTGTGATTTTATGAGAAGCTAGAATAATAGAATTGTGATTAAATGGGAAGCAAAAACAATAGAATTGTGATTTAATAAGAGGCAAGAATGATAGAATTGTGATTTAATGAGAAGCTAGAATAATAGAATTGTGATTAAATGGGAAGCAAGAATAAGAGAGTTGCGATTTAATAAGAGGCAAGAATGATAGAATTGTGATTTAATAAGAGGCAATAATGAAAGAATAATGATTTAATGAGAATCAAGAATAATAGAATTGTGATTAAATGAGAATCAAGAATAATAGAGTTGTGATTAAATGAGAAGCAAGAACAATAGAATTGTGATTTCATAAGAGGCAACAATGATAGATTTGTGATTTAATGAGAAGCAAGAACAATAGAGTTGTGATTAAATGAGAAGCAAGAACAATAGAATTGGGATTTAATAAGAGGCAAGAATGATAGAATTGTGGTTTAATGAGAATCTAGAATAATAGAAAAGTGTTTTAATGATATTTAAAAGTTCTTTAAAAAAGTCATTAATTCCCCAAATGCTGTAATCATATAGTTTGTGATTTGCATGGTGATGTGGTGATTAAGTCATATTTTACATTCCCTTATTTCCATGTAGATATTCTCTGTGTAAAACGCAAATTTAAATTTCAACACGATACATTCTCTCAAATTAAAAAGAAACTTGACAGTTGTCAACGTGCACATCTAAAGTAATTTTGTTTATCGTATATTTTTGAAGTTTTTAAAAAACTAATAGAAATGAATAAACGCTTAAAGTTTAAATTTATAATTTATATATTTATAACAACTGCATGCATTTTGATTTATAATAAAATTAACAACGAATTATATTCAACGAAAACAGAACAGAAACATCGATGGGTTAGTTTTTTACCGAAAGTATTCGACGAAAAAAAAGATGTGATAAATGAAAACAATATATTCTTCATAGATACAACATCGTTTTATTTTCATTCGAGTCGTAAAATTGTTTTAAAAACCAGAGAAGCGTGCTCCATTGAAACAGCTGCAACGAAAAACCCTAACACGAATGTGCTTGTTTTGTTCGTTTATCCATCAGAGAAAAACTTGTTAACTGTGAATTTCGAAAACTCAGATATAATCAAAGATCTTGAATCTATTCATAATATAAAAATAAGGCAAATAAATATTGAAACCTTCATTCGGGGAACACAGCTTGAGGATTTTTTGAACACTGAAATATTTCGATTATACACGAGTTTTAAAACTCAGGGTATGGCATATGCTTTGAAGTTGGTGACTTTGTGGAAGTACGGAGGTACCACTCTAGACTATGACATGATGGTGCTTAAAAGCCTCGATGTCTTCGGTTCCAACTATGCTGGGTTCATAATTAATGGCAAAGTGGCCGGAACAGGTATCATCAGTTTGACTAAAGGGAGACTGTTCACTGAATCTTTAATGAAGTAAGTTTTTTTATAGTTCTCAAGTTCTTGTGACATATTAGACGTTGCTGGTCGTGTGGAGTGGAATTGTTTGACTCTTTGTGTTCTGGATATGAATGGCGTGTGCAGTTTTAGAAAGCACTTGAAGACAACCCTTTTTGAGAGGTCTTCTCATCGTTAATGAATATTACACACACTGCAGAGATATGAGGGATATTGAACGGTGTGTGGCAATAGGAAACAATGTCAATAGGGCACTAAAACTTATATACTTAAACCGGAAAAAAAACAGATGCGTGAGACTCTCGCGTGGTAGAAGTGAAACTTCTTAGCTCCTAGGAATTGATTTTATGCATTGCTTTTTTTCCATTTGTTAACGATTGTTATAAATCTTTTTTAGGATTAGGAAATGGTTATGTGGAATTTAATTCAAGAAAATCTCTCAATTAAATAAAAATACATTATTTTTAATAATAGATAATAGTTTTAATAATAATATAATACACTTAATAATATTAAATTTATATTTTTTAATATTAATATTTATATGTCAATTTTAATTATTTAATTATATATTTTTAAATAATTATATAATTATTTATTTATTATTATATTATATTATTAATAATATATTATTAATAATATTATTATATTGTATTATATTATTAATTAATTATATCAAGGGTCTCCAAACTTTTTAGCCTAAGGGCCACACTGACTCCTCCACTAAGTCCCAAGGGCCAAGCTCTAGCTAGCTCATCATACCAACATACTGTAGTTTTGAATTACGCGCCAATTTTCGTATTGGGAATAGCCGGCGAGTGGGATATCTATGGCGCAGGGTGCGCGGGTGGACTCCGCTCCGTTCGCAATTTCGGTTGGTACTTACGGGCAAGTGTCAAGGACATTTCATTGCGGCAGAGATAGCCGATACGCGAAAAGCGAAATATAGTGCGACTAGTGTGTTTTGTGACTAAAGTCGTTAAATAAAGACATCTGATTATTATTGTGTATGATTTACTTACATTATAAATTTTTCAATGTAATCAAAATAAACTATGATGGGCCGGATTGGTGGTGCTCGCGGGCCGTAGTTCGGAGACCCCTGAATTATATTATAACAATTATAATATAATTATAATACAATTATTACTATTATAATAACAAATTTATATTATAATTATATATTAAAATAAATATTAAATAAAATAAAATTAAATTATTTGATACAAAATAAAATTAATAATTATTAAATATAAAAATAATATATGACAAAAAATATATTTTTTCAAATTTTTAATAATAATTATTTTAATAATAAATAATAATTTTAATAATAATGTGATACACTTAATAATATTAAAATAATATTAATTATTATTAATAATAAATTATTATGAATATTAAAATTATTAATAATAATTTATTAATAAATGAAATAATAAATAATAATTTAATAATTATAAAATAATAATATGATACACCGTTTCACTTTTCGTGACTTTCAGGCCAATTTTCACTACCGCGCCTATAGAAGTTTCACTTCAAAAACATATACTTAAATCGAGAATTTATTCGTTGTCCACCTGCAATCCCACCCGTCTCGCGTGTAGAATCAGAAAACCACGCTCGATATCAATCGTGATATCAAGCGTATCACATGACACCACAAATATATTTTCTAAAATTCAAAAGACAAATAATTTTTACCAACTTGGCGACAGAAGTCACCGCACCGTTTCTGACGCATTCAACTTTCTTTTTTTTTGCAGTGAAGTGAAAACAACGTTTACATTTAGCGACGGCAACAAAACCTTATCATTGAGTCTACGGAGGCTGTGTCCAAGTCTGGAAACTGAAGACCTTAGTAAGATTAACAAAACAGAGTGTGAAGGTAACTAACTAAATATGTGAAAGATTCATGAAAACGGATCTGAATGGGGTTGTTTTCACAACAGGAGGTGGAATTGTAAAGAATATTTTACCCAAATAAATACGAGGCATATCCAGAAAGTAAGTGTACTGAATTTTTGTAGGTTACAATTTTTTTTATTTAAACAAAAAATTACGTGGTTACCGTAGTACATATGTAAGCTATTTTTCGACATAGTCGCCATTCCTCTCAATGCAGGTGGTGAAGTGGGGTATCAACTTTTTGATGCCTTCCTCGAAGTAGTTTCCCGCCAACCCCTCCGTCCACTTCTCCACCTCCTCCTTTACCTCCTCGTCGGTTGAAAACCTTTTTCCACCCATGTGCAGCTTCAGGGAGGTAAAGAGATAGTAACCTGAAGGTGCTAGGTCAGGGGAATGCGCGGGATGGTTCAGGACATCCCATTTAAACGAGGCGAGCAGTTCCTTCGTGGCGTTGGCCGTGTGTGGTCTGGCATTGTCGTGCAGCAGGCAGACTCCCTTTGTCAGCATGCCTCTCCTCTTGTTCTGAATCGCCCTCCGCAATTTTTTTAGGGTCTCACAGTATCTTGCAGAGTTGATGGTCTCCCCTTGAGGCATATATTCAATTAAAATTATGCCTTGACACTCCCAAAACACGGACGCCATGATTTTCTTGGCTGAAATTGTGGTTTTGAACTTTTCTGATCATCATGCACAGACGTACGACCGTTTTTAAACTCGCGGCACCACTTGTACACACTCGTACGATTCATAGCTTTATCACCATATGCAGTTCTCACCTCATTATATACCTCAACCGGAGGTTTTCCCTTCCAAACGAGAAAACGAATGACGCCGCGTATTTCGCACTTGGCGGGAGATTGGATTGACATTTTTCACGAAACGTGTTGTCGCGTCGACACTTCTCAACGTACTGACCTCGAACCGGTCTCGTTGCGGAGGGGAAGGGTCAGGCTCCACGGAAGTGTAGCCAACATGTCGATAATAAAATCCATCCGATCGTGAGAGCCTCAGTACACTTACTTTCTGGATACGCCTAGTAGTATGTACAGATTATATTTAAATAACACTTCTAAAACACATAAATTGCAAATAATACATTAAATACAGAAGCTATCAAAAGGTCTGGGCTCATCTAATAGCATCACCTCGGCCAAGATACACCCCACCAATATAGGGCGAACCCAGCCACGGGGACACCAGATGTTTTTCAGCCCACACCCTTATTCTCTGCTCTTTCCGATTCTGAACTATGTGGACGTATGTTACTTGGATGTTACAGAGGAACAGCTGGACAAATTACAGCGTATGCAAATGTTTGTCTAAGATTTATTTTCAACCTACGTAAGTACGATCATATAACTTCGTATCAGAGGGCATTGAACTAGTTGAACGTTAGAAATAGATGTCAAATTCACATAATGTCTCTATTGTTTGATATCTTTAACTGTCTCGCCACACTCTCTTATCTCGTCGAAAATTTTCATCGTCTCCGATTATGGGCTGGCGCTGCGCTCAAGCAGATTGTTTGTTGGCCTTTCCAGTTCACCGCTCTTCTTTTTTTACGTTGTCCTTTACTGTTCATGCAGTGAGACTGTGGAACCAGTTACAAACCAATTTTAGAGCTTCGTTCTCGGCATGCTTTAAGAAACGACTGAAAAAATTCATAATTTCTACTCAGTAATATAACGTGTTTCATCCCTGATTTTTTTCAATTTCCTCTCCACCATCCCTTCCTTTCATTTTGATTGATGATATCTCACTTTTTTTTAACCTGGTGATTTTATTGCCATGTGGCAATCTCTTCCAACCTACCAGAAATATGTTTTTTATAGGCCCTAAGTGTTAACCAGACTGAAATCCTATTTAAAAAAATCTGGGTTCCAGTGGGGATCGAACCCGCAACCTCCGGATCGGCAGACAAGTGTCTTACCACCAGGCCACGGAGGTCGCCTTTATATGAAAAGGAATGTTCGGGTGATTGTCCGTCTTTGTAGAGGCTTGTGAGCGTATGCTCACGTTATATTTATGGATTTCGTGGGGATGGATAGTCATTTGAATGTTTTTGGCGACCATGTAACTTACTTCATTTATTTTTGTCTAGTTGGATGGAAGAGATTGCCACCTGGTAATAAGCCCGCCAGATTGTATTTGCACTAAAAGTGTTAAATAAATAAATACATTCATTAAAATTTAAGAAAAAAAATCTGGAACTGAAGGGTTAAATCTGGGACTGAAGGGCTAAATCTGGGATTGAAGGGCTAAATCTGGGATTGAAGGGTTAAATCTGGGACTGAAGGGTTAAATGAAAAATAAATTAATAATTTTATTTACAGATTTTTCTCTGTACAATGAAGAAATTTTCTATTATTTTGTCAAGGAAAACTGGATTCAGTTTTTCGATCCGACTGACGATTGGGTAAAGAATTTCGTTCAAGATTCACACATGTTCTGCCTTTGGAGTGATAGAAGTGGCAAGACCCCAGTGAAAACAGCTGGAAAGTTGGCGGCACTGGCGATTACAGCTCGCGAATACTGCCCCCTCGTATTTTCTCATGCTGGGAAAGAATTTTAGTTTATATATTGTATTTTTAAATTTATTTATTTTAATATGGTAAGAAATTTGATAAATATATAATCTGTGAAAAAACAACAGGGAATTTGATGTGGAAACCAAGAAAAATATGGATCTAGGTCTGTTCCCTTTCAATTGTCGTATCCCCAGTTAACTAGCGGAATGGTGTCTGATTAAAGTTGCTTGGTCATCAGCAACACTGTTGTATCCTTTGTCTTACTATTCCTATCATAGTAAATAATATATTTCGGCTCGAGGCAAGTCTGATCCCTGCTGTCGGAACTGTGTAACTAATCTCTTGATCGTCGATCTTACTGGACAATTAGATTCATTATTAAAGTTGCTTGATCATCAGCAACACTCTCTTGTATCCTTTGTCTTACTATTCCCATCATTGCGGATAATATCTTCTGGCTCGAGGCAAGTCTAATCAACTGCTGATCCCTGCTGTCGGAACCGTGTAATTAATCTCCTGATCGTCGATCTTACTGGACAATTGGATTCGTTGTTGACGTTGCTCGATCATCAGCAACACTCTCTTGTGTATTTTGTCTTATTATTCCCATCATTGCAGATAATATATTCTGGCTCGAGGCAAGTCTAATCAACTGCTGATCCCTGCTGTCGGAACCGTGTAATTAATCTCCTGATCGTCGATCTTACTGGACAATTGGATTCGTTGTTGATGTTGCTCGATCATCAGCAACACTCTCTTGTGTATTTTGTCTTATTATTCCCATCATTGCGGATAATATCTTCTGGCTCGAGGCAAGTCTAATCAACTGCTGATCCCTGCTGTCGGAACCGTGTAATTAATCTCTTGATCGTCGATCTTACTGGACAATCATCATCAGCAAAAGGACATACTGGACAATTTGATTCGTTATTGAAGTTGCTTGATCATCAGCAATACTCTATTGTGTCATTTGTCTTACTATTCCCATCATTGCGGATAATAAATTCTGGCTCGAAGCAAGTCTAATCAACTGCTGATCCCTGCTGTCGGAACCGTGTAATTAATCTCCTGATCGTCGATCTTACTGGACAATTGGATTCGTTGTTGACGTTGCTCGATCATCAGCAACACTCTCTTGTGTATTTTGTCTTACTATTCCCATCATTGCGGATAATATCTACCGGCTCGAGGCAAGTCTGATCAACTACAGATATCTGCTGTCGGAACCGTGTAATTAATATCTTGATCGTCGATCTTACTGGACAATCAGCATCAGCAAAAGGACATATATTGATTTGCGAAATAAAGTTCGAACATTTTCGTTCGTTTCTTTCTTTTACGACGACCTCCATGACCTAGTTATTTGTATGCCTAGATATGACGCATGAAGAAGAAGACATACAAAATATGCATATTATTTGCATTGTAATTTTATTTTTAGTTATTGTACTATATTTTTAGTTATTGTACTATATTTTTAGTTATTGTATTGTATTTTTCTTACTTTTTTAATCTTACAATAAAAAAATGTACTTGAACTCTGTTTTTTTTTAAAATAATTTTTATCTAATTCCACAGAAATACTGGTCCGCGATAGCGACTGGATTCAGCGTCACAACAAAATGCCGCATGTTTAACACGTGTGTCATCCCGATCCTTCTGTACGGCTATGAATCTTGGCACCTCACCAAGACTCAGGAGCGCCAGATACTTATTTTTGAAAACAGGTGTCTCAGGAGGATATTGGGAGTCAGGTGGTATGACCACATAACTAACGAGGCTGTACGCCGGCGCACCCGGCAGGGGTCTGTCGTCTCTGTAATTCGGGAGAGGCGATGGTCCTGGCTGGGACATGTTCTGAGAATGCCCGGTGATAGTTGGCCAAGGAGAGCACTGTTTTTCTGTCCATTGGGGTATCGACGGCCTGGAAGACCCTCTCTCACGGTGTACCGTTCCTATGACAAGGAAGTCAGAGCGTTAGGAATGTCGTGGAGGGAGATTACCAACACCACTCTGAATGGAGAAGACTGGTGGCCTCCCTATGCTCCCTTGTCGAGCTTTAAAAGGTAAATTGAATTGAATCGATGAATTAAAAAAAAAACTAGTCCATGAAAATAGAAAGTTTAAGAAACACTGAGTTAGATGCTAGTGAAGAGTTTTTAGACATACGGGAGGGGCTCTAAAATGTACGTGTTTAGGTAATGTTTAATCTAAAATAATGTGTTCGTTCATCTAAGGTTCAAAAGTTTCCGGTTTGAACAATTTAGATAATGTTTGAATAGATATCATGCTAACCAGTTAAACGACATTATAGATTCTGTCAACGTAGAATCTTCTCCGTTTTAACATATATCACAGTAAAGGATTGGAGTAAACAGATTCATTTAGGCAGCAAATCGATTGAAGATGGCCCACGTCAAGGAAGGCCAGCTGAAACACCCACTCCAGAAAAAGTGGCATTAGTGTAAGATCGAGTATTACAAAATAGAATCATAAAATCAAAAGAGAAAGCAGAAAGATGTGGGCTTTCCAAAATCACAGTGATTTGAATTCCACACGATCATGTTGGTATGAATAAGACGAACGCAAGATGGGTGCCAAAACTCTTGAGTGCTGTCTTAAGAGACGACGTCTTCGAATGAATGTTCTGCGATGGGAAAGAAAAATTGACCACTGGATTAATTGTCATGGAAAATGAAACTATGGTTTTGTTATGTTATTCTCTGTCATAAAGAGCTTTAGGTTTAATGTAGTGTATTATGTTGTGTTTAATTAATGTTATTATGTAGTGTTTAATTAATGTTATTATGTAGTGTTTAATTAATGTTATTATGTAGTGTTTAATTAATGTTATTATGTTGTGTTTAATTAATGTTATTATGTAGTGTTTAATTAATGTTATTATGTAGTGTTTAATTAAATCATAAATTTTAAAGACGAACAACAAAGACACCTATGTAGATCGTCCGATATATGGTGGTACGAGACCACATTCGGATAAACTATAGGTGTAATGTACTCGTATTGTAAAGGGTCTTTCAAATTAAGCAGTTTTTTAATTCAATTTTTTTTTATTCTTGAATAAAACACACAATTTGCTTTGATTTCCAAAAAACTTATTATTGGTCACTGAAGTATAATGTATGACATTTAAACACAAAAAACAATATCCGCCAAATGTCCACCTCTTGCAGCTCTACAGATGTCCACTCTTTTGTCAAAATTTTCGATAACATTTTGGCATAATTGCGGTTCTAGCTCACAAATAACGCGAATAATTTCGTCCTTCAGCTCAGGAATTGATCGGGAGTCATTCTTATAAAACATCCCAAAAAGCATTATCTTTAAGCACTTCCGAAAGCTGCACACGTTACCCTTGTCTCTAATACTAAGAGTAAGACAATTCCACGCCACAGGACCAACAACAGCAAAATCCGTATCATAATACCCCGCCCTATTGAATCGATTTAGCATTATCAATTTATTAAACGAACAAGAAATTTGCCACAAAGTTCTACTCCTCTCCGAAGGAATATCTTTTAGACACAGATTCGAAATATAAATGGTCTTTCAAATTGAAGTCTTTTTCATTCTTAGATAAAACACAGATGGCGTCGCGAACTTGCCTGGGTCTTGTGACATTTAAGAAGTATAATGTAAGACATTTATAAAAATGAAGTCGTATACAATACAGCAACGCGTTCAAATTGTTGAATTATTTTATGTATTGTAATCTCCGGAAACGGTGATGTTAATTGGCCACCAAGATCATGTGATCTGACACCGTTGGACTATTTTCTCTGGAGTTACGTGAAAAGCCAGGTCTATAAGAATGACCCTCGATCAGTTCCTGAGCTAAAAGGCGAAATTATTCGCGTTTTTGGTGAGTTAAACTGCAATTATGTCAAAATTTCATCGAAAATTTTGACAAAAGAGTGGGCATCTGTGGAGCTACAAGAGGTGGACAGTTGATGGATATTGTTTTTTGTGTTTAAATGTCATACATTATACTTCAATGACCAATAAAACAATGTTTGAAATCAAAGCAAATTGTGTGTTTTATTTAAGAATTTAAAAAATTTGAATTAAAAAAACCGCTTGATTTGAAAGACCATTTATCATACAACGAATACATCCCATTAAGGGACTTGAATACAAAGAAACGTCTTTCAGGTCGAAATTACCGTCTTTGAAACGCAAAAACCATCAACGAGCTGTCCTTTTATTCATAGCATCTTCACTGTACACTTCGCAAATATCGCATGCTTTATTCCCTCGATTGAACGCGAACAGAAGGAGGTGTCGAAAATGGTCACTTTCGTCTACTTGATATTCCATTTTGAAGGCTTGTAATCAAATAAAATAATATATGTAACGTAAAAGCAAACACAACATCTTGTAGAACAGAAAATTTTATTTCGAAGGACGTATAACATTTACCATTTTGTTTTACTTTTGGTGCTCATTTTTTAATTTAAAAAAAAACAGACACAACTTATGTTAACACCTAATACTTAGGTCAGATTATGAATTCGAACTCGCTGATCGCTCTAGACGGGGATTTATTTAACCCCTCTGTAACAGAGGGGTGACGGCGTCGATCTTAACTCGATCTTAACTTAACGTCGATCTTAACTTAACGTTGAATTTGAGTATCTTAATATTATATTCTCGAGATCCATTGTCTACCTTTATACTCTTAAAACTTTTTTATTTATAATAAATACTTGATATACTCCTTAAAACGAGCGTAACTCCTGAAAACTGCCGTAAAATGTTCCCTTAACTTCACACTTTCAGAATACATTATTACCCAAGTTTTGCTCATGGGGGAGTCATAGATAAAACTTAAGTAAACTAAACACTAATACTCCGTGTCAGGGGTAATAAATACGTAGCAATCGTTCTTCACTTGGCACGCCTGAAATATTCGACAGAACGTCGAAGAAGAATTTATTTATTTTTAACGGTCATATCCTGCCAATAGATTTTTTCCCCTTTCCATTTACCATTGAATCACAACTCTCCCCACTTCTCTCCCTCTAACTCATTCCTCTTATACTATTTACACTTGCAGAGGAAATGTATTGTGAGCAATTTAGTTTATATTCACCTGACGATGAAGACGGAGGGAGGTGTACGAAACCGGTAGTTAACTCAAAATAAACCAGTGGTGAACACAACACATATAAAATAAGTATTTTATTTCTTTTCACTTAATTAATTGATATCCCCACTGTTATTTAACACTTGGATTTATTGGAAATACAATTTGGCTGGCTTATTGCCAGGCGGCAATCTTTTCCAGCCAACCAGACAAAAGCAAATGCAACAAGTTACTTTGTCGCATAAATCATTCAAATGACTATCAATCCCCATGAAATCCATAAACATATACGTGAGCATATGCCCACGAACCCCACAAAGACGGACAATCACCCGAACATTATTTTACATATAAAGTGAGATATCATCAATCAAAAGGAAAGTTATGGATGGTGGAAAGGAAAGAAAAAGAAAAATCAGGAATGAAACACGTTATTTTACTGACTAGAAATTAAGAGTTTTTTCAGTCGCTTCTTAAATCATGCCAAGGACGGAGCGAGTCTTATATTAGTTTGTAACTGATTCCAGAGTCTCACTGCATGGACAGTAAAGGACGACGTAAATGCATTCGAAAGAAAGGCATTCACTGAAAAGTAGACAGTGTATGACAGGATACAGAAGGAAGTGATTAACGATGAACGTAAACTAAAGACTGATGTGTTGAGTTAGATGAATTAGAGAATTAATTTCTGCTAGAATTCTCCATTCTTTTAAGAGAAACTTGATAACCGCACGATATTAAATTTTTAACATTTCAGAATATAACGAAACAACGCGTCTTCTTTCAGCTCTAGTTGGCATACTTTTAAGGGTGGAGGTGACAAATTTCAACTCTTACAGTTAAACTATCATTGATTTTCTTCTAACACGTCTTTCATTTATTTGTACTTTATACTTGTGTTGTTAGTTTTTCTTCATTCATTCGTTCTTCATTCTCAAAACATTTCAAGAGTGCTCTTTTTCATCTTATTCAAAACACCAACATTAATTTGCCACTCATCACAAAACCACTCGATTCCGTATTCTGGTATACATTATTATCCCATTTATTCTTCTCAATGCACGTATTTCTAAAGCATATATTCAGCTCTTCTCAGTCTTATTCAACGTCCACGTTTCTCTACCATACATCAAAGTTGTTTCTAAAATACTATAGTGAACCTTGACAGATTTTGCTACTATCCGGTTCGAGTATTTAAAGTGTCTTTCAAATTGAGCGGTTTTTTTAATTCTATTTTTTTTTTCATTCTTGAAAAAAAAACACAATTTTCTTTGATTTAAAAAACTTTTTACTGAGAATCGAAGCATAATATATGACATTTAAACACTAAAAACAATATCCGCCAAATGTCCACCTCTTGCAGCTCCACAGATGTCCACTCTTTTGTCAACATTTTCAATGACATTTTGGCATAATTGCGGTTCTAACACACAAATAACGCGAATAATTTCGTCCTTAAGCTCAGGAATTGATCGGGGGTCATTCTTATAGATCTGGCTTTTCACGTAACCGCAGAGAAAATAGTCCAACCGTGTCAGATCACATGATCTTGGTGGCCAATTTACATCACCGTTTCCGGAGATCACAATACATAAAATAATTCAACAATTTAAATGCGTTGTTGTATTGTGTACGACTCCATTTTTATACATTACACTTCTCAAATGTCACAAGTCCCAGGCAAGTTCGCGACGCCATATGTGTTTTATCCAAGAATTAAAAAAAACGCTCAATTTGAAAGACCCTTTTTTTTTAAATGCCACATTGAATTTGTTTCCTATCGCTACAAGCTGTTTAATATCATCTGAGAAAAATCTTTGTTGAAAAATGTATTCCACTAATTATATTTATCTCCGCTACACGTATGTCTACCTTCTCGAGTCTTTCTTCAGGCACAATGGTCGTTCTGGGATAGGAGGTAAAAACACGTGTAATGGAGATTAATTTTATGCGTGGAATAATAAAGTAATTTGTGGATAAATATTGAAATATGGAGTTCTACGTACAGTCGAAATCGAAACCTTGGTTTAAATATTCTTTGCTAATTTTAGCACATTTATAAAACCTGTTTGAAACCCCTGCTTTATACTCTTGTTTTATAGGTTCATTTGTATTCTTTAAACTAAAGTTTTTCCCTGAAAATTTCTTGTTTTAATCAACAGCATTCTCATATCTCGTTCTCTTAGTTCGTTTATTTATTTAGTTTACAAACAGAGGAAGACAAAGGAAAACATGGTTTGATGTGTTGAGTAGGATGAATAAGGAACTGTGTGATTGTTTGGATATGTAGAACGAATAAATTAAAAAAGACTATTTGAAATAATTTTGTATTTATATTGTAGAACTCAATTTTAAAACATAATAATTTGACACGCTACATAATGTGACAGATCTTAACAATGCTTTTGTAAAGGCAAACAGATCTTTCCCTTTTATTTAAGTTTTTGTGTAGAATTTTCCCACATTTAAGTGTCAAATCATTATGTTTTTAAGAAGAAATACAAATTAAAAAATGTATATTGCAAATGTGACTAGAAAGCGTAGGACAGTAAGTTCAAGGAAAGTATGGTTGGATCAAGTATATTTTGATACAAGGAAACATAATCGATTCATTAAATACTACGCAATAATAATACGACTGTTTCAATAACAAAGTAAAGATGTTAAAATAACAAAGAATCCACTGTTATTGAGGGAGTTCGTTGTTGTGTCATATCATTTCTGCCTATCAGAAGTACGTCGTTGTGTCATATCATTTCTGCCTATCACAGAGTTCGTCGTTGTGTCATATCATTTCTGCCTATCACAGAGTTCGTCGTTGTGTCATATCATTTCTGCCTATCACAGAGTTCGTCGTTGTGTCATATCATTTCTGCCTATCACAGAGTTCGTCGTTGTGTCATATCATTTCTGCCTATCAGAGAGTTCGTTGTTGTGGCTTATCATTTCTGCCTATCAGAGAGTTCGTCGTTGTGTCATATCATGTCTGCCTATCAGAGAGTTCGTCGTTGTATCAAATCATTTCTGCCTATCAGAGAGTTGATCGTTATGTCATATCATTTCTGCCTATCAGAGAGTTCGTCGTTGTGTCATATCATATCTGCCTATCAGAGATTTTGTCGTTGTGTCATATCATTTCTGCCTATCAGAGAGTTCGTCGTTGTGTCATATCATTTCTGCCTATCAGAGAGTTCGTTGTTGTGGCTTATCATTTCTGCCTATCAGAGAGTTCGTCGTTGTGTCATATCATTTCTGCCTATCAGAGAGTTCGTCGGTGTGTCATCTCATCTCTCCCTATCAGGGATTTTGTCGTTGTGTCATATCATTTCTGCCTATCAGAGAATTCGTTGTCGTGGCTTATCATTTCAGCCTATCAGATAGTTCGTCGTTGTGTCACATCATTTCTGCCTATCAGAGAGTTCGTCGTTGTGTCATATCATTTCTGCCTATCAGAGAGTTCGTCGTTGTGTCATATCATTTCTGCCTATCAGAAGTTCGTTGTTGTGTCATATCATTTCTGCCTATCAGAAGTTCGTCGTTGTGTCATATCATTTCAGCCTATCAGATAGTTCGTCGTTGTGTCATATCATTTCTGCCTATCAGAGAGTTCGTTGTTGTGGCTTATCATTTCTACCTATCAGGGAGTTCGTCATTGTGTCATATCATCTCTGCCTATAAGGGAGTTCGTCATTGTGTCATATCATCTCTGCCTATAAGGGAGTTCATCATTGTGTCATATAATTTCTGCCTATCAGAGAGTTCGTCGTTGTGTCATATAATTTCTGCCTATCAGAGAGTTCGTCATTGTGTCATATAATTTCTGCCTATCAGAGAGTTCGTCGTTGTGTCATATAATTTCTACCTATCAGGGAGTTCGTCGTTGTGTCATATCATATCTGCCTATCAGGGAGTTCGTTGTTGTGCCGTGTATCTGCCAATCAGGGAGTTCGTCGTTGTGTCATATCATCTCTGTCTGCATTGCAAAGCAAAACTAAGTGATAAATAATCAAACAAAAATATTTTAAAATGTGTTTCCTTTATTTTAATTTTTTTATAAAAACAACAAATTTACAAATTTAATGATAATTTACCACTCGGTTGATAAATATGGTTATTAAAATAATAAATAAATTAGAAATAAACAATTGATAAATAAATAATTTTACAAAATATTTGTTACAATATACAAATACAATCTGTACTAAATGCATTTTCAATCACTTTTTTAATTTTTAACAAATATTCCAATATATTTGTATTTTAAGGCTTTCGCGGTTAGGTTAGGTTAGGTTAGGTAAGGTTATGTTAGGTTAGGTAAGGTTAGGTTAGGCTAGGTTAGGTTAGGTTAGGTTAGGTTACTTATCAGTCATATAAGATATTTCGGAGTGTTGTACTGCGTAGTTTGATGCCTACATATCTAAATTATTGTAGTTTTCAACTACAAGGGTTGTTTTAAGTCAACTTTTCCTGAAGATCAGAACTGAAACTTTTTCGAAACGTCGACATTATAAGACAAACCACGCGAGATAATAATTCTAAAGACCTTATACAACTTATTCCAAGACATGATTTAATGTATTCCACGCGATATCGTGATGCGTCAAAATAACATTTATCTTACAACACGCGATATCGCGTGGTGCAAGTCGGATTACGCCACAAGCTGAAATCACTCCTCCCGATGTCATGGGACCACGTTTAGGATATATTATCTCACACAAGTTACTGTTGTTAACGATGCTATAATGCGTGAGGGATCACTAGGGTGCAGCTTGCCCACGTGATATCGCGTGGTATAGACCAGCTGTACGACACCCATCATGCGATATCACATAAATGTAACTTGATCAAACTAAATACCACGCGATATCGCGTGACATATACCAGCTGTACGGCACCAATCGCGCGATGCCACGTAAATAGAACTTGAGCAAACTTTATCCCACGCGATATCGCGTGACAAAGACCAGCTGTATGGCACCAATCGCGCGATGTCACGTAAATTCAACTTATGCAAACTTTACACCACGCGATATCGCGTGGCATAGACCAGCTGTACTACACCAATCGCGCGATGTCACGCAAATAGAACTTGAACAAACTTTACACCACGCGATATCGTGTAGGTGTTCTCTAACGTTGTATTTGCACCACACGTCATTACGTGGTCGGCAAAGATTGATTTAAAATATATCAAATACCAGCCGACTTAAATTAATTATTTATTGAAATATTTGCTAAAAATTTAATAATTTACATAACTATAATAAAAAATATTATAAATAAACTTATTATAGTATTAATTACATTATTTGTAATAAATTTAAAATATTTATTATTTTTCTTTCTGGCAGCTGGTTTATTCATTACATGTCTTTTCATCTCGGCCCAAATAAATGCACAACAATAACACAAAGCTGGACATATACTATAACACCATTCAATTGTGGGACAAACATTAAACAAGTTTTCCTCAAATTACACGACTCAAAAATCACGCGTTTAAGTATTTGAAGGCAACCTTTTATGGTACGTCTTATCAAAGTTTATGATTATAAATTAACACTACACTACACCAAAGGCCGAATGTATTTGTATCACATAACGGAAGATCTACAAAAGTTCCTTTATTTTTTTGTAATATATATTTTTAATCTGTCAATTTATTTTAATTATTTATTTAACACATGACAAGAAATATACATAATTAGCGAAAAAACATCAGGTAATTTAATTTGGATACACAAGCTGACTGCCTGCGGGACACTATATGGAGAAACAAACACATGCTAACCGAAAGTAAGGTCAGGATATACAAGTATAAGACACGCGTCCGCCACATGACATATGGGATAGAAGTGAGAGCCGATACCAACAGGACAAAAAACCTTCTCAGAGTGGCGGAAATGAGAACCTTACGCTCCATCGCAGGCAGAATTCTTATAGATTGGATCAGAAATGAGACGATAAAGTCTGTATGTGGTGTTGAAGACATAGTGAGGCGGGGAAGAAGCAGAAGGCGCTTCTGAAGGGAGCATGTGGACTGCATGGAAGATACGAGACTTACGAAAATCACTAAGACTGAAAACCCTATCAGCAGAATATTACCAGGAAGGCCGCCGAAAAGATGAAAGGACAGCTGGATGTCATTATCCCAGGACAGCCTACCGTCACAAACAAGTCATACGACCTAGACCAAGAAGAATATAAATGGATCTGGGTATGTTGCCCTTCATTTGTCGTGTCCCCAGTGAATTAGGTTTTTGCCTGTATCTCACTGAGAAAATAGTGAGGTTGAATCTTGACTTACAGCGCCCTTAAGGAGAGTCTGCTCTCTAAAGGGTACTATATAAGTTGAAATTTTGATGAAGGGAAATACAATAAGTTTAAAAAAAAAACAATGAGCATGTATTACAATAAGTTTGAGTTTGAATGATGAGGCAAAGGCTGTTTGTGTGAATAGGAAAGTGTGAAATACTGCCTTTATACTTATCCCAAACCTTTTAAGCCTTTCGTGGGCGAGTGTTTGATAATGACGATATAACACTGAAAATCAAAACGGCAGTTTATATATAAAGCTGTGATCATACCATGTCTGATGTATGGATGCGAATCATGGGTTCCTTACATACAACATATTAGGGTACTTAAAAAATGTCAGCAGATTCAATGGTATTTTAGCAGATCGGTCCTTAAGGGAAGAGATGACGATGGTTGATAAATAAATAAACTCGTTAAATCGCAATGCGGAAAGAGAGAGTGTTTATTTTTATAGTAACGTAGGTATTTATATCTTTTTGGAATGTGCGCGAGAGTGCGCTCGCGATATGCTTACGTCTCGCTTCTGTGAATGCAGAAACGGTTCTTGTCGTATGTAGGTATTCATCTAAATACGGAACTGGTGAGATAGCCGTGGTGCGTTCTCTCTCTCTGGCGTGTGGTGCGGTCGCTCGGCCGGCGTCAATGGCCGGCATGTGACCTTCGGACTGTTAACTATAATTTATCGAGGAATCCGAAGGTCATTTCATCGGTCATTGACCGTATGTATGCGACAATATTCCGCGACGACCGCCACAGTATCAAAGAGTTTCAAATTATGAAGTTTTGAGAAGATCAAACTGCTGTTGCATCGTGATTCTGATATCGTATGCTCGTCTGTGTTGGTCTGGACAAGTGGCTCGCATATATAAGTACAGACTCCCAAGAAATGTGCTCTTTCTGGTAAGCTGGAAGGAAGAAGATTGCGCGGTGGCCAGCGCAAGAGATATAAGAACGTGCTGCATGAGACATTTTAAAACTTTAATGAACAGCATAATTGGGAGGAAATAGCAGCAGATATAGTCAAATTGTGTTGAACTGTTAACAGTTATCAAGGACCCAATGGAGAAAGAAAATATGCTATCGCAACTACTGAAGCTTCTTGTCCTATATGTAACAGGATATGCCTATCACAAATTGGCTTCCAGTCATCTCAGCAGCAACGTCATGTACTCTGATCCTCCACTTTGTACTGTGCCTTGTTTTATACTTGTCAATGGGCATTCATTCGTATGGTATATTTCTTCTTCTTCAATGGTTCTACAGCTCATATCGGGCCTTGGCCTCCATCAATCCTCACCTCCAACTCTTCCAATCTCCCACCGCGGCCTTCCAATCTGTCACTTGTAGCAGTTGGGCCGCGTCCTTTTTCACCTCGTCCTTCCATCGCAGCCTAGGTCTACCGACCTTTCTTCTTCCACCCGGATGTCCTTCAAGGATCCTCTTAGAAACCCGTGATGACGGCATTCTCTGCACATGCCCAGCCCATCTCAGCCTGCTCAGTCTGGCATGTATATAGAGCCTGGGAGCTTTATAGATGTTATACAGCTCATCATTGTATCTTATTCTCCAGGTATCTTTCAATTTACCTGAATTAATAGTGCGGACATGTTGAAGAGCATGACCGGAGAACAATGTTAGTAATCGTTGTAAATACATCCACAAGTGAATAGGCAACAATACACTAGGCATGTGCGAGCACTGTTATTAAACTAATTCTTTCAAACAGACTGATACGTTTTTTTATTATATTATTAATAATCGAAAATCGAACCTGAAACCCCCGGATTAAAGACGATCGTCTTACCAACTAAACCACAAGGGTTTCGTTGACGATGGTTACTTATTTGAGTAATAATTAACTCGGGTCACTTAAAACACTTTGGGTGAATCTCAAAAAGGGTGAGAAAATGGGGGTGTTAATTGGATTTATTTAATTATTTTAAAGTTGAAGGCTGTATACTTGTTTAACTACCCCGTTTTAAAATAATTGCGTAACCTGAAACTTTATGATATGATTTTTAATTAATTATAAATTATCTTCTCACGTTCCACCTGTTTCTTATTTTATTCATAAATTATATTTATTTATTATATACTTATTAAAGTGTAAGAGATATGTATACCCTCAGGAATCGAACCCAAAGCCTCCTGGAAGTAATCAAGCGTATTACCGACCAACCAAGCCATATAAGTCAAGCTTCTATCTAATCAACAATCATGTTTTTCGAATGGTACCTTTGAATATATTTGAATTAGTGTTTCAGACACTTTGAAGAGGGTGGCCGGGAGATAATATTATTTTCGTATACAGTAAGCGAGACTTTTGGGTTTAGAACCTCTGGAGTAGTCAAGGAACTCGCGGAAGTCATATTATTATTATTAAATAATATTTAATGAATTGGTGACTTTAATTTTTTGGTCAGTATCTGTTTTCTCGAGGTATATTTTAATTGTATCAATCTTGATAGATTTGTCTGCCTTAAAGTGTTAAATATATAGATGTAGGTGGCGTGTAGAGCTTCAGGAAGCACTTGAAAACGACCCTCGTTAGGAAGTCTTATCAAAATTTGTGATTTTATATGAACACTGTATAATATGAGACCGAATGTGTTACTATCACATATATTGTACAAAGGTTTCTTTGTAGTGTCGTCTTCCTGCGGTAAGTTTTCTGAGGTCTTCCTAACAAATATGTTTTTTTTCTAAACACATTCAGATGTCGAGAAATCCTAATCTAATGACCGAAGCCACCACCTTCCTATTCTTACATTCAACTTTAACACGAGTATCATGAATTGATTCGAGATAAATGTGAACTTAAGGCTGATGTGTTGAGTAAGGTGGAGAAGGAGCACGTTGAGATGGTTTGGGCACGTGTAACGAATGAATGAAGAAAGACTAACAAAACAGATATATAGTGCAAATATTAGTGAAAGGCGTGTGAGAAGAAGACCAATGAAAGCATGGTTTGAACAAGTGAATTATATTTTGAATGAAAGAAAACGTTGAAAGTCAGAGACATCAACGAGATTTTATGAGAAGATGTATGGAGATTTGGAAGAGGCCTATAATGTATATCGAAATATGAAAGTCTGGTAGTCGGTTCTCCTACCTAACCCGATAGGGAAATGACGTGATAGTGTATATGTAAAGGTAATTCCGAGTTAGTGCACCCTTGAGCTCAGCATCACGTAAAAAATATAGTATTACTATGGTTTGAAAAGTTGTTCCAGAATAATACATGTTAATATATTGCTAACAGTTGTACCAGAATAACACATATTAATATATTGGAAACAGTTGTACCAGAATAACACATATTAATCTATTGCAAACAGTTGTACCAGAATAACTCATGTTAATATATTGTAAACAGTTGTACCAGAATAACACACGTTAATCTATTGCAATTAGTTGTACCAGAATAACACATGTTAATCTATTGCAAACTGTTGTACCAGAATAACACATGTTAATCTATCGCAAACAGTTGTACCAGAATAACACATGTTAATCTATCGCAAACAGTTGTACCAGAATAACACATGTTAATCTATTGCAAACAGTTGTACCAAAATAACACATGTTAATCTATTGCAAACAGTTGTACCAGAATAACACATATTAATATATTGTAAACAGTTGTACCAGAAAAACACACGTTAATATATTGCAAACAGTTATACCAGAATAACACACGTTAATCTATTGCAATTCGTTGTACCAGAATAACACATGTTAATCTATTGCAAACTGTTGTACCAGAATAACACATGTTAATCTATTGCAATTAGTGTTACCGGAATAACACATGTTAATACGAGTATATTGGAAACTATTGTACCAGAATAACACATGTTAATCTATTGTAAACAGTTGTACCAGAATAACACATGTTAATTTATTGCAAACAGTTGTACCAGAATAACACATGTTAATATATTGTAAACAGTTGTACCAGAATAACACATGTTAATCTATTGCGAACTGTTGTTCCAGAATAACACATGTTAATCTATTACAAACAGTTGTACCAGAATAACACACGTTAATCTATTACAAACAGTTGTACCAGAATAACACATGTTAATCTATTGCAAACAGTTGTACCAGAATAACACATGTTGCAAACAGTTGTACCAGAATAACACACAACTTTAGATTGTCCAGAATTGTAATTTTTTTTAATGAATTTTATTATATTGCCTCACATAATTGCATAGTGACTTTAATTTGGTAGCACAAATCATCCTTGTTTGGGTGGATTGCAATTTCAAAAAACTTATTTCCTTGTTATTTTTTTCTCCAGATGATGCTTTAGTAATTTTATTTTACATAAATGGAATACGAAAAATCTATGTATATATATTTTTTTAAATTAGATTTTAAATAATTTAGCTATATCCAATTTATTTACAAAATTAATTCACAATTGAAAAAAAATATCCTTATGGAAATAATTTTCTATTTGTCTTATTTTTCACTTCAACTATTTTATTTTTTTACACTGGCAATAAAAAATTGTAATCCAATTTAATATTCCACACAATTTTCAAATTACGTATAAACAATAGTTTTTTCCTTTATTATTTAAATAATAAAATTCTTACGACCCCAGTTCAGTTTATATAAAAATTGAATAAGAAATTTTAATAAATTAACTATAAACGATAATTACAGTTGTTACCCCTTTTTCGTCTTTCGCATTCCAGGATTTTAGTTACACCAATCAACTACAGATAGAAAATATTAAATAAAATTTTTCAATATTTTTCCAGAAAGTTAATAACAGAAGTAAGTAACTATGTCACAATGTCTGTGTCATTCATCTATAACATCATCATCAGAAGAAGAAAATAGAGTTGAAGATTTCAATAACCTGTCAATAATAATGTTCTGATCTCTATTTAGAGCGCCCTTCTGGAGAGACTGCTCTCTAAACGGCGTTACATACGAGTAAATTATATTTTTATCATTATTAACTTGAGGAGATTGCCACATGGCCATAATCCCACAAGGTTGTACTGTATTAAAGTGTAATGTATGATTCGCATGGGTGCTGCGATAGCTGCCAGATGTTTAATATTATACTTGATTAAATGTACGATGGTCCCTGTGATATTTGAAATGTCACGTCTCAAAGGGATGGGGTAAAATCGTTTTTTTTACAAATCGAATCGGTTTTTTATAAATCAAAAAATTGTTTTTCTCTAAACAGACATTTTAATTCCTAATTTTCATTATACTGGCTTTCTAATGTATTGTATGATTTGTATCTATCTTTAAATAAGCCAAGATCCACTATGAATTAAAACTAATTACGAACATTTGATTATAGGTATAAAAAAATCGAAAATCCAATTATCGTATACCCCATCCCTAGCCAATGCGGACTAACGTAGTGACTTTTGACAAACGTCACCAAATATTATTTGATTTTAACAAACTGCCACATTTTTGCTAATTTATAACAAGATGTATTAATTTGTCATTATTGTTAGTTTTATGTAATGTATTTACCTAAATAACTTGCTATTTATTAGAATCGAGGCTTATATTAAAGTTGATAAAATAATTAAAATTACTGAACGTCGTTACAAGGTTGTATTGGGGCTAATTTGTGAACTATCACAGGGACCATGATACATTTTCTCAAGTATAGTTGGTTTGAGTTCCAATTTAGAGCACCCTAGAGGAGAGTTTGCTCTCTAAATGGCGCTGTATAAAACTGCCCTTCTTTCCTTAAGATTCTTGGTTGGTTAAAATATTTTTTCTTGTATAGCAATAAAATAAATACAGAAAATAACGTCTTTTAAAAAAAATATTACTTAACAGTGTTACGGTAAAACCACGTCAAAAGAAATCGCGTTAATTGAGGGATAGGTGTGTTTTATTCTGGTGAACTACCAAATTTTGAAAACACAAACTACCACTGGCTTGAAACGTCACCAAGTTTTAAGACCATGAACAATGAAGCCGTTCCAAAGAATCTTCATTCGTTCGAAGATCTAAAATCTTTCGATCATCCAAAGCAGGTGTTGTTCGTCAGATGAATTCGTTTGCTGAATGCTGCTGCCTAAAATACAATCTCGAAACGCTCTTGAGTTGACAGATATATCAAAATAGCGCTCATTATAAAACACTTTCACTCACTCAACAAAAAACAATTCAACGTTATTCACTTTCCTGTCACTTTTAAATCGTCTTTCACTTCTGATTTTAGAAGTTCAAATAATCTTTCACTACTTGATCGCAACGACGATCTACATTGGATACACTACACTCCGGTGATGCTCTGCAGCCAAGGTTTGTAGAAGGTGGTCCTCATGTAGACTCCAGGAAGATAAGGTGCAGCACACTTGATGCCGTGGGAAACTGTGCCGGCCAGTTCCCATCTTCCATCAGCTCGTTGAAGAACCAGCGGACCTCCACTGTCACCCTGGAAAACATAAGATTTAAGTATATAATTATGTCATTTAATTTATGATATAAATATGGGGTGTGCGCGCAATGGCGGAGAAGTACGTATGCGCGCGAGTGAGGCGTTAATTACACCTTATATATTATTTACTTTTAAAAGTCCTCCGATTTTTCAAGTTTCCAACAGTTTTTTCAACACCATGCGTGAAAAACGACGTCGTCACGCCATTACTCCTCTGTGCTAGGCAAAGAGGAGAGAGCACCGAACTTCCGCTTTCTCACAGAGTTCCTACAATTTCCCTGATTGTTCACGATGCCTTCTATCAATTTATCATTCACTTGATCCTGTATACTTCTTTGGTCTTCTTCTACCACGCATTTCACTCGCATTTGCACTGTATATTTATTTTTTTAGTCTTTGTTCATTTTATTCGTTCTTCATGCCCAAACCATCTCAGCGTGCTCTTCTTCATCTTACTCAACACATCAGTCTTAAGTTCACATTCATCCTTAATAACTTCATTCCGTATTCTGCCGGAAAAAAGTAACATTGAGGGCGAATTAAAAGAGACATTGAAAGAAGGATAGCGACAGGTAATAAGGTAAACGGAGCACTAAATGTTATAAATGTACAACAACAGCGCAATATGAACAGTTGCAAAAGAGACAAAACATAATATAGAATTGGTTAACCACCTTGACGTAAGTGAAACATGGACTAAGCAGAAGACGGACAAAAATAATATTAATGTTGTGGAGATGCGTGCACTACAAAAAGATGTCGAATGTCAATGTATGAAAGAAGGCGGAATGGAAATATCAGATGTGAATGCTTAGATAAAATTGATATTTTAAGTGAGAAGAGTTTGCATTAAATTTTGTGTAAGGAACGAGTTTTTTACAAAATTTAATGCAAACTCGTTGATGCACAGTTGATGCCATTTTCAAACTTGTAAAAAATCGAAAACGCGCACAAAGGTAGATATACTCAGTACAGCGTAACTTTTACAAATGTCAAGCTATGACGCTGAAATTAAAAGGGAAGTGTCAATGATAGATGTGGTAACCTAACAAAAAAAAATTCCAATCGGGTGACTGACAGCGCCACACGGTGGCCGGTCCTAAAACTTTTTGATCAAGGTAGTATTTTCAAATTGAAGTCAATTGAGGCAATTTTTTGACAAGACCAAATCCTTGATAGTCTGTAGAACTTAAAATGGGTGCACGTGTTTCTTAAAGAAATATTTCTATTGTACTCGTATTATACTCACCTCGCAGGAGTCCTTCTGTCCATTGGCGTAACCGGCGCAGAGGAAGGAGTTGAGTATCACTTTGGAGTGTCCAGCTGTATGGAACATCTCCTGACAAACGCTATTCTCGATTATTGGCACCTAGAATTAACAAAAAAATATTTATAAAAAGTACTGTATAACATATAACAAAAATTAAAGAAACAAGAGTACTAGAACTCGGCGGTCAGTAATACACATCGGGCTTAAGAAAGAGACTGTCGGCATAATCGGCTTACTTCGGGTTTGTAGAGCGTCGTCTGTACAAGAACTCGGCGGTAAGTAATACACATCGGACTAAGAAAGAGACTCTCGGACATAATCGGCTAGCTTCGGCTTTGTAGAGCATCGTCTCTGTCATTCATACACGTGTTCCGTCAGTCATTGTCAAGCGTTCTAGAGAAACAGACGACAGCCTCTTTTTTAAGCCCGATGTGTATTATTTACCGCTGAGTACTGTACAATGTCTTTAAACCTCCACAATGTTTTTTTTATCCACTTTGCACGGATTTCTCCTGTTACACAAAGAGGGTCTGCTTCTAGCGTTAGCTTATTCGTTAGGAAGAATATCAGCCAGGATTCTTCTCATACTGCTAGGCGGTACCGAGACTATATCCACAGTGTCATTCAGTTGGTTCAATATCTCTATACCACGCGTGACTGAGTGTTTAGCCATGATATTCGTCCTGTAAGTTGGTATGTAGAACAGAGGGTGATTCCTTGCACGGCTATATTTATTGGGTACATATAAACTTAGTGCTTCTACAATCGTAACGCTTTAATTATAAATAATATAGCATCACGATTGACATCAATCTAAAATCTACAAATAAGTCAACCTAAGTAGCAGCCCTCTTAGAAGCAGAAAAACTCTTTTAATCATTTCGAGTCATAATCTAACATTATTCGAGGGATCCTTCTCAAACTCAGCCAGCAAATGCTGGAATGTCCAACCAAAATTCAAAATCAGACGTGAGTTTGAAGCCGTGGATTGAAGAATATTTTTCTAAACTGTATTTATTTAAAAACACACATCGCAATTGATACTGTATTTTTATTTAATTAGTTTAAAAACAGACATCCCAAGAAACACTTCTGAATTGAGACCCATTGAAAACAGATCTGTTACTTTCATTAATATCATATAATGTATATTTTTTTCACATTTAAGTATCAAATCATTCTGAATACAACGAAGCTCTACAACGTAATACCTAATCAATTAATACTGTATTTATTTAAAAATATACACCACAAGAAACACTTCTGAAGTGAGACCCATTGACATAGAAAGCTCTGACGGAGAAACTGCATTAGCTGGCCTTGTTTGGTCACGTAAACGTTCAATGTACACCGCTAAGATGTCATATTTGTCTTCCATATCCATCGATTTCTCTTGAGATTCATTAGTCTCTTATTCAACATTCCTGTTTCCATTTGTAACGGTACCACATTGTGATCATTATTTCCATTTCTATCGAAACTGTATTTTTTAGTATCATCGCGGCATATGAAACTTTTTTAATCATCCCAAGTCATAATCCTACATTACGAGTATTTGAAGGATCTTTCACATACTCAGCCAGCAAATGCTGGAATGAGTATGTATCTTATTCAATATTCATGTTTCCATTTGTAATGGTACCACATTGTGATCATTATTTCCGTTTCAATCGAAACTTTAAATCTTAGTATCATCGCGGCTATGAAACTACGAGTAGAAGCAGAAAAAACTCTTTTAATCATTCCGAGTCATAATCTAACATTATTCGAGGGATCCTTCTCATACTCAGCCAGCAAATGCTGGAATGAGTTAGTCTCTTATTCAACATTCCTGTTTCCTTTAGCATGCAAATTTTTTATTTTAGCATGCTAAATATGTTTGCCGTTCAAAAGCCATCCTTTTCACGCCTACCTACTCCCCTGTCCTTATTAGCCACTACTCCACTTCCCCTCTCCTGTACCTATTACAATTAGATGTTTTTTAAATTTTAGACATAATTCAGTTCAACTTCACCTGACGAGGAAGGCGGAGGTCTTTGAAACCGATAGTGAACTCAAATAAAGCAATGGTGAATAAGAAATAAAAAATAAATTTTATCAAACACTGTTTATTCCACTTTTTGTAAGGGTATAACCCTACCGGTTTCAAGGCTTTCGTTTCATCATCAAAGGAGCAAAAACAAGACTCTGCAACTGCACTCTCACAAACAAGTATTGTTTTTACTCCCCTGATGATGACGTGAAAACCTTGAAACCGGTAGGGTTATACCGTTACAAAACGTAGAATAAACAGTGTTTGATAAAACAAATTACAAAGGTTTTCCAAGGATCCTTGACTGTCCCGCGATTCTAGAAGCACTAAGTTTATATGTACCCAATAAATATAGCCGTGAAAGGAATCACCCTCTGTTCTACATACCAGCTTACAGGACGAATATCATGGCTAAACACTCAGTCACGCGTGGTATAGAGATATTGAACCAACTGAATGACATTGTGGATATAGTCTCGGCACCGCCTAGCGGTATGAGAAGAATCCTGGCTGATATTCTTCCTAACGAATAAGCTAACGCTAGAAGCAGACCCTCTTTGTGTAACAGGAGAAATCCGTGCAAAGTGGATAAAAAAAAACATTGTGGAGGTTTAAAGACATTGTACAGTACTCAGTGGTAAGTAATACACATCGGGCTTAAGAAAGATACTGTCGGCTATAATCGGCTAACTTCAACTTTGTAGAGCGTCGTCTGTTTCCCTAGAACGCTTGACAATGACTGACGGAATAAGTGTATGAATGATTTCTCCTGTTACACAAAGAGGGTCTGCTTCTAGCGTTAGCTTATTCGTTAGGAAGAATATCAGCCAGGATTCTTCTCATACTGCTAGACGGTGCCGAGACTATATCCACAGTGTCACTCAGTTGGTTCAATATCTCTATACCACGCGTGACTGAGTGTTTAGCCATGATATTCCTCCTGTAAGTTGGTATGTAGAACAGAGGGTGATTCCTTGCACGGCTATATTTATTGGCTACATATAAACTTAGTGCTTCTAGAATCGCGGGACAGTTAAAGCAACATTGGAAAATGTTCCTTTAACTTTAAATATAACATGTGTATCCCGCAAATGGAAACATAAATCTTAAGATACAAGAAAGATGAAACGAGGCGATAAAGAAAGGACTTACGCGTACAACTTGCAGCACCGATGGCACTCCTCCTCCATACTTGAGTCTTCCCCATCCTGTGACTGTGGCCATCCTACCAGTGACATCTGTGTTATCTGACGGCATACAAATGGGCACTGAAACATAAGGTAAATTCATTTTAATCAACGCGGACCTCTTCATACTATTTACAAATTTGTTTGATTCACCTTTCCCTTCCTGTGGTAAAAAAAAATCCGCGCTTTCCGGTGCTGTGTATTCAATACACGTGTAAAAATGAGCGATTTAAAATCGGAAAAATAAGAATATTCATAGCCAATCGCTTAAATTAATTAAATTTGAAGTCAAAAGTGATAATAATCGGAAATCCAACCTGATTGCCTCGGGTGCAAGTCCAGCGTCTTACCACGAAAGCCATCCTCATTGCAGTTAACTACCGCACAATTAAAAAAAATACCTCTTTTACCTATATGTGTATCGAAGTGAACTGGAGTATCCAATTCCAGAATAGCGAGGTCGTTCTCAAAACTGGCTGCATCGTAGTTCCTGTGGACGATAACCTTTCTGACGTTCTTGGTCACAGATCGTTTGCTTTCCAGATCACCTGAGATGTCGAACTCTCCAAGAACAGCCACCAAAGAAGCGAGGAATCTGAAATTAAAACATTCGTCAGGAATTACAACGAAATCATAAATATCTAAAAACTTCAAAGACTCGGTATCACAGAATATTGAATTATAAACTAATTTATGGACAGTACTGCTCAGTATATGGTCAACTAGAAAGTTGTCAGCCTCTGATCCACTGACATCTCGAACTGTTCACCTTTGGCTCCGAGTTGTCGTCGTTGCTGTTTCTCCTAGTCGACGATCCCCTCGCCCTTCCCACGTCAATTCAGTTTGAAAGCGAAGCCATGCCATGGACTTGGTATCACAGAATATTTAATTATAAATTACTTTATGGACAGTACTGGTCAGTCTATAGCAACTAGAAAGTTCTCAATCCCTGGTCTGCTGTCATTTCCAACTCTTCACCTTTGGCTCCAATAGCTGTCAGTGCACGGACAGTGGCCACACCCCAGGAACTGCGTGGGTCCGCAGGCTAAACTTGGTGGAGGGGTACAGATGCTGGTCAATTCGGCTTCTGTGTCTCCCCTATCCTCTCTCCTATTCACATTAGTATATCCCAAAACCTTTCTACAACACTCCAGCTCTCACTCAACATGCACAAATACACATTTCCTCTGAGGCCTAGTATTAAACCTCAATGTACTGTATGTTGGTAGCAGGGCTCATAATATGTATACAAGATGTATACTATTCTTAAAGCACCTACTACGGTGTGGAAAGTAATGAGAAACCACCGCACAATTTTAGGTACCAGAAAAAATGTTCACTTGATAACGTTAAATACGGTCAATAAAGACTTGGTTATCATGTAAGCTAGGTCAATAATCTTATCTCAGATGGAATTTCTACAATGTAAATCAGCAGTCAGTCCACTTAGCAGCAGGCTGAATTGACTAAGACCGAGGCCACACAAAAATCCTTCGTTAGGTGCTAAGCTAGATTTTACGTGACTCATATACTAGGTGGCTTCATGCCTGGCCATACCAAAGTGCTACGCACAAATTCATTTGACATTTGGGAGCGGTTGAGTCAACACACGATATCACTCTCAAAACTAACCAATTTCATTACAATTTACCTTATCTTTATTTACTTCCTGTGGAACTTCATTCCATAGTGATTTTATTACGGGTACATTTTTTTATAATTTGCTCGATGGGTTCCACAAAGGCTCCCTTTTATACACAGCTGTCATTAAAACGTCCGCCATCTTGTAAATTAACCAATACGTCTATTCGCTAGAAGGTTCACTCGATGACGACTCGTCATTCAACGTGGCGCGAAGCGTGCAGTGTGGCCACTGCGATAGTATGCGGTACGTTGGTTCGCTAGGATATGTCGCCTAACTCGCAACATAGCTCTAAGCATCAAGCGAGGCTCCTTCCTGTGTGGCCGAGGCCTCAGTGTTTTACTGTATTTTTTCCATTAAACTCCTGACATGAAAGAACTATGCGTAAAATAAACATTGGTAATTGGGATTTCAATCCTTTTTTTTAAACCTGGCGAGTTTATTGCCATGTGGCAATCTCTTCCAACCAACCAGAAAAATTGTATAGACCCTAAGTGTTAACCAGACTGAAATCCTATTTAAAAAAATCTGGGTTCCAGCGGGGATCGAACCCGCAACCTCCGGATCGGCAGACAAGTGTCTTACCACCAGGCCACGGAGACCGTCCTTGGTACAATTTATAAATTATATGTTTTCTATGGAAATCTGGATTAATTTCTTGTACTCGTAAGTGTTATTTTGAACAAGAATAAAGTAAAATGCCTCCACTCACCCTGGCTGGCAATGCGCTGCGGTGGTGACATAACGGCTGGTGATCAGCACCCCTCCGCACTTGTTCTTGGTGAAGAGACCCAGCCAGGTGGACTCACGCACCAGCACCTGCCAGGGCCACTCTCCGAAGCTGGCGCCCCTGCCACCTACGATCCGGCCTGTCTTCACCAGGGGGCGGACACCACACACTGGAAACACAAAGATCCACAATTAAAAATATGTACTTTAATGATTTAAGACATTTCATTTCGATAAATACATTTTTTTTATTTTCTTCACATTCTTTTAAGTAGCGGTATCTGGAACTGATGGTAAAAATGAGAAAAAAAATGTAGAACAATTTATATCACGCAGTTTAGAGAGCAGATTGTAATCAAGGGCGCTCTAAGTCGGAATTCAAACCCTCTATTATTGACAGATTAAAAATAAATCAATTTGAGTGTAAAGATAGGAAGGTAGTGGCTGCGGCCTTAAGATTAAGATCTTCCTCAGATCTTCGCATATTTAGAAAAACATATAAAACAAGAAAACTAAAGAAAATTTACATTTATATTTATTAAACATTTAAAACTGGTTTGACCTAATAACATCAAATATCAAGAACAAAATTAAATCATAAAGGGTCTTTCAAATTGAGCGTTTTTTTTTAATTCTTGGATAAAACACAGATGGCGTCGCGAACTTACCTGGGTCGTGTGACATTTGAGAAGTGTAAAGTATGACATTTATAAAAATGTAGTCGTATAACTTACAACAACGCGTTCAAATTGTTGAATTATTTTATGTGTCATATTGCAATCTCCGGAAACGGTGATGTTAATTGACCACCAAGATCATGTGATCTGACACCGTTGGACTATTTTCTCTGGGGTTACGTGAAAAGCCAGGTCTATAAGAATGACCCCCGATCAATTCCTAAGCTGAAGGATGAAATTATTCGCGTACATTATACTTCAATGACCAATAAAAAGTTATTTGAAATCAAAGTAAATTGTGTGTTTAATTCAAGAATTTAAAAAAATTGAATTTAAAAAACCGCTCAGTTTGAAAGACCCTTTATAACATAATGACAAGAGGAACAATATCACTCATGCTTCCCTGTCAAGTGACTCAGTTATACCAACAGAGTTTATTGAGGAGTTTGAAAGACCCTTTATAACATAATGACAAGAGGAACAATATCACTCATGCTTCCCTGTCAAGTGACTCAGTTATACCAACAGAGTTTATTGAGGAGTTTGAAAGACCCTTTATAACATAATGACAAGAGGAACAATATCACTCATGCTTCCCTGTCAAGTGACTCAGTTATACCAACAGAGTTTATTGAGGAGTTTGATCTTCAATTTGCCCACCGAAATGTGGAGGTATAGATCTCAAAAAATTCATTCAACTGTCTATAGAAGCGTTAACTATTAGCTCTAAACTGTCCTGGTAGACCTGGAAATCTTTTGGCAGACTCTTAATATTAATTGGAAGAACCAAGGTCAAGAAATACTACGAGATGGATCCACTCTCTGTATCTGCGTAAGATCGCATCTCGCTCCGTGATAATTGGCTTCGCAACTTGCATCCGAACATCTGGCATCATCAGCAGATGTTGTCCAACATGCATTTTGAACCGGTTGCAATGAGTGTATTAATTTTGACCTTAATTATGGTAAAAAGACTATTTCGCCTTACCATATTGGACCCAAGAGACAAGAGAGATAGATAGATAGAAAGAGGAAGAGAAGAGACTGCTCTGAGGTCACGACCCACTCTCTGGTGCAGTGTTTTCAAGGAATTATGGGTGAAATTGCAGACACGTTTACACATTACTGCTTTCTCTCTTACAATATTATTTATATCCCGCTGCTAGTGTATACCGGTCTTTACTTTCTCTAAATATGTTTATTTGAATGAGGTGTAAATCGAATTTAACATATTTGTGATAAAATTAACATGATATATTTCACTAATCCGATTATTTTCGATTAACTCATGACTTTCAGGTCTCAGGAGTTTAGTTATTACGTTCCTGAACTGCTTTATTCGTAAAACAAAACTTATAATATTTTATTACAATTAGTTCATTTATTAGGTGTTAACATAAGTTGTATCCGGTTTTTTTTTTCAAATTAAAAAATGAGCACCAAAAGTAAAACAAGATGGTTAAGGTTATACGTCATTCGAAAGAGCATTTTCTGTTCTACAAGATATTGTGTTTGTTTTTACGTTACATATATTATTTTATTTGATAACAAGCCTTCAACATGGAATGTCAAGTAGACGAAGTGACCATTTTCGACACCTCCTTCTGTTCGCGTTCAATGGAGGGAATAAAGCTGCCAAAGCTGCTCGCGATATTTGCGAAGTGTACGGTGAAGATGCTATGAATGAAAGGACAGCTCGTCGATGGTTTTTGCGTTTTACATATATATTTTATTTGATTACAAGCCTTCAAAATGGAATGTCAAGTAGACGAAAGTGAGCATTTTCGTTTCAATTGTCGAACGTTGATTTTTGTTGTTTTCACTCAAAACATGTGGAACCCATGCGCCGAACTTCTTGACTTTTCCCATTAATTCAAGATGGCGGTATACAGTCATGTGACTATAATTCATCTCCTCAGCCAATTCTACGGTGGTTTGAAGGAGATCTTCATGAAAAGTATGATTTAAGCGGTCATCATCGAAGTCCACTGGTCGTCCGGAATGCTCCATGTCTTTCAGGTCGAAATTACCATATTTAAAACTCAAAAACCATCCGACGAGCTGTCCTTTTATTCATAGCATCTTCACCGTACACTTCGCAAATATCGCGAGCAGCTTTGGCAGTTTTATTCCCTCGATTGAACGCAAACAGAAGGAGGTGTCGAAAATGCTCATTTTCGTCTACTTGACATTCCATTTTGAAGGCTTGTAATCAAATAATATGTATATGTAACGTAAAAGCAAACACAATATCTTGTAGACCAGAAAAGTTTCTTTCGAATGATGTATAACCTTTACCATTTTGTTTTACTTTTGGTGCTCATTTTTTAATTTGAATAAAAACGGACACAACTTATGTTAACACCCAATATTTAATAACACGAAGGACCAAATGGGCGTGGAGCTCATTTTGACGTTTGAACAACATCTTCAAAAGTTATCTCCCAATATCTTCGAAAGGTCTACAACAATGGCTGCGAGACGTGGACGCTCACAGTAAAGAACACACAAAAGCTCCAGACTGCACAAAGGGGCATGGAGAGATGCATGTTAGGATATACTAAAAGATACCGTAAACGAAACAACTGGATTTGCAAACAAACTAAGATAGAAGACGTAATAAAGATTTGCAAGAAAATGAAGTGGCAATGGGGAGGACACGTAGCCAGAATGTTAGACTCCCGATGGACATCCGAAATAATCCAATGGTACCCAAGAGGCATAGAGGCCCAGAAGAAGATCGAAGGCACGCTGGATGGATGAAATCAGAAAGGATGGCAGCATCACATGACACTAACGAGCAAAAAACTGAACTATTTGGAGTCAATTTGCGGAGACCTTCAGTTAGCAGTGGATTAACCCTGGTTGACAATGATGTTTAGTTAGGTATTCCATCTTATAAAGAAGATGATTTGTGACAATGACAATTTGAAGGAAAGAAGGCAATATAAGAATATGTAAGAACTACTGTAGTTCTAAATATTTAAAGAGTTTGAGGCCATAAATTCAGATATGTGACTGTAAATTAATGGAGAATTGAGTGCCAGTAGGTGGGACATGTTGAACGGATGGGGAACATTTATAATACAATTGAGTTAAGATAGTTTGTGGTGCGCAGAGGACACTCAAAGAAAACATGGTCGAGGGTTTCCCCATCCATTCCACACGTGCATATAGAACTTTCTTTTAAATGTGTTTTATAAAGGTGGCTTCCTATCAGACAGTGGTCTATTCTTATCCTGCATATGATAGACACAGTCTGTTTGGATAGTTTTTTTGTGGATCGAAGGTTTAGTGGGTATTTTAACCTGAATATTCCTAAAGGCGGCACTTTTATTGCTACTCGACAGCTCTCAGGCCTTTGATCAATGGTTTTTAGCCTGCGATATGATGTCCTGGGCTGAAGTTACATAGTTTAACGGGGAGGAACCGGACACTGCTGCACTTTTGCCCGCTGGTCTGCGGTTTCATTTCCGTGTATACCCTGTTGAGCGGGAATCCACACAAATGTAATTTTCTTGTTTTTATTTTGAAGGGTAAAATAGGAGGCTTTGATTTCACATAAAGTAAAATAATCATCTAAATTCGTGACGTTATCTGATAGTGTTCTAACGGCATTAAGATAATCTGAGAAAATTACAAAATCCTGTGAATTCGACGAGAGACAGAAATCAAGTGCTTTCTTTAAAATTACAAAATCCTGTGAATTGGACGAGACACAGAAATCAAGTGCGTTCTTTAAAATTACAAAATCCTGTGAATTGGACGAGAGATAAAAATCAAGTGCTCTCTTTAAAATTACAAAATCCTGTGAATTGGATGAGAGACAGAAATCAAGTGCTTTCTTTAAAATTACAAAATCCTGTGAATTGGACGACAAATAGAAATCAAGTGCTTTATTTAAAATTACAAAATCCTGTGAATTGGACGAGAGATAAAAATCAAGTGATTTCTTTAAAATTATAAAATCGTGTGAATTGGACGAGAGATAAAAATCAAGTTTTTTCTTTAAAATTATAAAATCCTGTAAATTGGACGAGAAACAGAAATCAAGTGCTTTCTTTAAAGCTAAACGTGCTTGTATTACACTCGTATATAAAATATTCAAGGGGCTTATTACATGTTTATCATATTTACACATTCTATATCAATTTATAAAATGAAAAAAAAAAAAACTGCATTAAACACAACAATACCGCCCCAATACATCAACTGACAGCTGAATATAAACAATAAAAAAAAAATATATATAAACAGTTTTTATTCGCATACATACATACGTACACACCATCACGCTATTTCATTAACATATCATCGTGTCGCGATCAAACCTAAGATTACAATGATTAATAAATACAAATTTGCCAGTGTGTACACTTTCATCAAGACAAATTTTCATAAGTTTAAACACTTCGCGATTCAAAATGTAAAAGGCAGTGTTCAATTCATTTAATTTGTTGTAATTCGGTTAGTCAAACGTTGTTTATTCCCCTTAATAATATATAACGTTACCGGCTTCAAGGTTTCCTCTTCATCATCAAGTTAGTACAAACAACTCTTGTTTGACGAGGTCTAACCTTGAAACCGGTAGGGTTATACCGTTAAATAAAGTAAAATAAATACTGTTTGATTAAACGAATTACAGTGTCTTTAAACCTCCATGGTGTTAATGGCTTAACTATAAATAATATATAATTTAATTTATTTTATATTATAATATATGGAGAAAACATAATGAAAAAAGCACAAGATGCATCGTAAGGTGGACAGGAGACTGTAAACTATTTAACAAAAGATTTACAGATGACATAACCTTAATCAATTATGAAATTGCAGAATTTATGAATCAAGTTGAAATAGAAAATCTGCCAATAATAAGAGATAGAAAACCTGCCTATAATAAGATATAGAAAACCTGCCTTTAATAAGAGATAGAAAACCTGTCGATAATGAGATATAGAAAACCAGCCGATAACATGACTTAGAAAACCTGTCAATAATAAGAGATAGAAAACCTGCCAATAATAAGAGATAGAAAACCTCCGATAATGAGATATATAGTAGAAAACCAGCCGATAACATGATTTAGAAAACCTGTCAATAATAATAGATAGAAAACGTGCCGATAATAAGAAATAGGAAAACCTGTCAATAATAAGAGATAGAAAACGTGCCGATAATAAGAGATAGGAAAACCTGTCAATAATAAGAGATAGAAAACCTGCCAATAATAAGAGATAGAAAACCTGCCAATAACCTGAAATAAATTCTTGAAATAAATAAAAAGAAGACAAAAACACTAATTGTCGACCAATCAGCGGACAGGAAACACTTTGCTTAGAGACTATGAACGATGATGACCTCCGTGGCCTTATTGGTAAGACGCCTGTCTTCCCATCCAAGGTTGCGGATTCGATTATTGCTGGCGTCCAGATTAAAAAAAAAAGGATTCCAGACTGGTGTTCACTTAAGGCCTCTTAAGCATATTTCATGTTGGTTGTAAAGTATTGCCACACGGCAATAAGTTCGCCAGTTTGTACTGTATACAACAAAAGTGTAATACAATACAATATGAAGAGGTTGAAAAATTTATCTACGAAATGGCACAAATCTGGAAATTGGAGATTTTGTAGTCAAGATTCGCGTGAAAAATGGTGTAATGAATTCTGCAGTGGCCAAACTTATAGAAATCTGGAAGATTCGATCCAAACGTCTTGACATCAAAATTCTTCCAGTAAGAGCTAAGGTTTTCTCTACGGTACACTATGGAGTGCAGACATGGACACTGCGGAAAGAGGAATGAGTTATCCTGAATATTTTCGAGATGGTGCCGAATAATTCACATCTCATGAACTACAAGATATGCCGATGCGTCTATCCTCCAGAAGCAAAGAATGAACAGGTCAAAAACATGCAGGCTATCAACGACACGGGGTATGTGGAAATGACGAAGCGTCAGTTGTTCCTATCTCGACCCATATACTATATTTCGTCTCTTCCAAATCCATACACGTTCATATTTCCTGATTTAAATTTTATATTTATACAGTTTATCTGTATTATTTAATCTTGGAACAAGATCGTTTATTGGCCTTTACAGTTCACCGTTCCTCTTTTTTTACGTCGTCCTTTATACTGTCCATGCAGTGAGACTCTGGAATCAGTTACAAACCAATATAAGACTCGCTCCGTCCTTGGTACGCTTTAAGAAGCGACTGAAAAAACTCTTAATTTCTAGTCAGTAAAATAACGTGTTTCATTCCTGATTTTTCTTTTCCTTTCCTCTCCACCATCCCTTTCTTTTTTTTGATTGATGATATCTCACTTTATATGAAAAATTAAATTTCGAGTGATTGTCTGTCTTTGTGGGGTTCTCACTTTATATGAAAAATATCTCACTTTATATGAAAAATAAAATTTTGGATGATTGTACGTCTTTGAGGGGTTCATGGGCATATGCTCACGTATGTGTTTATGGATTTCGTGGAGATGGATAGTCATTTGAATTATTTATGTAACTTGCTTTATTTACTTTTGTCTGATTGGTTGGAAGATATTGCCGCCTGGCAATACGCTCGCCAGATTGTATTGGCAATAAAAGTGTTAAATAAATAAAAAAAGATATGGTGCCATTGTAAACAGACAGTTGATTATAATTATTTAAAGTTCTGAATAGAAAATAGATTTTCTTCTCCAAGGTGCCATCATAACTCTAATAGTGTATGACCAGAGTAAACTAAACACCTTTAGAAATTTAATTAACATAACCACAAACATCAAGCGAAACCATAATCAATTGAAACACAATCCATGACCCACAAAGCAGAGATACTGCACAAGAGAGATGAAATCGAACAATTTACTGCAAGTAGCCTACTTGCATGTGCAATCTGCAACCTGAAACCCAGTGAAATTTAATAACAGGTGCATTTGACATGTAGAAATGATACCTGTGACACCGGAACATGATCTGAGACGACTCGATATTGTCTCGAATTGCTGGGAAAGTTTAAATTGGTATTTCTCTTATTCTTGATATTGATAATGAAATTGAGTCCAACAATATTCATATCAGGGATGTTGGAGGGACCATCTGTATGACTAATGGGACCAGCCTCAAGAGATCAAAGTAAGAGTAGAGATGATAAGAAGCTGCTTCTTCAAAATGCAAGATCTCTGCAACAAGAATTTCAATCTCGAGGTATGCGAATTTCGCAGTACTGCACACGAGTATTCCCCATAGTAAAAGGATAATTTCGCAGTACTGCACACGAGTATTCCCCATAGTAAAAGGATAATTTCGCAGTACTGCATACGAGTATTCCCCATAGTAAAAGGATAATTTCGCAGTACTGTATACGAGTATTCCCCATAGTAAAAGGATAATTTCGCAGTACTGCATACGAGTATTCCCCATAGTAAAAGGATAATTTCGCAGTACTGCATACGAGTATTCCCCATAGTAAAAGGATAATTTCGCAGTACTGCATACGAGTATTCCCCATAGTAAAAGGATAATTTCGCAGTACTGCATACGAGTATTCCCCATAGTAAAAGGATAATTTCGCAGTACTGCATACGAGTATTCCCCATAGTAAAAGGATAATTTCGCAGTACTGTATACGAGTATTCCCCATAGTAAAAGGATAATTTTGCAGTACTGCATACGAGTATTCCCCATAGTAAAAGGATAATTTCGCAGTACTGCATACGAGTATTCCCCATAGTAAAAGGATAATTTTGCAGTACTGCATACGAGTATTCCCCATAGTAAAATGATAATTTCGCGGTACTGCATACGAGTATTCCCCATAGTAAAAGGATAATTTATATCGCGCCAATTTAAGAGCAAATTATTCTCTAGGGTGTTCAAATACGAGATTCGAACCCACTATTTTTGACAATTAAAAATGTTACAAAATAAATATATATTTAAGTTGAGTGTAAAGATAGGAAGGTAGTGGCTGCGGAAATTAGATAAGCTACAGTACCCAGCGGTAAGTATTGGGTGTACAAATTAGTTCGGTCAGTTTTTTTGTGTTCAAAAATGCATTTATTTCTAAACAAAATAAATGAACAGATCAATTAAAGTATTGTCCATCGCTGGCTACTACTTTTTCCCAACTCTCAGGCAATTTTCGAAATTCATCTCGAAAAAATGACTCGTCTTTTGAGGCGATCCAAGTTTGGAGCCAATCTGTGGATCTTCCTCGACAGCCGTCCAGAGGAAGACCAAAGAACTCCTGGATGACTCGATGCTCCAGAAACGGCCTAGATGAAAGCGATACACAGAACCGAAGAATATACAGCTTGAGAACGAGAAGAGCCGACCCCAACAGCCTACCTAGACAATGAGTTGGGACAGTGCTAGGAAGAAGAAGCAGACTCTGTGGTACTCATGAATAATATGGTTTAAGCGGTCCTCATCGAAGTCCACTGGTCATCCGGAACGCTCCATGTCTTTCAGGTCGAAATTACCGTCTTTGAAACGCAAAAACCATCGACGAGTTGTCCTTTAATTCATAGCATCTTCACCGTACACTTCGCCAATATCGCGAGCAGCTTTATTCCCTCGATTAGAGATGTCGAAAATGCACACTTTCGTCCACTTGACATTCCATTTTGAAGGCTTGTAATCAAATAAAATAATATATGTAACGTAAAAGCAAACACAATATCTTGTATACCAGAAAATTTGCTTTCGAATGACGTATAACCTTTACCATTTTGTTTTAATTTTGGTGCTCATTTTTTAATTTGAAAAAAAAAACGGACACAACTTATGTTAACATCCAATATTTAATAACACGAAGGACAAAATTGGCGTGGAGTTCATTTTGACGTTTGAACAACATCTTCTAAAGTTATCTTCGAGAGGTCTACAACAATGGCTGCGAGGCATGGACGCTCACAGCAAAGAACACCCAAAAGTTCCAGACCGCACAAAGGGACATGGAGATATGTATGTTGGGATATACTAAAAGATACCGTGAACGAAACAACTGGATTTGCAACCAAACTATGATACAAGACGTAATAAAGGTTTGCAATCAAATAAAATAATATATGTAACGTAAAAGCAAACACAATATCTTGTAGAATAGAAAATTCACTTTCGAATGACGTATAACCTTTACCATTTGGTTTTACTTTTAGTGCTCATTATTAAATTTGGAAAAACAACGGACACAACTTATGTTTACACCTAATAGAACACGTCGAACAAATGAGGGTAGACATATATAAAGACACAGTGAGGTAGAAAATTGAGGTTGAATGAGGCTAGTGACGTAAAGAAATATTAACTAACGATGTTTGTAGTCCCCGTTCGGAGTTTCGGTGGTGTAGGACTCCTCTTCGTCAACCACTGCTGCCTCGGTAGTCGTAATCACGGTCGTTGGAACAGTTGTCTTCGGCTTAGTCGTTTTTGGTTTCTTGGTAGTTGTGCTTAGCTGGAAAAAAAGTGTTTCAATGAGATAATTTATTTTCTAAGCATATCTAATCCTACATAAATTCTCATCACGCTATTTCCCTGTTGGTGTAAGTAAAGAGGGCAGAGTATCAGGCTCACCTATCTCGAGATACATCCTTCGCCTCTACGTATATATACCTTTACATACAACTCCAGCGATTTATATGACTACGTTTCCTTATTTTAAAATATTATTCACTTGATCTAACCATGCTTTTGTTGGTCTACGTATACCACACCTTCCACAGTATATTTGTTTTGTTAGTATTTCTTCATTTATTCGTTCCACGTGCCCAAACCATCTCTTAGTGCTCTTCTTCATCTTACTCAACACAACAGCCTTAAGTTCGCATTCATCTCTTATCCCTTCATTCTGTATTCTGTCATACATTGTCATCCCATGTACTCTTCTTTTATGTGCACGCATTTGTACAGCATTTCTTCGGCTTCTATCAGTTTTCATCCACGTCTACGTTTCACTCGTATACATCATCTTTCACGCATGCCAAAAATGAGATAAAGTGACAATATCTCGTTAGACATATCATATGACTTCGAATAGGGAACTATCCAGGAGTCTAACGTTTCCTTCTTTCAAAATAACATTAACTTGATCTAACCATACTTTCCTTGCTCTTTCTTTACCTCGCTTTCCAATCACATTCGCACTATCATCATCATTGTCAACCGGGGTCGATCCACTGCTGGATGAAGGTCTCCACAAGTTGACTCCAAATAGTTCGGTTTTTTGCTCGTTGATGCCAGCCATGTGATGCTGCCATGCTTCCTGATTTCATCTATTCAGCGTACCTTCGGTCTTCTTCTAGGCCTCTTTAGGCCTCTTGGGTACCATTGGATTATTTCGGATGGCCAATCGGGAGTCTGACATTCTGGCTATGTGTCCTGCCCATTGCCATTTCATTCTTTTGCACACCTTTATAACATTCGCACTATATCATACATATATATTCGTCCACCACTTCATATTTTTAAGACAAATTATGCTGTTCAGAGACTATCATTAGAAATAATTAAAAAACGACTCCAGTCTTGTAAAAGAGTTCGTTTCATACCATTGTTACCTCTTCGCATGCGGCAGTATTGCCAATATATGTTCATGTACATTGAAGACTTAATTAACGGAACCGAAGACAATGGTACCTCTAGGTCACACTCTTCAATTTGTATGCATCGGCAATATGGATACGTTGAGTGGTATTATTCAAATTAATGAATTAATTGTTGTACAACTTTGGTCACCTCAGAGTACAGATGAGTTTGTGTTAGTGTGTAGATGTAAATACGAGTGTTAGAGCGAAATAGGCAAATTGTATTGTATTATATAGTATATCTATAGTTATTATCGTTGTCTACAGAACAACCTAGCGGATTTGTTGTCATGTAGCAATATCTTCTAATCAACCAGAAATACTCGTATGTCAATGAAGCCTTTATTGAAAACCAGATAAAATCCATTTAAAAAAAAAATCCAACGACAATCAATTCCAGCTAGGGAACAGGCGTCTTATCAACTAATATGAAAAAAATATACTCACTTTAGTAGGCTTTTTAGTAGTTGGTTCTGTTGTAGAAACTGTTGTCGTTGTCGGTTTTTTAGTAGTCGTAACCCTTGCTGGTTTTTTTGTAGGTGTCGGTCTTTTTGTCGTAGTGGTAGTTGCGGTTCTAATAGGTTTTTTAGTAGTTGCAGGTTTTTTAGTAGTTACACTTGGCTTCTTATTTGGCTGAGTTATTGTCGTATTTGGACTCTTGTCAAGTATGACAATATCGTGAAGCTCTTGGAAAGTGCCCTGGAAACTACCAACAATCTTATTCACAAATAGACTCATCTTGTTGTTGAGGTCTTCGTCATCTTGGATCAAGGAAGGTGTCGTGAACTCGATCTCTTGGAGAAATAGATCGTCTGCTCCTATTGAGACTGATGTATTGTTAAAGGCACCAGGATTAGAGCCTGTGGCATTTAAGTTTGGATTCCTTACAGGAGGGAAGTTGATAAGTTCGTCAGAAGATGTCTGTATTTCCGTTTTGGTTGTAGTTGATGCATAAATAGGTGGCAAAGTAGGTTTTTTCTTGTTATTAAGAGTTGAATAAGAAGAAGGAAGGTTTGTTTGTGGCTTTGATGTAGTTGGTCTTCGAGGTATGGTTGTACTAAAGACATACGACGTTGATGGCACTCTGATTGAAGTGATTTCTGTTGGAACAGGAGAAGATGATTGCTCTAAATCAATATTAACATTTTGAGGCAAAGCTGAGTATACTGTGGAAGAAGGAGGTTGTACACTCGGTTTTGGTGTTATCAAAACTGTAGGAGATGGATTTTCTGTTGATGAAGACACAGGCATATTTTGAACACCTTGCTGAGCTCCTAAATTAATCAGATTCGTAGAACTAATTATATTGTTGATCGTCACTTGATGTACTGGTTTCTGGTTAGTTGAAGGTCTCAAAGGTATTTGAACGAAGTTGTCAGTAGCCGTGTTTTCAGCTTCTACAGGCTGTTTGCTTGGAGGTTTTACTGGATTTGGTGTATATGTGTCATATTGAGAAGAATCTATTACTATAACAGTTGGAGTGACACTTGAGAATGTATCAATGGGTCCATTTGAAACTTCGTAACTTGGTCCAACAACGTTGTGAACGTTTGAATCAGGTCGTTTTGTTGGACTTTGACTATAGATATAACTTGTTGATGGTGGTTTTCTATTTGCTTGGGTAGAAGGTGATCCCCAATACTCATCGTATGAGAGTGTCGATGATATAACATTGTCTTCTACTTCAGCAACGTGTGTCACAGCTGGCTTGCTTGGTTTTCTAGTAAAGAAACCTGAAGATACAGTATACTTGTTAGTTGTACCTGGTCTTTTAGTAACTGACGGTCTGTAAACATAACTCGTTGAAGGTGGTTTATAAGTTGTGTATTTGTTCATTGTTGAGACAACATAGTGACCACCTGTAGGATATTTGAAAGTGGTTTCATCGTAGTTAGATAATGAAGGGAAACCACTTGAATATGATTGAGGCATTGACGTTGTTTGAGACATTTCTACCGTAGTCGGTTTCTGGGCGCTTTCTTCGTTGGAAGGACTTGATGAATCATTAAGCATATTCAAAATAGATTGTATAGATGCTATTTCTAGTGGAGATCCTGAATTTGTTACTCCAGTTTCTTGGGTTACTTTGACTGGACCGTTTTGAGGCTTCGTGACAGTTTGTACTAAAATAAACTTATTCGGATTAGCAGTCGTTTTAATCGGTTTCGGTCTAAACACAGGCTTTTGGTATACTGGTTTATGGGTGAATACAGTAGCTGAAGCAGTAGTTGTTGGTATCTTCGTACTTTGAGGAGACATCGAAGGCTTTGTCTGCATAGTTGAAATTTGGACGTTGCTTTCGGGAGCTGAGAAATCACTTGGTCTTGAAACATCCATGACGACAGTTCCATTTCTGTCAACGAGTATGGTATCGGCTTCTTCGTGAGATATGGTGCTATGACTAAACAATCCTGCATCAGAACTGGAACCAACTGATAGAATATCTGCTTTATTGGGAAGATCTTGAAGAAGTGTGTTCGTTATTTGAGCAACTCCACTTGAAGTCAAATCGTGATATTTCTGAGTTGAAGACGAAATGGCTACTGCCAGTGTTGATGGATTCATAACAATGTGATTGCTTAATTTTACAGGCTCAGTATCTAAAGTGGTCATTCCTTCTTTGACTGTTGCTTCATCAGCTGTTTTCTCTGTAGTCTTTTCAGGTCTATATGTTTCGATCAAAGAATTAACAATTTGTGGTACCTGCAAAGTAAGATCATCGTCTTTAACACTAAGCAGTTTATCTGGTGTCATCATATCAGGGTATTTCATTGTCTGATCGCTGTCCATCATGACTACTCCTTCTTCCACATCGTCTTTCATCACTGCTGGAGTTCCTGAAAGCTGGCAACAGGCTCCGAAGAGGAACCCGTCCATACAAGTGCCGACTAATTCGCCGTTCCTTTGGGTGCACTCGTGGCTGAACATGCAGATTGCTGGTCCACTCCTTGTGTTGTCAAGGTCGGTCTTGTGCCTCCTCGTAGGTCGAGATGGTGTGCAGAATTTCGGTGTTATTCTGTAGCCGCCAAACATTTTTCTTGATTCTGAAACAAATAAAAATATCGTAAATTTTCATGCTGCAAAAAAAAACAAGACAAACTTAAAAATAAAAATTAAGAAAGAAACATTTCGGTGTTTTGTTTTTTATATTGTAATTTTTTTTTGTTATTATCTTTTACATTTTATATAAACATGTTTTTAAAAATTTTATATCATTACCATTTTGTTTATTATTTTGAGTTGTTTTTTTTTTTATACATACGAGTACATAATATCTTGAGGCGTAGGAAGACAAAACAGAACTCCATAATAGAATATCCAACAATAAATTATTTTATACACACCATCGTGCCGTATCCCTATTGGGGTAGACAGAGAGGAGAGAGTGCCAGACTTAACTATTGCAGCATACATTTTTCCCTTCTTCTACATCCATCGCCTTATCATACAGTTTCTACGACTTTTCTGAGGTTTTACTTTCACATTTCCCACATTTCCTTTTTTCAAAATCTTATCCACTTGATCCAATTATACTTTCCTTGGTCTTCCTTTATCTCGCCTTCCAGCCTCAGTTGTATATTTACAAGAATTCAAGCATATACATCACCTATATATCATATCTACAAGAACTCAAGCATCTACAAATAAATACATAACACTGCACACTTGTTCACCCATGGCTGACTGTAGTTGTGTTTCTTTGGAAAGGGTTGATAGTATAAAGTACCTTGGAGTTTATGTTGATCAGTTCCTTCGTTGGGAGGTCCATATTAACACTTTGAGCGCAAAAATCAGAAAACTAGGATACATATTCCGTATGATTCGAAATGTGCTCAGTGAAAATATTCTTAAAAGTATATACTTCGCCTTATGTCAGTCAGCACTTTCTTACGGTATATCAGTTTGGGGGGGATGCACCTTAACCCAAAAACACATATTGCAGGTTTCCCAAAAATTGATTGTGAAAATAATTAATAAACTTCCTGCTCGGTATCCCACGGCGGAGCTTTTCAGAGAGTATCAGGTCCTGAACATAGCCAATTTGCATCTCAAATCCATTCTCTGGCACTACCATCGAGAGGAGGGGAAGATGCAGACTTAGCCGAGACACATGACACGCATGGCAACTGATCAAATGTTCCCCATCCCTAAAGTTAAAACCTCTTTTGCCCAGAGGAAATGTGCTTATTTGGCTCCCATGACATACAATGGCGTGCCGAATTCAATAAAGGTAAAGGGAGGAAAACCATTTAGACAGTCGATCGGAGCGTGGTTGTTATTGCGACAGGATTTTGAGTATTTGGGCTTTCTGGATGAATGAAGTGCGGAAAATATTTGTGTGGGCTCTTCAGTGTGAGTTTCTTCTTGTTGTTTTAATTTTTGTTGTTTTGTATTTGTATTTCTGTAAATTTTTGTTTTTATTTTTATTCTTATAATTGTGTGCGGTATATTATGGGATGAACAAGTTTGGTCTTTCTGGAGTGATGATGTGTGAAGAGTTTGATTCCGCATGATGTTTCCAGTTGTAATTGAGTGCCACTGTTTGTCAGGTTGATGAGAACGTGCAACGGGGTTTTTGTTTTTGTGTAATCAAAAATCGGAAAAAAGTATCGATTTACTTTTTCATGCTAAATATCCTCAGTGAAATACAGGCAAAAGCCTAGTTTACTGGGGACACGACAAATGAAAGGCAACAAACCCAGATCCATTAAAATTTTATGTCCAAATTAAATTACCTGTTGTTTTTTCGCAAATTATGTATATTTATTGTCATGTGTTTTAATAAATAAATAAAAAAATAAAATTTGTTTTGTTTGTTAGTCTTTCTTTATTCGATCGTTCCACATGCCCAAACCATCTCAGAATGCTCCTTCTCCACCTTACTCAACACATTCATTCTTAATCACTTGATTTATTATTCTGTCATTCATTGTCACCTCGTGTATTCTTCTTAGTGCGTACATTTTTTAGCTCTTTTCTTCCATGTCTACTCTACTTTGTTGTTCAACTAATCACAAAGCAAAATGGGCATGGAGTTTGCAACTCCTATCCCGAAACTCCATAAGGTGAAATGATTCCGCCTTATGGGAGCAGTGTTAAGATCAGATCGGTGTCATGTTACATCGGATGTATGTATGGTTTATTGACCAAAAGGATGTATGTATGGTTTATTGACCAAAAGGATGTACGTATGGTTTATTGACCAAAAGGATGTATGTATGGTTTATTGACCAAAAGGATGTATGTACGGTTTATTGATCAAAAGGATATATGTATGGTGTATTGACCAAAATGATGTATGTATGGTTTATTGACCAAAATGATGTATGTATGGTTTATTGACCAAAATGATGTATGTATGGTTTATTGACCAAAAGGATGTATGTATGGTTTATTGACCAAAAGGATGTATGGTTGGTTTATTGACCAAAAGGATGCATGTATGGTTTATTGGTCAAAATGATGTATGTATGGTTTATTGGCCAAAAGGATGTATAGTACCTAGCGTTAAGTAATATGTAAGTAATACACATCGGGCCATCGTGCGACAGAGACGACTCTCTACGAAGCCATGTGTATTACTTACCGCCGGATACTATAGTATATTTATGTTATGGTTTATTGACTCAAATTATGTATGTATGATTTATTGACCAAAATGAATAATGTTTATGAAGGGTGAAACCTTTTTCATTTTTTTATTAATAATTACTTTTTATTTTTGCTAATAGCTTTATAATATATAAACTACATTAAATTTTCGCTAACGTATATACTTCACTACTCCTAAAGCCGAATGTATTACTGTCACATATCGTCGCCGATACATACACGTGTCTAGGATTGCCCAAATTTTACAGGGGAGACAAAAAAACTATTTTTCTGCAAAAATATAATAAAATAAAAACGTCACTTGGTATCGCCGTTACGAATAAATGCATTCCGCGTTGAAAATAAATATATGTGTTATTGCAAAAATGTGTCAATGATACAAGAGATGAGAAAAAATAAAGAAAGTTACTTATATGTTAGCAAAATATCGAGTTACGTGTTCCTGCAATATCGGTGACGATATGTGAAAAAGAACAACGGTTTCTTCGCAGTTCATCGTCCCTTGTAAAAAATTTCCGTGATTTTCTTACCAAATATGATTTTCTAAACATGTGCGGATGCGGGGAAGTTCCTAATCTAATGGCTGCAGTCACTTTCTTCTTCTTACACTCAATATTTTTTATAATATATCTATAAAGGGTAGTTCGAACCCCAAGTTGAAGCCCTTAAGAAGAGTTTCCTCTGTAAACGACATTAACTATAAATTGTATTTTAGTATTGTGTAAACAGTGGCTAAAAATGCGTTTAACTATACTTTAATAAAAAATATGCATTCAGCACATTTGCAATAAAGTCAGGAATGAAAATTGTCTCCTAACGACATATAATTCTTACGTCGTCCTTTACTGTCCATGCAGTGAGACTTTGGAATAAGTCACATAAAAACCAATGTTATATTCGCTCAATCTTTGGCATGATTTAAGAAGCGACAGATAAACTCTTAATTTCTAGTCAGTTATATAACGTGTTTCATTCCTAATTTATCTTTCCTTTCCACCATCCCTTTATTATCCTTTGATTGATGATATCTCACTTTCTTATCCTTTCATTGATGATATCTCACTTTCTTATCCTTTCATTGATGATATCTCACTATCTTATCCTTTGATTGATGATATCTCACTATCTTATCCTTCGATTGATGATATCTCACTATCTTATCCTTTGATTGATGATATCTCACTATCTTATCCTTTGATTGATGATATCTCACTTTCTTATCCTTTGATTGATGATATCTCATTTTTTTATCCTTTGATTGATGATATCTCACTTTCTTATCCTTTGATTGATGATATCTCACTTTCTTATCCTTAGATTGATGATATCTCACTTTTACTTTTATTATGTATACGAGTATGTTCATAAATTTCATAAAGATAAGATAACCAATATAAGACTCGCTCCGTTCTTGTCATGCTTTAAGAAGCAACTGAAAAAACTCTTAATTTCTAGTCAGTAAAATAACGTGTTTAATTCCTGATTTTTCTTTTCCTTTCATCTCCACCATCCCTTCCTTTCCTTTTGATTGATGATATCTCACTTTATATAAAAAATAATGTTCGGGTGATTATCCGTCTTTGTGGGGTTCGTGGGCATGTGCTCACGTATGTGTTTATGGATTTCGTGGGGATGGATAATCATTTGAATGATTTATGCGATCATGTAACTTGCTTCATTTACTTTTGTCTGGTTGGTTGGAAGTGATTGCCGCCTGGCAATACGCCCGCCAGATTGTATTGCAATAAAAGTGTTAAATAAATAAAAGATGAATAATTATTTGAATATTTTTTTGCGATCATGTAACCTCCTTTATTTACCTTTGTCTGGTTGGTTTGAACAGATTGCCATCTGGCAATAAGCCCGCCAGAATGTTTTTACAACGAAGCATTCAATTCAATAAATAATGCGAATCCTGAGTCGGAGCGCACTTGAGAAGATTTTGTTTTTTAAACGACACAATATAAATTGTCTTTTATTATTGTGTAAACAGTGGCTAAAAATGCGTTTAACTATAACCCTTAATAATAATATACATTCAGCACGTTTGTAATTAAGTTAGGAATGAAATCATAGAAATTGTAGGAGTTGTATGGGAAGCGGCGAAGTATCATAGGTGTATCGCAATAGGATAGAGTTCTAGACAAATCGAAGTTTAGAACTCTATCCCCTCTGCTTACCCCAACTTAGAAAACGCTTGATGGTTTGAATGTATATTGCACCATAGATTCGTGATTTCAAACGCCGTATGAGTTTAAAAATTTCGTTGAATTTTTTTTAAATGGGCAATCTACCCAAACTTGAATGATTTGTGCCATCAAATTAAAGTCATTATGACATTATATGAGGCAATATAAAAAACTTATTTAAAAAAAATGTTAATTCTAGACAATTCAAAGTTTCAACTGATAAAGCTTCAAAAATTTAACAATCTATCTATACGTGGAAAAGTTCCACGAAGAAAGAAGAAACGCAGTTGTCATTTTATCTTGTTTTTTTTAAATAATTGCTTGTATGTATGTTTTTGCAATAAAAACTAATTATCCAGCAGCGTTCAGAGTGAATAATATGCGATTAGCGAAATTGGAAAGACCATACCGTTGCTGAGGAAAGTGACAACACTGCAGACGTGCCACAGTGGCACTGTTTCTCCACACACGGTGACCCTGTTCTGCTGGGTTCTGTCATCCGGTCTACTGACTTGACCGGTTCAACAGTTCAATGTTTAAATATCAGCACTTACTACTATAGCCATTTCCCTCGATAGTCTTCACCTTGAGGAATCTTAAAAACGGGATATATATATATAAATATATATATATATATATATATATATATATATATATATATATATATATATATATATATATATATATATATATATATATATATATATATATATATATATATATATATATATATATATATATATATATATATATATATATATATATATATATATATATATATATATATATATGGACTTTTGGTATGCAGGTGATATGGCAATATTTTCTGAAAATCAAGACTATAAAAGAGGTATGATAATGAAATAAGGTGCATGGCCTAGTGGTAACGCAGTGGACATCCGTGTGGAAGGTCGCTGGTTCAAACCCCGTGCAGGGATTTTTCCGCCTAATAATCGGGGGAATAAGGTTACCTATAACTTCGGTCATATTATTGTATTATAAAAGGTCTTTCAAATTAAGCGGTTTTTTTTTAATTCTTGTATAAAACACAGATGGCGTCGCGAACTTGCTTGGGTCTTGTGACATTTGATAAATGTTATGTATGAGATTTATAAAAATGGAGTCGTATACAATACACGTTCAAATTGTTGAATTATTTTATGTATTGTAATCTCCGGAAACGGTGATGTTAATTGTCCATCAAGATCATGTGATCTGACACCGTTAGACTATTTTCTCTGGGGTTACGTGAAAAGCCAGGTCTATAAGAATGACCCCCGATCAATTCCTGAGCTGAAGGACGAAATTATTCGCGTTATTAGTGAGTTAGAACCGCAATTATGTCAAAATGTCATCGAAGTTTTTGACAAAAGAGTGGACATCTGTGGAGCTGCAAGAGGTGGACATTTGACGGATATTGTTTTTTTGTGTTTAAATGTCATACATTATACTTCAATGACCAATAAAAAGTTTTTTTAAATCAAAGCAAATGGTGTGTTTTATTCAAGAATTTATAAAAAATTTATAAAAAAATGGCTCAATTTGAAAGACCATTTATTACACTTTCGTTGTAATTAGTACAACCTCGCGGGCTTAATGTCATATGGTAATATCTCTCAACCAACCAGAAAGATGTTAAAGAGGCCTTAAGTGAAAACCAAAATGGAATCCTTTTTAAAAAAATCTAGGTTCAAGCGGGAACCGAACCTGTAACCAACGGGTTGGCCGGTGAGTTTGCTGGTGTACAACGGCTGACTCACTTAAAAAAACACACTAAATTGTTGTTGGAATAGAGAGGGGATTCTCGACTGCCAGTCCCAGTATCCATGATCAGTTATATGAGAGACGTGATAAAAAGTTTGAAAGTTAATGTAATTAAATCAAAATTATTGATTATTGAAACACAGACCTCCCACAGACACCTCCCACAGACCGCAGCCGGTATACTCCATATTGATACTTGGATGTACTAAAAGTTTGATGAAAGTAAGACAAATGCGGTAGGAATGAGAGTAATGTATTATAGATAGAGTAGTAAAACAATGTATGACAGAATAAGGACATTAAGAAAGAATGCAAGAGATTGCCGCCTGTCAATAATTGCCGTACGCAAGATTGTTTTAACAGTGTTTAATAAATAAATAATAAATACTATATTTACTTTCCTTTCATACTTTTCTATCATCATGACTAAGGATTTCCCAACATTTATTCTCAAATCTTCGACATTTTATAAGCGGACGAATATGACAATATTTATGACTACCATATACGAATAATTATGAGTTTTTGCAAAATTCAAGATATTTAATTCTTTGTTATATGACATAAACCTGTTAATCCGGTATGACTCAAAATAACAGTTAAAACGGGTTATATTGTATATTACAACTATTGTAAGAAAGCGCCATAGATCTGATCAGAGGCGTCACCTCGATATGTGCAATGTATACGTCGCACAAAGGCGACCGATTCTAGGGGCGGCAGGAAGACACACCTTGATATGGATGTCTTCTTGAATCTAAGGCAGATCTGAGACGAAGTATTTTGACGTCTAAGACACCCGTCTTACTAACAGGCGTCTTATCAACTAGATGACATCCGTGGCCTAGTTGGTAAGACGTTTTTTTCCCATTCGGAGGGTACGGGTTCAAATCCAGCTGGAACCCAGATTTTTTAAATAGGACTCCAGTTTAGTTTTCCCTTATTTTTTTATTTTTAACCTGACGAGTTTATTGCCATGTGGCAATCTCTTCCAACCAACCAGAAATATGTTTTTATAGGCCCTAAGTGTTAACCAGACTGGAATCCTATTTAAAAAATCTGGGTTCCAGCGGGGATCGAACCCGCAACCTCCGGATCGGCAGACAAGTGTCTTACCATCAGGCCACGGAGGTCGTCCCTTAAGGTATCTTTAATATCTTACTGGTTGGTTGAAAGAGATCGCTACATGTCAAGAAGCCCACCAGGTTGCACTGTATGATATGCAACGAAATTGAAATACGCGCCCACAAAATAAAGTAACAGCCAAGATAATTATAGTCCTCAACAGTATTTTAGTAACAACTTTGATCTATGGGAGGGAAATTTGGACATGGAACAAGACATTAAAAATGGGTGCACTTAGAAGAATACATGGAGTGACCATGTATGACGAAATGCGGAATTAAGTGATTAGGGATGAGTGTCAATTTATGTCGAATGTGTTGATTAAGATGAAGAAGAGCACTCTAAAAGAGTTTGGGCACGTGGAATGAATGAATGAAGAAAGATTAATGAAACAAATGTACAGTGTTAATATGAAAGGAAGGCGTGGAAGAGGAAGATCAAGAAAAGTATGATTAGATCATGTTAATGATATTCTGAAACAAGGATATCGAAATCGTAAAAGTTATGAGAGAAGATGTGTAGATGTACAAGATGCGAAAAATGTGTGCTGCGATGGGAAAATCAGGCACTCTCTCATTTTTCCTTTCCCGTTTTTTTTTTTTTGGGGAGTCTTCAATTTATTTATTTTTCATTCGGGGAACGTAATATGAAAAAGTGTGAGGAGCCCTGACTTTAATACACATATGAACTTGTTTTCTCGACGTTATTTTAATGTTATCCACTGTAGAATGAAACTTGAGAGTCGCTGTCACCTGTTTGAATATAAACAAATTTGAATAATTAACGTACACGATGAAAATTTACGATCATATATAAATATTAAATAGATTTAAACAATGACTTTCTTGTTACTTTGTTATCATGACTACCGATTTTTGATATCTCCATGCTAGTATAATATGATGTTTTGTAATTTTGTCAATATTTTTAACTATTTGTATTAACTTGTCATATGTGCATTTGTTTGTAAAATGTTGTGTCGTAAATCAAATAAATAAATAATTTGTCCGCTGTGTTATGAATAATGGATTTGCCTATGCCTTATTACTTTCGTTAATATTTTTTAACTAAAACATTTTCAAGCAAAAACTGACGTACACTAAAAAAAAAATTTATTCTACATAAATTATTCGATATAAGAGATTCAACATAAGGGATGTTTCCTTGGAGTCGACATAATTCTCAAGTTGTCGAAATTATGTGGTACAAGTCGGTGTGAAAAAAAAACTTTTTTTTGAACTTTTAAAGTGTTACAACACTGTATAACCCAGATCCACATAAATTGTGTGTACACTTTAAATAACATGTTTTATACTAAAGAAAATGCAGCATGGTCCCTGTGACGTTTCACAAATTTGCCCCAATATAACCATGTAACGATGTTCAGTAATTTTAATTATTTTATCAACTTTAATATAAGCTTCGATTCTAATAAATAGCAAGTTATTTAGATAAATACATTACATAAAACTAACAATAATGACAAATTAATACATCTTGTTGCAAATTAGCAAAAATGTGGCAGTTTGTTAAAATCAAATAATATTTGGCGACGTTCGTCAAAAGTCACTACGTTAGTCAGCAATGACTAGGAATGGGGTATACGATAATTGGATTTTCGATTTTTTTATACATAAAATTAAATATTCGTAATTAGTATTAATTCATAGTGGATCTTGGCATATTTAAAGATTGATACAAATCATACAATACATTAGAAAGTCAGTATAATGAAAATTAGGAATTAAAACGTCAGTTTAGAGAAAAACAATTTTTCGATTTATAAAAAAAAATATTTTACCAAATCCCTTTGAAACATGACATTTCACACGTCAGAGGGGCCATGCTACATTTTCTTGAGTATAACACAAGTTATGTACGAGTATCTACAAAATTACTTATATAAAAAAAATGGGAGCGGCATTTTTGGTTTTCGCATACATGCGTTTGTACCTCTTGCAGCTGTCCTGTATCCGATCTATGCAAATGTCACATGATCAATATATATCTTTCACTGCAGCAATGACATCACGAGACTGCGTTTAGATCCTTGAACACGTCCAACACTTTCGCTGTTCCACATTCTGCCGCCCCAGCATTTCCTGCAGCAGCTGACATGACCTCACTCTGACCTGCTTTCTTCGGCATTAACCTTAGAAATGTGCACGCACGTCCATGACATTACTTAAATAGTCTTATTTCACTTTCTTCTACAATATATTACACTTTCTTTTTCCATATTATTTACCTGTGAAGACTATGGTGTATGGATTCCAAGATATCTTCAATGTTTATATATTATTTAGAGAAGTGTAGAAAGATCGATATCGTCTTCATCTTAAAGGTTTCGAATTGATCCAATATAGCGGGGTGTTATGATAGAGTTCTTGCCATTACTGGTCATGTGTGGAATGGTTGTTTCTAATTGTCAGAGATATGGGTGGCGTGTGTAGCTTAAGGAAGCACTTAAAGACAATCCTTTTGGGAGGTCTTATCGAAATTTATAAATATGCTTGAATCCTAAGTTATTAGGTTCGTTTTCTAATTTTGTCTCTGTATTCAAGTCCCTTAATGAGATGTCTCCATTGTATCTTTCAAATACGTGTCTTAGGGATGTTCCTTCGGAGAAGAGTAGAACTCTAAAGTCAATTTCTTCTTCATATTATAAATCGGCTGTTACAAATCAATCCTTATAGAGTGGGGTGTAATGCTCGAGTATTTGCCGTTGCTGGTCATGTGATGTAAAATGGTATGCTTCTAATTGTTAGAAATATGGGTGGCGTGTGCAGCTTTAGGAAGCACTTGAAGACGGTCCTTTTTGGGAGGTCTTATCATTAATTATAAATAAGTTCTGATCCTGAGTAAAATCGCCCTTGAGGACAGTTTGCTCTATAACTTGGTATTTTTGTGTTCAAGTCCCTTAATGACATATCTCCATCGTATATTTCCAATCTGTGTCTGATAAATGTTCCTTCGGCGGAGAGAAGTGGTACTTTGAGATCGATTTCTTTTTAATCTAATAAATTGATTGTTCCAAATCAATCCAATGGGGGGGGGGGGGTATATTGATAGAGTTTTTGCCGTTGGTGGTCCTGTCGCATGGAGTGGTCTGCCTCCTAATGTCATAGATATGGGTGGTGTGTGTAACTTAAGAAGCATTTAAAGACAATCCTTTTTGGGACGTCTTATCAAAATGTATAAATAGGTTCGAATACTGAGTTAGAGTGCCCTTGAAAAATGTTTGCTCCCTAAACTCTCGACATCTTCTTCTTCCCAGTGTCATGTCAGGTCCCTCCAACGTTGACTATCACCTGAGAGTAGATATCTTTGTCCCCGGCAGCCCGCAAAAGATCTCCAACGCCCCTTATGTCAGTCCAATCACGTATATTGCGGAGCCAGGAGATTTTCCTCCTGCCAACACCTCTTCGACCTTCTATTTTGCCTTGGATGATATAAGTTATCCTTTTATTATTTTGTTGGGATACTACCTTCTTAGCGTGAGGAGGGGTGTGAGGGTGTCTGCTTATATATTTAAGTTACTGAAGGGAGCAGCATTTAATTCAACTATATTAGAAATATATATTGTAGTTATATGTTCCTGAGAACTATTCGAGGTATAAAAATGTTGATCTATTTAGACTAGTAATGAGTAGGACTAACTTGTTAACTGATCTTCCTTTGTTAAGACAACACTTTTTAGGGGGGTTTTCAAAATGTATGGTCATACTTGGGCTTGCAAGAGGAATGACTTGTGGAAGAGGTTTGTGTGAGCTCTTGAGTGTGGGTTTTTTTTTTGTTGTTTTATATTTATATTATATTATATATGATATATACCGCACACAAACATAAAACAAACAAAAAAAATGTTTTTTTTTTGTTTGTTTTATGTTTGTGTGCGGTATATTGTGGGATGAATGTTTTGGTCTGTCTGAAGTGATGAAGTGTGAGGAGTTTGATTTCGCGTGATGTATACATAACATATGTAATTTAGTGTCACTGTTTGCCAGGTTGATGACAATATACAACGGAGTATATATAATCCAAAATCGGAAAGAAGTATCGATTTATTTTTTAATACTATATGTCCTCAGTGAGATACAGGCAAAAGCCTAGTTTACTGGGGACACGACAAATGAAAGGCAACAAACCCAGATCCATTAAAATTGTGTGTCCGAATTAAATTACCTGTTGTTTTTTCGCAAATTATGTATATTTTTTGTCTTGTGTAAAATAAATAAAATATATGTATGAACACTACACCTAAAGCCGAATGTCTTACTATCACATATCGTAAGACCAACAAAGGTGTCTTTGTAGGACCCAACCTAATGGACGCAGTCACCACCTTCCTTTTTTTCCCTTAACTTATTGATATTAATTTTGAAATATGTTTAATTTATCAATAATAATTTATTCGAGTCTGTGCCCTGGAGAATAGTTTGATCTCTAAAAGGTATAAATTTTATTATTATTTTAGTTAGCTCGAATATTTTAAGTAGTTTATTCACATATCCTTGAGAACCTCTGTGGGTTACTATTAAGTAAGACGTTTGACTTCCATCCAGACCAAGCGCTTGTGAATTTGATTCCCGATGGTACAATAAAGGGCACTTATCTGATCCGATGGTACAATAAAAGGCACTTATCTGATCCGATGGTACAATAAAGGGCACTTATCTGATCCAATGGTACAGTAAAGGGCACTTATCTGATCTGAAGTAATACGAATATATTGCCGAGAAAATAGTTTCGTATTTCTCAGATAGATGTCGTTGAGAACAAAATCATTGTTTACTTCATAACACACGTTCTGAATGTATTATAATAATTATGGAAAGAAATAGTTTAGCGCATTTTTTCACGTTATTTTAACCATTCCTGTGCTAAAAACATCCGAGCGTTCCGGTGCTGTGTATTCAATAACATCAATACACATGTAAGTCAAAAGTGATAATAATTGAAATTTAATTGCTGAAAACATGGAAAAACCATCGGCCGACGTTCACAAAACGTGCGAAAAGACCACTCCACATGATAGTCCGTAAGTTACTGACGGGGCGGAAAGACTAACATTGTGTATGTTATACCTTGAAGGAAGAAACTAAACGATTATATTTCTTGCCTTCCCATATACCGAAGTAAAGTGAGAGTGAGACATGAATAGCGTCGCTTCCTCGCCCATAGTGGATTCTTAGAATGAATATACCTACGTCACACACAGGCACACGTTTGGTTGTATTGGTGAATTTATTCCCGATTTTCACAAAATATCTCTGATGTGGCCGATAAGTGCTAATTATTATTAATATTATTTTTTCATTCAATGCGTAAATGTATTACGGAGGAATACCTAAAATCTGAACCCAGTATTTATTATATTTATAGAGATATTAAAGTGTTTAGAAGCAATGTGTACTAGTTACACATCACAGGGAAGGAAGGGTTGAAGATGGAACATAATAATTTTTTTCAGTGATTGATGCGTATGCAAAGGAAATAAAATCGACATAAACCAAAAAAAAATAGGTATGTGTATTGCATTGCGATGATGTAGTAAGCGATAGTGTGTGTCAAATGTAGTTTAACATAACTCCATAATGGTAATACGACGCTCGAAGAAGATTCTTGTGTGTGATCTCTTGATGATGAGATGGAAACCGTGAAACCGGTAGAGTTGTACCGTTATATAAAATAGAATAAACAGTGTTTTACTAAACAAATTACAATAAATTATTTAAAGGTGTCATAAATAAATTTCCCAATATACGTAACAGTATTAAATTTATGTTCCCAGGTGTCCACTCGTCAATTTGGGTTACTTGACTTGTATTGAGTCATTCGTATAACGTTAGACGCACAAATAAGTGATTTGAACCTAACTTAAGGACGGATTTGCAGAAAGGAACCAACTCACAAAATAAAATTTGTTGGTTTATTCGAATTATTAAATATTTACACATCAATTGCGATCTCCGTGGCCTGATTGGTAAAACACTTGATTTTCATCCGAGAGTTTCGAGTTCGATTTCCGATGATACTAAAAAGGTCCCAGTCTAGAAACTGGAAGACATAGTGTTCTATATTACACTTTTGTGTGTATACAGTACAACCCGGCGAGCTTATTATCATGCTAATATCTTCCGACCAATCAGAAATATGTTCTTTCCGATTCTGGACTTTGCGGACGTATGTAACTTGGATGTTGCAGAGGAACAGCTGGACAAATTACAGCGTCTTCAAAATGTGTGTCTAAGATTCATTTTTCAACCTACGAAAGTGCAATCATATAACTTCATACCAGAAGGCTGAATTGAACTGGTTGAATGTTAGAAATAGACGCCAAATTCACATACTGTATCTATTGTATAATATCCTTAACTGTCCCGCCGCCCACTCTTATCTCGTCGAAATTTTTCAGCGTTTTTCCAATCATGGATTAGCGCTACGCTCAAACAAAGATTGTTTATTGGCCTTTCCAGTTCACCGCAACTCTTTTTTTACGTCGTCCTTTACTGTCCATGCAGTGAGACTCTGGAATCAGTTACAAACCAATATAAGACTCGCTCCGTCCTTGGCATACTTTAAGAAGCAATTGAAAAAACTCTTAATTTCTAGTCAGTAAAATAACGTGTTTCATTCCTGATTTTTCTTTTCCTTTCTTCTCCACCATCCATTACTTTCCTTTGGATTAATGATATCTCACTTTATATAAAAAATAATGTTCGGGCGATTGTCCGTCTTTGTGGGGTTCGTGGGCATGTGCTCACGTACATGTTTATGGATTTCGTGGGGATGGATAGTCATTTGAATGATTTATGCGATGACGTAACTTCCTTCATTTACTTTTGTCTGGTTGGTTGGAAGAGGTTGCCGCCTGGAAATAAGCCCATCAGATTGTATTTGCAATAAAATAGTTAAATAAATAAATAAAAAATGTTAAAGAGGCTTAAAAGTGGTAAACAGACTGGAATCATTGTAAAAAACCTTGGTTCCGACTGAAATCAAACCGGGTTAGGAGCGCTTAATAATAACCTTTTTTGAGATGTTTAATCAAAATTTATAATTTCATACGAACACTACACTCCACCTAAAGCCGAATGTGTTACTATCACATATCGGACGATCCACAAAGGTTTCATTGTAGTCCGTCTTCTTGCAGTACTCGTATGTTTTCTGCAGTTGTTACACCAAGTATGTTTCTCTGAACATATACAAATGCGGGGAAGTACCTTATCTTATGACCGCAGCCACTACCTTCCTATTCCTACACTCAACTAATGTGTGTTGCCCTGGGGGCTTACGAGAGTAAGTCCGATCTTCCTTTCAGTTATAAGCACAGGCTCCCGAAGCATCACCTGTTGACTGACCAGTCCACCTGCAGTATTAGCAGGGAGGACCAAGGTCTAAGTGAATGTGATGAAATACAAGTAGCCTGAACGAGTGGACATGTACGTGCTAACAAATAAGTGTTGAAATAATTAGTTGTAAGAGTTGTTATCTAGTTATAAGTTAAATAGAAAAGAAATTAAATATTTAGATTATTAAAAATAAAACAAGTTGGAAATTAAAATGAAATTAGTTCATAGTTATAATATGTAAATTAGATTAGTTCTTGAGATATACATTTGCATATTTAGTACCCAGCGGTAAGTAATACACATCGGGCTTACGAAAGAGACTGTCGCTTTGTAGAGCGTCGTCGTCGCACGATGCGCTAACAGTCCGTGCGACAGAGACGACGCTCTACAAAGCGACAGTTTCTTTCTTAAGCCCGATGTGTATTACTTACCACCGGGTACTATACAAAGGTATAGCCTTTGGCAAATGTTTGTGTTACATATACGAGTATATCTATTATGTTGTTTATAGTTAAGGCATTAACGTTGTGGAGGTTTAAAGACATTGTAATTTGTTTTTATCAAACACTGTTTATTCCACTTTTTTGTGACGGTATAACCCTACCGGTTTCAAGGTGCACACCTCATCTTCAGGGGAGAGCAATTGTTTGCGCTCCCCTGAAGATAAGGTGAAAGCCTTGAAACCGGTAAGGTTATACCATCACAAAAAAGTGGAATAAACAGTGTTTGATAAAAATAAATTACTATATCTATTACTTTATTAAATCTGTCAATAGTAGTGGATTCGAATCCTGAGTTACAGCGCCCTTGAGGAGAGTTTGCTCTCTAAACAGCGCTATATAAATTGTCCTTATTATTATTATATTATTTATAACAATAATTAATGTTATTTTTTTCTAGTTCTAGTTTATAGTTGTCTATTTCAACTCTATGGAGGAACTTGGCCATCTCATTTTCGTCGTTGGCTCTAAGCGTTGTATCTAAGAACAGGTAAAATGTGGGTTGGTTCCTTTATGCTTATTCAGGTTCAATCGGTCTCAATGTCCGGTGTTTTGGGTTCCGTCACATTCTTGCTAGACTTGCCGCCGGACAAAATATGTTACAAGTGTCCAAACTGGTTTCCTGGTATTGACCTACAGACCAAAATTAGGGTGACCACATTAATTCAGTTTCAAAATTATTATTATTACTATAAAACTCTCTCGTTGTATATAGTACAACTAGTCACGTAAATGATTTTCAATACAACTACAAGTCTATTATTTAGTTATTTATTTAACACTTCTATTGTAAATACAATCTGGCGGGCTTATTGTCAGGCGGCAATGTCTTCCAGCCAACCAGACAAAAGTAAATGAAGCAAGTTACATGGTCGCATAAATCATTCAAATGACTATCCATCCTCACGAAATCCATAAACACATACGTGAGCATATGCCCACGAACCCTACAAAGACGGACAATCACCCGAACATTCTTTTTCATAGAAAGTGAGATCTAATCAATCAAAATACAATTATACGTTAGTCTTAAATACGAGTGTTCTCATTTTAGTCAACTTCTAAATAATCTACATTCACTTTAAACCAGCTTTTTACACTAGTTTCAATCTCCGGAAACTCTTATTTAACGGGAAAGGCAAAAATGGAATACTTAGCAACAATGGTTTATATACACTTTTATGTGCTGACTGCGATAATGTCTATCATATATAGGAAAGACAGGAAGATCGCTTCAACGGTTGGGGGCTGAGGGGTGAGGGAGGCATGGGACAATTTCGGCTAAGAGCGGAGAGATTTTTGGGAAATAACTGTTCCTGTATGTAACAAATGGAATACTTAGCAACAGTGGTGTGTATAAACTTTTATGTGCTGACTGTGATAATTTATATAAAGGAAAGACAGGAAGATCCTTTGAAAAGAGATTTCGTGAACACAAATCCACCTTAACGAATCCTCTAATTTATTCTGAAATGGCTAATCATTGTCACCGTGAAATTCACACGTTTTCTATCGATGGTGCCAAATTCTTGCATATCAGTAGTAACGGAAATAAATTGGACACATTAGAGGTCCTAGAAATATCCAAGTTAGTGCATTAGAACGAACATCTGGCAAACACATATATTCCCAAGAATCTCGCCGCTGCCAGCTGAGGTTATCTCCTCCTTTCCTCCACCTCCAGCCCCCAGCGCGAATGTTTACCGTTAGAAGTGTGTATGTCGGTACCAGTTCGAACAAAGTTCAGTCTTGTTTATACTCCCCTGATGATAAGGTGAAAGCCTTGAAACCGGTAGGGTTATACCGTTATATAATAAAGTGGAATAAATTATTGCAATGATTGCAAGGTAGTAAGCTGTGACTATAATTTTAAATAAATATAAAAGTAAATAAATCATGGTCACCCGAGCCGACACGCTTGCATTGCAATCCAGTCCAAACACTGTGCGTGCGCGTGCATACGTTTCACGGCCATAACCCATCACGGACGTCAGCTGATGGTTGTGAGGATCGTTGCAATGCTTTTCACTAAACCTTGACTCCATGCCATGGTGTTGGCCAATTCATTTTAATGACGTAAAATCATTTAGACGTGTCGACGAAAATGCCCAAAGCACAATCTACCAGTTTTACTAGGAGTAATAATAAATAACACTCTGTTGACGAGATCAAATAAATAATGTAAGCCAAAGGATTTTCTTCAGCCTTAATTCCATTAAAGTGTTGCAAAGATTCGTGCCTATTAAAACCAAAAATTGGCTCGTACAATATACGCTCTTTCAGATTTTGGACTATGCGGACGTCTGTTATTTGGATATTACAGAGGAACAGTTGGATACATTAAAGCATCTTCAGAATGTTCGTTTTATTTTTAACCTGAGAAAGAACAATCATATCACTTAATACTAGAAGACGCTGAACTGGTGGAACGTGAGAAATAGACACCAAATTCCCATATTATCTCTATTGTATAATATCCTTAACTGTCCTACCACCCCCTCATATCACGTCGAAATTTTTCAGAATCTATCCGATCACGGACTTGCGCAACCTCTTAACAGATATTGTTTATTAGCCTTGCCAGTTCACTGCTCGTCTTTGTTTACGTTGTCTTTTACTGCCCAAGTAGTGATACTCTGGAACCAGTTACAAACCAATGTTAGACTCGCTCCGTCTTTGGCATGGTTTAATAAGTAACTGAAAAAACTCTTAATTTCTAGTCAGCAATATAACATGTTTCATTCCTGATTTTCCGTTCCTCTCCACCATCCCTTCCTTTCCTCTACACCATCCCTTACTTTCCTCTCCACCATCCCTTCCTTTCCTCTCCACCATCCTTTCCTTTCCTCTCCACCATCCTTTTCTTCCCGTTTGATTCATGATATCTCACTCATACTTTTACTACGAGTATGAACGAGTATATTATTCATAAATTTAATAAGTAAAATTTGAACTTAATTTATTTACTTTTATCTGGTTGATTGGAAGAGATTGCCGCCTGGCAATAATACCACCAAATTATGGTATTTTTAAAATAAAATTTTAAATAAATAATATATTATTTACAGTTAAGGCATTAACATTGTGAAGGTTTTGATACATTTAATTTGTTTTATCAAATACTGTCCATTCCACTTTATGTAACGGTATAACCCTACCGGTTTCAAGCCTTTCACATCATCATCAGGGTAATCTTGTTTGTGCTCTTTTGATAATGAGGTGAAAGCCTTGAAACCAGTCGAGTTATACCGTTACAAAAAGCGGAATAAACAGTGCTTGTTAAAACAAATTACACTACATAAATTAATAATAAAAGGACAATTTAATTTATTTAAAAACTCTTAATCGCACTCTTACTCAAGAACCATTTATTCTGCATTCTATTATACAATTAGAGGTTGATGGCCGCGCGGCAATGCATTGGACGGTCGTGCGGAAGGTCGTCGTTTCGATCCCCGTGCTATGCTACTCCCCTCAAATGACACAAGCATTTTTTCCGCCTAATATTCAGAATTAAGAATATCTATGAGTTGGGTCATATATATTATTTCAAATAGAGAAACAAAACTTGCCGATGTGCTCCGATCGTCTCACTTCGGTGTACCATCAGATCCAGTACAGTGGTGTAGCTGGTGAGTTTGCTGGTATGCAACGGTTCACTTACTTTAAAAAAACGCTTTAAACGTTTTATGTCCTGTATTGACATTCTCGTTACGGACGAGAGTATGTTTTTTACCCCAAAAAAGACGAGAGACACCCTTGAATAAATATCGACTGATAAATACAATATATCGAAACGGGTACAACGAAATACAACAAACAAACAAAGGGTCTTTCAAATTGAAAGATTTTTTTAATTCATTTTTTTTTATTCTCGAATAAAACACACAATTTGCTTTGATTTCAAAAAACTTTTTATTGATCATTGAAGTATAATGTATGACATTTAAACGCAAAAAACAATATCCGCCAAATATCCACATTTTGCAGCTCCACAGATGTCCACTCTTTTGTCAAAATTTTCGATGACATTTTGCCACAATTGCGGTTCTAACTCACCAATAACTCGAATAATTTCGTCCTTCAGCTCAGGAATTGATCGAGGTCATTCTTATAGACCTGGCTTTTCACGCAACCCCAGAGAAAATAGTCCAACGGTGTCAGATCACATGATCTTGGTGGCCAATTAACATCACCGTTTCCGGAGATTACAATACTTAAAATAATTCAACAATTTGAATGCGTTGTTGTATTGTATATGACTCCATTTTTATAAATGTCATACATTACACTTCTCAAATGTCACAAGGACCAGGCAAGTTCGCGACGCCATCTGTGTTTTATCCAAGAATTAAAAACACCGCTCAATTTGAAAGACCCTTTATTATATATAACATACTTAGAAATACACAATATCCAAGATGTGACTAATTAAGGATGGTGGGCAATTAACATCACAGTTTCCGGGGATAACAATACTTAAAATAATTCAACAATTTGAATGCGTTGTTGTATTATATACGACTCCATTTTTATAAATGTCATACATTACACTTCTCAAATTTCACAAGACCCAGGCAAGTTTGCGACGCCATCTGTGTTAAGGATTAAAAACCGCTCAATTTGAAAGACCATTTACAATGAAAAGGTGACTTCTATAGATAGGATTGATTTGTTAAAATTGATCACATCAGGAGATTTTTGTTTTCAAACTTATACGAGTAAAACGACAACTTCTAAACGCCACTAAATAAATTCAAATGAAATAATGTCTGATAATAAATTTACATAAGTAATGCTTATTTATTTATTTATTAATAAATGACGCTTAAGTTTATCAATGTATAGTACAATGGATCTAAATCAGAGGTGTGAGTTTGCTGGTGTGCAACGGCCATTTCACTTAAGGAAGAGAAAAAAATAAAGAAACAAAAACTCAACGACGCTTCCCGACTGATATCATGTTGGAATGGCAAAGGGATCCTCGACAACGAGGTCCAGCAACGAACGAACAACTTAGATATGTTGTAATGATGGTGGTAAGTAGTACACATCGGGCTTAAGGAAGAGACTTCGGTCGTGTAGAGCGTCGTCTCTGTCATTCATACACGTGTTCCGTCGTGATTTGTCGTGCGACAGAGACGACGATTTACAAAGTCAAAGTCTCTTTCTTAACACTTGCCACCCTGTGATGGATAGCGAATGACCAGGACTTATATTTCATTTGATTATTCGACGTTTTAATACATAATAAAATGATTTTTATAGCTAATTACAAAAAATAACCTAGCAGATTTTGCATAATTTTGATTTAAAATATACATTTTTCACTGTACGCTAGCGTCCAGCACCGCAGCTGGGGGATTTTTTAGCACAGTAAGGAAAGTGTATTACTTACCGCCGGGTACTGTACGTATACTTGATGCCGATTTCATATTTTCAATTTTATATTTAATTAGGTTTTGTATGTATTAATTTGTTATCTTTATAAAATAAACCGTGTTCTACAACTCCAGTTAAACGCAATTGTAAATGAAATTAGTTCAAAACAAAATAATAGTTAATCAGATGACATGAGAACTGTAACAGATATAATTATGCGAACAATCTTAACAAGATGTTATGTTGAGAATGGCTACAGAACCATTAACACGCTTAAGAAATGATACCTCGGTTCGAATCCCGTAAGTGGGACGAGCGAGTAAAAGCGAAATTTTGCTTAAAAATATGCGTTTTTTTAACCGGAAAGTTAACCGAGAAACAATGATAATAAAAATGAGGGCATACTGTTATGTTTCTACCGAGTGGACGGTAACAAGTGTGTGTGTTGAGGGACAGTTCTAGGAAATGTGCGGCCTTTATGTGGAAATTACAAAATAAAAATGGAGCGTTAAAACATACGTGTTGAATTCGCTCGAACTGACCAGTATTTAAATCTGCTAAGATGATAGTCCACAATAGTGTTTTAATACCAAAATTGATGTATTGGAGTAAAATACGGACGTGGAAAAAGATTGAATAAATGCTGTGGAAATAAAGGGGTGAGAGAATAAAACATGACTTGACAAGGTGTCCTACTTGGGTCATGTACTTAGAGAAGCAAAGTACAAATTACTGCACCTGATCATCTAAGGCAAAATAGAAGGTCGAAGAGGTGTTGGCAGGAGGCAAATCTCCTGGCTCCGCAATATACGTGATTTGACTGGCATAAAGGGCGTTGGAGATCTTTTTACGGCTGCCGGGGACAAATATGCCTACTCTAAGGTAATATTCAACGTTGGGGGGACCTGACATGACACTGGGAAGAAGATCCATTTGATCCAACTATAATTGCCTTGGTCTTCCTCTATTCCGCCTTCCAATCTCTTTTGCACTGTATATTTGTTTTATTCGTTATTCTTCGTCAATTCATTCCACATGCCCAAACCATCTCAGAATGCTCCTTCTCCACCTTACTCAACACATTAATTCTTAATCACTTGATTTATTATTCTGTCATTCATTGTCACGTGTACTCTTCCTAGTGGGTAAATTTTTTAGCTCCTTTTTTCCATGCCTACTTTATTTTATTGAGCCCAGACCTTTTGATAGCTTTTTTTTTAATGTATTTTCTGCTATTTGTCTTGAGATATATGCGTGATTTTGGAATGTATTTATGTATATATTAGTTGTTAACATAAGTTGTGTCCGTTTTTTTCCAATTTAAAAATGAGCACCAAAAGTAAAGCAAAATGGTAAATATTATACGTCATTCAAAAGAAAATTTTCTGCTCTACAAGATATTGTGTTTGCTTTTACGTTACATATATTATTTTATTTGTTTACAAGCCTTAAAAATGGAATGGCAAGTAGACGAAAATGAGCATTTTCGACACCTCCTTCTGTTCGCATTCAATTGAGTAAAATAAAGCTGCCAAAGCTGCTCGCGATATTTGCGAAGTGTACTGTGAAGATGCTATGAATGAAAGGATAGCTCGTTGATGGTTTTTGTGTTTCAAAGACGGTAATTTCGACCTGAAAGACATGGAGCGTTCCGGACGACCAGTGGACTTCGATGAGGACCGCTTAAACCATATTATTCATGAAGATTCCCTTATCTTCCCCGCAATATATCTACAAGACATATCAACACGCAGTGTTCCTTGCGAGGTAGGCAAAGATAACAGATCTTCATACTTTTCATACATAAGATGCCATAAATGATGCATCGAGTAGTTATCATTCAAGCGACACTGGTGATAATTCAAACATGTCTGAATAAAAAAACCATATTTTTATTACAATTTACCTAATTAATTTTTGTTTTACATTTGAATTTTTCCTTTCATTCCTGCTCCGGATGTATAGGTCACGTTGTATTCGAGGCCGCGCTATAACATATTCGGGCTAATACGGTAAGATGAATTAAGTAAACGAACATTTGTTCGTTCGTTCGCTCGATGAAAATGCTGTTCTACCTTTGAATACAACACCGGCCCAGTGCATATGGATACCTCAATTGTATACCTCAGTTGAAGAACGAGTATAACCTTGTTAGCACAGACGCTGCAGTAAAGTAACAGTGACGAGAGAACATTATTTTATGATTTGTATGTCAGTGGAACGAGATTTATGGCAATAAAACATCTGCATGTGGAGATTCTGTTACGAAAGTGTGATGAATCGGGCTTGTTTGTGTTATTTTATACGTTTCTTAACGAGGTTCAATTATTGAATTCAATGAATTAAGTCGTTGTTTTTTTGTGACACATCCTGTACAACGTTCCCCCTATTTTTTGTGACACCTCCTGTACAACGTTCCCCCTATTTTTGATGACACCTCCTGTACAACGTTCCCCCTATTTTTTGTGACACCTCCTGTACAACGTTCCCCCTATTTTTTGTGACGCCTCCTGTACAACGTTCCCCCTATTTTTTGTGACACCTCCTGTACAACATTCCCCTTATTTTTTTCATAGTCTGTGCGGCCCATCAACTTATATGTGCAAGAAAAAAAGAGGGAACTGCACAAATATGCATATTCATGCATAGATAAAACTAAGTAGTCAACATAATGCACCACGAGATCATAAATTACATTTTTCAAATATTTAGGTTATATATAAAAAAAATTCTATACAAACAAAAAATTTAAAACACCAAATAAAATAACTCGAAGACCTTTGATCGAGGGATAATTCATGAAGTCTTTATTCGAAATACGTAACGTAATACGAGTAGGTATATGGTGTTTCCGTGTTCCGCACACATCTCAAAGAAAGTAATCTGAGAACCCATAATAAAATATAAAATTGCGTAAAACAAAATATGATTACAAGTTCCTTTCTTTGAGATGTGTGCGGACAATTTTTAACAGATGTGCGGCCGCACACCTTAGAGGGAACGTTGCTCCTGTATATACATCATCGTCGTCGGACCTCATAGTCGAGGATCCCCTTGCCACTCCAACGTCAATCTTGAACTGCTCTTCAACGTCGATCGTGTGGTCTTCTGTGGAAAAACAGTCCGATCCTAGATGCGCACTCCCTACCATAGATGTCACAGACATGTAGACGCTGCTGAGCTGCCTGGCAATGCTGATGCATGTTCGCAGCGCACTGACGCGTTTCTCATACGTCTAGCCGCTGAGATACCATCAGCCCGAGAGCATACGGCTCTCCACCCCTCAGGGTCCCGAGTCACCTGCTCCCAGTCCTCAGGCGCCCCGCACAAAGTCAGCGACTCTCAGACTGTCCTTATAGCGCTTCCTCTGCCTACCAACTCTTCTCTTGGCCACTAATGTTCAGTACAAGACGCGTTTTAGGAGCCTATGATCACCCATGTATATCATATGACTGTTTCTCACACGTCTAGCTGTTAGCCGTTTAAATCGAGAAAAACGTTACTGGATCAAATGGAACAGATTTTGAAAGACGGTTAAGTGAGAAGCATGCATACTAGAAGATTGTACATAACGAGATGTATTAATGTGGAGAAGGCGAAAGTTGTGTGATTGAATAGAAAAGTTTGGAGATCAGTTCTCTCTGCCTCATTATCGTTGAGTGGAATACTGCTTTAGCGGATGTCCTTGAAGGACGCGCTGATGATTTTGATTGTTTGGTATTTAAATAAAATACGTCAATTAGCAATGCGGAAGCAGAGAGTGAATGAATCAATGAATAATAAATAGTGATTAATGATGCTTTATTTATCGGTAAGTAGGTATTTATACATTTCAGAACAGGCGCGGGAGTGCGCCCGCAATATATTTTTATCTCGCTTCTGTGCGGGCAGAGATGGTCGATTGCAGTATTGCAGACATTGCAAACAATACTGTGGGTAACAATTTGTTTGCGGAAACGGCGAGACAGCGTGATGCGTTCTCTTTCTACTGTGGAATGTATCGTAAATAGTATTTGCGGGTAAACAATTTCAATGTTTTGGTATGCGACCTTTGGACATATCCAAAGGTCGTTTCGTCGGTCGTTGACCGTGTGTGATGACAATATTCAGCGACGACAGTAGTTCCTACACTGCCATCTTATGGGAGTGTAGATGAAGATCGGACATGTGGATAGAATGAATGTGTATTTTGTAGACGTAAGTCAGCTGTCTTAGAACAGGTAAATGAGATAGGCCTGTTATCTTCGCTCCTCGTGAGATAGGCCTGTTATCTTCTCTTGCCCACCACTTCCCCGTTTCAGACGCGTTTTGCGAGTCTATGATCGCCCATGCGTATCACATGCCTGTTCCACCGCAATTTCCTCTTTATGATTATATATTCTATAGGTTTATAGTTGCAGCGTTGCAGAACCGAGACATTTGTGACATGATCACTCCAGTAGATCCGAAGAATTCGACGACAGAAACGCTAGTGGAACATTTCAAGACTTGGAATGTAGATACATACATACAAATGAACGAACCAAATGAAGCTATTAACAGGATCCTCTTTGAGCCATGCATTCAGCATAACCCAGGACTAGCCTAGGAAGGGATGGAGACAGGTGGTGCGTCGAGTTCAAGACATAGCAGAGGACCACAACGCTCAGCATTGAGCACACGATGATGATGAAGAAGATACGATGCAATACAATAGTGATCTGTACCTATGCATAGTTATTCTATGGATGAAATATTGAAGATTGAGATGCATGGCCACGTGGTAACGCAGTAAACTTTCATGATGAAGGTCGTCGATTCGAACCCCGTGCTGTGTTACGAGCCTTGAATGACACAGGCATTGTTTCCACCTAGTATTCAAAGGTGTAAGGATACCCATGACTTCAATCATATCTACTTTTGAAAAAAGATAAACAAAAACATTCCGGTGTGCACCTTTCGGTGTGTTATTAGATCCAGTTCAGTTGTGTGGCCGGTGAGTTTGCTGGTGTGCAACGGTTCACTCACTTTCTAGGATACATATACCACAAATTAGTTTACATAAGTCATCTCTGGTGGTACCAACGTCAGATCCCTGATTATGTTGTGTCTTCTATTATACTTGTCACGGGTATAGCGGAAGATTGAGGTACATGGCCGCGTGGTAGCGCATTGGACTTTCGTGCGGAAGGTAGCCGGTTTGAACCTCGCGCTGTGTTACGGACCTCGAATGACACAGGCAATGTTTCCACCTACTATTAGAGGGCATAAGGATGTCTATGACTTTGGTAATATCTATTATTGTCAAAAAAATATGCTGGTGTGTTCCGATCGTCACACTTCGGTGTATTATCATCGTTTTATGGCGATAAAAATGATTTGGACATATAGAAAGAATAACAGCGAGCAAAATAACATGGGACGGTCGGTCCAAGAGCGAGGTCGACAGCCGTATACATCAGGCTAGACTTGCAGGATCAGGATCCTGTCCGAAAGGCGTGCAAGATGGATCGGTCATATAATACGACAAGAGGGCCTCTTGCATGCCATAATGGAGGGTATGACCGAGGGGACAAACTCTAGGGGACGCCCACGCCGAGAGTACCTGGAGGACCTGTCGGTGGACGTGCGCTGCTCAACATATACAGACTTAAAGAGAGCCGCACAGGACAGGGGGGAATGGAGGAGAAGAGTTGAAATTGCTGCAAACCAGTCTTAGGACTGCAACCACGGAGGAGAGAAAGAATTAATAACGAAAAAAATATTAAGCGAGTATAAAAGTCACAAATGAAAGGTATGTGTAGAAGAAATAGATTGAGAAAGACATAGCTGGATCAAATGGGTCAGACCTTTAATATGAGAATTGTGAATAATGAGGAAGAAGCGAGAATTACGAGCATGGATAGAAAAGTTTTGAAATCTGTTTTTTTTTTGTCTGCACTATAAAGGACAAAACTTTATGATATTTATATGTAACATGTGCTCGTATATATAAAACTTATGTTATCGATTACAATATTTCTTCCATTGTAATTTGTTTTATCAAGCACTGTTTGTTTCATTTTTTGTAACGGTATAACCCTTCCGATTTCAAGGCTTTCACCTCATCATCAGGGGAGCACAAACAAGACTGAATTATGTTCGAACTGGTACCAACATACACGCTTCTAATGATAAACATTCGGGCTGGAGACTGGAAGTGGAAGGGGGGGAGGAGACAATTTCGGCGAGCAGCGGAGAGATTCTTGGGATATATGTGTTTGTCAGATGTTCACCTCGATTAACTGACTTAGAAATTTATATGGCCTCTAATCTGTCCAATTTATTTCCGTTACTACTGTTTAACTATAAATAATATTATTTCCGTTTATGGGAACCGGGAACTACACCGGGAACTACAATATAATTCGTATAAGACAGCACATCACAGCATATCACATCGTCTGTCTAACATATACACTTTCACACTTGGCATGACGTGTTTCACTACCGTTACCTGCTCTCCTTCCGATCGGAATACCAAAATACGAGTATACCTGCGGTTGATGTGTATGGCCGCGTGATATCGCACTGGACTACCGTACAGAAAGCCACCGGATTGTACCTTGCACTGTTCTGTTACCATCGAATAACACAGGCAGTTTTCTTTTTCTCAATCTTTCTCGACAGCCGTCCAGAGGAAGACCAAAGAACTCCTGGATGACTCAATGCTCCAAAACACTGCAGAGAAACGGCCTAGATGAAAGTGATACCCATAACCGAAGAATGTACAGCCTGAGAACGAGAAGAGCCAACCCCAACAGCCTACGTAGGCAATGAGTTGGGACAGTGCCAGGAAGAAGAACACATGCAGTTTTCTGCCTTATATTTGAAGATATAATAATACGATTATCTATGAGTTTGATCAAATCTATTCTTTAAAAAATGAGAAAACACAAGCTGGTATACTCCGACTGTCTTACTTCAGGTGGGCTATCAGATCCAGTACATCGGTGGGGCCGATGAGTTTGCTGGTGTGCAACAGTACACTCGTTTAAAGAGGAGAAAAAGAAAAGGAGTTCGAACTGGTACCGATATACACGCTTCTAACGGTTAACATTTGGGTTGGGGGAGCAGACAACCTCGGCGAGTAGCGGCGAAATTCTTGGAATATACTCGTATGTGTTTGCCAGATAGAAATTTCTTGGGCCTCTAATATCCAATTTATTTCCGTTACTACTGATATGTAAGAATTTGACATCATCGATAGAAAAAGTATGGTTTTCACAGTGACAATGATTAGCCATTTCAGAATAAATTAGAGGATTTGTTAAGGCGGATTTGTGTTCACGAAATCTCTTTTCAAAAGATCTTCCTGTCTTTCCTATATAGAAATTATCATAGTCAGCACATAAAAGTGTATACACAGCACTGTTGCTAAGTATTCCATTTTTGCCTTTCCCGTTAAATAAGAGTTTCCGGAGATTGAAATAAGTGTAAAAAGCTGACTTTATGTGACTTGGTTTTTTTTTGGTTATTTCGTATATGTTTTTTTATAAATATGACTTTTCTCCGTTTATAGGTATGCCATACCATTCGATTACTTTGCAGTTGAGCCACTCTACATTTGACATTTTAACGTTGAAAATGCTCGTGAACGTGGTTCGTCATCAAATTAAATTCGCAGAAGATAAAAGCAAAACATAAAAGATAGCGGATTCAGAATTCTCCCACTGAATCGACAATGATGACAAATGGGCGATGACTTGGCAGACTATGGCGTAATGGCACTTTCTCTTATTCTTGTGTTCCGCTTGATGCTCTTTTGATTGATTTCGATCACGGTGAACCATTCTGAGGTGGCATTGTTAATGGTACAATCAAATTTTAATGTTTTTCTGTCGTATCCCATCCCAAACCTTTTTTAAGGTATTACATATCAGGATGTCATTGAACGAGTATAAGGTTAATATTTAGAGGTGCATGGCCGTGCGGTAACGCAATTCACCTCAGATCGAAACAAATACTTCGTACCATCCCTTGTTCCACGATCCGAAAAGGTAGGCGCCAAACTGTGCCAAGAGCACACCATACGTATATAACATACAAAGGATCTTTCAAATTGAGCGTTTTTTTAATTCTTGGATAAAACACTGATGGCGTCATGAACTTGCCTGGGTCTTGTAACAGTTGAGAAGTGTAATGTATGACATTTATAAAATTGGAGTCGTATACAATACAACAACGCGTTCAAATTGTTGAATTATTTTATGTATTTTAATCTCCGGAAACAGTGATGTTAATTGTCCACCAAGATCGTATGATCTGACACCGTTGGACTATTTTCTCTGGGGTTACGTAAAAAGCCAGGTCTATAAGAATGACTCCCGACCAGTTCCTGAACTGAAGGACGAAATTATTCGCGTTATTGGTGAGTTAGAACCGCAATTATACCATCGAAAATTTTGACAAAAAGTGGACACGTGTGGAGCTGTAAGAGATGAACATTTGGCGGATATTGTTTTTTGTGTTTAAATGTCATACATTATACTTCAATCTACGAGTATCTACGAGTATATAAATAAAAATGTAAATGTTCGTATATTAAAAATCTCTAATCTCCGCAAGTTCTTCACCGATTGCTTTGAAATTTTGACAAAAGGTTGCATTCGTATACAAGCATGTTTATATAAATTTTTTAAATACGGTTGTATATAAAAAAGTCTATAAAACAGACGAAATAACGGGAGCACCCCCTACAGTGACACACGCAAACTAAACAATTCTCATTGACAGTTATGTCACATAGCATTTTCGACGTTTCCGATTCTTTCATTTCGTTTTTTAACTGTTTGTCTTATTTTTCATTGCTTTGAAATTTTGACAAAAGGTTACATTCATATACAAGCATGTTTATATATTATTTTTTTTCTATACAGTTGTATTTCAAAAAGTGTATAAAACATACGAATTAATGGGAGCGCCTCCTGTTGAACGTGACGGCAACACACGCAATATAGATTTCGACTTATTTTCATTTTGATTTAGAATATTAAATATTTAATAATAAATAATTAAATATTAAATAATAAATATTAAATTTTCAAATAGTTCGTGTTCAAAAACCATGCTGAGCTACAGCAACGCGTGGCCGGGTACAGCTATGACTAATAAAAAGTTTTTTGAAATCAAAGCAAATTGTGTGTTTTATTCAAGAATTTAAAAAAAAATGCTTTTTTTTTAATTCTTGTGATACATAGTAACAATAAATTTCACTTTGAGAACGGATATGGCAAAAAAGAAAGAAAGAAAAAAATATATATATCTAGCCATTGAATACATTCGTTTCACTATTATGGTAAATTCAAAATATTTCTCCAAGACGTAGCACGAGATCGTATCGAAACGTCGAACAATATAGGTGAAAGTGATTACTCTTGTCCGATGCCCTTGATTTTTCTTCTACTATTACAGCCCACGAAAATACAATACAGTCATACCCCGGAGTTACGTCATATTCAGTTCAAGACAGACAATAAAAATTATTATTATTTTTTTTATAAATATTTGACAATTATCTAGGGAGGATAAAACAAAAGATTTTCTTCTCCATCGCGTCCTCAATACTTAACACCGTTGTCCTCTGATATATCTGGAACCTGGTGTACCACTTGCCTCTATCCTTCTTGATCTTGGGTTATGTTAAATGCAGCGCTTAAAAAAGGATTATGTTATTTATTTTATTTGGTTCATCCATATTCTTACAGGACACGTTCCATTGCTCGATTTTCTTCAACTTGTTTAACGTAGGGCGCGCAGTGCTAATACGGGGTTGGGTCGTGGAGTAGCCATTGGTGGAACCCCAAGCAAAATTTATAGTTTCTGATAAAAGAACATTTGAAAAAATGTGAAGTGCCTTTAAGTCGAAACACCGTAAGTTAAGGCATGTTGGTACTTTATAGTTCACGCTCCACAAACTACGCTGACGTTCTCTTATTCCATACAGTTTTGTTGTTATTACTTTGCTCGTTTTTGTTTTTTGTTGATGGACTCGTGCTTTGTAGTTTTGTCTATGGTCGCAGGTGGTATTTCAATGTTGGTGAATTGTACTTTCTCCGTTTGTTCATTCATCTCTAGTATTTTCGAGATATACCAAAATAAATAGAGATATTAAAAGGCGTATTGCAGCAGGTAACTAGGTCAATGCGGCACTTAATATCATTTTTACCAGTAAAACAATCGACAAATCTTCAAAAATGATTGTGCACAATAGTGTGCTAGCGCCAACATTGCTATATGGAATCGAAACCTGGGCATTGAAATGCAGTGATAACAGCTGAATAAATGCGTGCCTTACGTTGAATATAACATATCTGGTTGGATACGACCCGCTTTGCCTAGTTAGCAATAATAAAAATACAATTTATATAGCGCCGTTCAGAGAGCAGAATCTTCTTACTCACTGTTCTAATCCACTATTATTGACAGATTAAAATGAAAATATCACAAAATAATTATACATAAGTTGAGTGTAGGGATGGGAAGGTGACGCTGCGGCAATTAGATTAGGGATTACCCCACATCTGAATATATTCAGAAAAAATATATTTGGAAAGACGCCTGTCTTCCAAGCTGGGAATTATGGGTTTGATTACCATTAGATACCAGCTTATTTGAAAATAGATTCAAATCTGGTTTTAACTTAAGGCTTATTTCACACCTTACTGATTGGTCGGAAGGGATTATCACATGACAATAAGCCCGCCAGACTGTACTGTATACAATGAAAGTATAATACAACACAGGACTATAATATGACAACCTCCGTGGCGTAGTTATCAAGACGCCTGTCTCCCAGCCCAGAGGTTGCGGGTTCAAATTCCACTGGAAGCCAGATTTTTTTTTAAAGTATTCCAGTCTGGTTTTCACTTAAGACCACTATAACATCTATCTGGTTGGTTGGAAGAGATTACCACGTGGCAATAAGCCCTCCAGGCTGTACTGTATACAATAAAAGTGTAATACAACACAGTAATATAATATGACGACCTCCGTGTACCGTGTCTCCCAACCTGTAGAATGCGGGTTCAAATCCCGCTGGAACACAGATTTTTTTAAAAAGGTTTTTAATTAAGGACACTTTAACATCTTTCTGGTTGGTGGGAAGAGATTAACAAATGGCAATAAGCCAACCGGGTTGTATTGTATACAATGAAAATGCAATACAAAACAGTAATATACTCGTAATATGACAACCTCCTTGGCCTAGTTGTTAAAACGACTGTCTCCCAATCCAGAGGTTGCAGGTTCAAATCCCACTGGGTACCAGACTTAAAAAAAGGATTCCAGACTGGTTTTCACTTAAGGCTACTTTAAAATACTATTGGTTGGTTGGAAGAGATTGCCACATGGCAATAATTCTGCCAGGTTTTACTGTATAAAACAAAATAGTAATACAGTACAACCTTTCATTGTTCACCCATATATCATATTTACTTTTCCATGAACTCTATTCTATCGCCATTACTTTGGATTTTGCATCTTTCATTTTCAGATCTTGTTCCTAACATCTCTCATACAATTTACTTATCCAACTCTGCAGTTCATCTGTATTCTCTACCAACACCACAATATCATCAGCAAACATAAATCAGTATAATAAAAATAAGTTACGCACCAGAAATCGAACCCGAAGATCTCGGATGAAAATCGTGCGTCCTACCAATCAGGTCACGGAGATCACGATTGATGTATTCAACGAAAATTTTACAATATTTAATATAAAAAGACAACCTAATACCTCTTCAAGATGTTCAAAGATCATCTACAAATTGGTGGTAATTTCTGGTACAGAGTTTTTGGTGTTAAAGTGATAATTTATATGCAAAGCAGTACCTGACTTTGAAGAGTTCTGTTAGTTGTTCTCTCTTTCTGTCTCTTGTAGCAATAACTCTTCAGCTCATGAGTGATGTTTTAAGGAAATCGTTAGTATTCTTGGACAACTTTGATCCACTTGCAAAATGCAACGGTTTATCGCGGTTAAAGTTTAATTTGCCACTTTCAAGTGAATCATTGGTTAAGAAATAAAAAAAAAAACGAAGTAGAAACTTGCACGTGAGTTACTCATTGGTTCATTTATTAAAAAAATAATACCCATTACCCGTGACGAGTATACTAGAAGACACAATACAAAGCCGAATTCAATAAAGGCAAAAGGAGGAAAACAATTTAGGCAGTCGATCGGAGCGTGGTTGTTATTGCGACAGGAGTTTGAGTACTTGGGCTTGCAAGAGGAATGACTTGTGGAAGAGGTTTGTGTGACTCTTGAGTGTGGTGTTTTTGGTTGTTTTATATTTATATTTTTATGATTATGTGCGGTATATTGTGGGATGAATGTTTTGGTCTGTCTGGAGTGATGAAGTGTGAGGAGTTTGATTTCGCGTGATGTAACATATATGTATGTATTTTACTCTCTTGAATGTATTTTTTTTTGTCATCTATTTATTTTCTGTGTTTTTTTTTATATATTCTTGTTCTACGTGTTCAAGGGTGTGGGCTGAAAAACATCTGGTGTCCCCGTGGCTAGGTTCGCCCTATATTGGTGGGGTGTATCTTGGCCGAGGGGATGCTATTCGATGAGCCCAGACCTTTTGATAGCTTCTGTATTTAATGTATTATCTGCAATTTATGTGTTTTAGAAGTGTTATTTAAATATAATCTGTACATACTATGTTGCTTTCAATAAACCTATTATTTATTTATTTATTATTTTTTTACATATGTAACATAATTGAGTGTCACTGTTTGTCAGGTTGATGAGAATGTGCAACGGGGTTTTATAAAATAAAAAATAGGAAAGAAGTATCGATTTATTTTTTCATGCTACATGTCCTCAGTGAGATACAGGCAAAAAGTCTAGTTTACTGCGAACACGACAAATGAAAGGCAACAAACCCAGATCCATTAAAATTGCGTGTCCAAATTAAATTACCTGTTGTTTTTTCATAAATTATGTATATTTCTTGTCATGTGTAAAAAAAAGCGATGGTCAGGGTATTTGATGTTGCTTCCACTGAAGATGACTTTGTGAACCAATTTATAAAGGTATATCCTGTTGCATATAGGGCAGGAAGCCTCAATACTTGAGAACCACTGAATATCGCAGAACATACATGGGGGTTAAATCGATAGGTATTGAGGTTCCCCATCACCCTGCTTCCGATGATCGTCACCGGGTGTTACACCCTATATAAGCATATTTGTGGCAGGCATATCCTGTTGCATATAGGGCAAGGAGCTTCTTGCAACAACTTCTCTGCGTCTTCTTTCTCCATTGTGTCCCTGATAACTAGCAATAGTTCTACGCCATTTGGCTCTATCTGCTGTTGTTTGTACTGAACACTAATGTGTCATGCAGTACGTCCTTATAAAGAGTTATATGGCTTCGAAGTACAGGACTGGAGTTCCATGCGGAAGGTTGCCGGTTCGAATCCGGTGCCATTGCTACTCTCCTCGAATTATACAGGTATTTTTTTTCACCTAGCATTCAGCAGTATAAGGCTACCTATAACTTCGGTCATATATTTTCTTTAAAAAAAATTGATGGGCTCCGATCGTCACACTTTAGGTGTGCCATCGGATCCAATACTCACTCACTCACTTAAAAAAAACTCCATGACACAGCTTTGTTTTAAAATTGAATTGGCATTGGAATGGCGATGGGATCCTCGACTACGAGGTCCAGCAACAACAACGAGCTTGTGTTTCCTGCACTGCTCGCCGTACTTTGTTCTGCCTTCCATCAGCTCATCAAAGTGGATATTTCTCGTATGTAGGCATACGAGTCACGTATCTATACCAACGCACTCGACACCAGAATCTCAATGCTATAGTAAAGGGTCTTTCAAATTGAGCGGTTTTTTTTAATTCATGAATAAAACACACAGTTTGCTTTGATTTCAAAAAACTTTTTATTGGTTATTGAAGTATAATGTATGACATTTAAACACAAAAAAAAACAATATCCGCCAAATGTCCACCTCTTACAGCTCCACAGATGCCCACTCTTTGATCAACATTTTCGACGACATTTTGGCATAATTGCGGTTCTAACTCACCAATAACGCGAATAATTTCGTCCTTCAGCTCAGGAATTGATCGGGGGTCATTCTTATAGACCTGGCTTTTCACGTAACCCCAGAGAAAATAGTCCAACGGTGTCAGATCACATGATCTTGGTGGGCAATTAACATCACCGTATCCGTAGATTACAATACATAAAATAATTCAACAATTTTAACGCGTTGTTCTATTATATACGACTCCATTTTTATAAATGTCATACATTACACTTCTCAAATGTCACAAGACCCAGGCAAGTTTGCGACGCCATCTGTGTTAAGGATTAAAAAACCGCTCAATTTGAAAGACGCTTTACAATGAAAAGGTGACTTCTATAGACAGGATTGATTTGTTAAAATTGATCACATCAGGAGATCACATCAGGAGCGTTGTTCTATTGTATACGACTCCATTTTTATAAATGTCATACATTACACTTCTCAAATGTCACAAGACCCAGGCAAGTTTGCGACGCCATCTGTGTTAAGGATTAAAAAACCACTCAATTTGAAAGACGCTTTACAATGACTTGACGGTGACTTCTATAGACAGGATTGATTTGTTAAAATTTATCACATCAGGAGATCACATCAGGAGCATTGTTGTATTGTATACGACTCCATTTTTATAAATGTCATATATTACACTTCTTAAATACCACAAGACCCAGGCAAGTTTGCGACGCCATCTGTGTTAAGGATTAAAAAACCGCTCAATTTGAAAGACGCTTTACAATAAAAAGGTGACTTCTATAGATAGGATTGATTTGTTAAAATTGATCACATCAGGAGCGTTGTTGTATTGTATACGACTCCATTTTTATAAATGTCATACATTACACTTCTCAAATGTCACAAGACCCAGGCAAGTTTGCGACGCCATCTGTGTTAAGGATTAAAAAACCGCTCAATTTGAAAGACGCTTTACAATGAAAAGGTGACTTCTATAGACAGGATTGATTTGTTAAAATTGATCACATCAGGAGATCACATCAGGAGCGTTGTTCTATTGTATACGACTCCATTTTTATAAATGTCATACATTACACTTCTCAAATGTCACAAGAATCAGGCAAGTTTGCGACGCCATCTGTGTTAAGGATTAAAAAACCACTCAATTTGAAAGACGCTTTACAATGACTTGACGGTGACTTCTATAGACAGGATTGATTTGTTAAAATTTATCACATCAGGAGATCACATCAGGAGCATTGTTGTATTGTATACGACTCCATTTTTATAAATGTCATATATTACACTTCTTAAATACCACAAGACCCAGGCAAGTTTGCGACGCCATCTGTGTTAAGGATTAAAAAACCGCTCAATTTGAAAGACGCTTTACAATAAAAAGGTGACTTCTATAGATAGGATTGATTTGTTAAAATTGATCACATCAGGAGCGTTGTTGTATTGTATACGACTCCATTTTTATAAATGTCATACATTACACTTCTCAAATGTCACAAGACCCAGGCAAGTTTGCGACGCCATCTGTGTTAAGGGTTAAAAAACCGCTCAGTTTGAAAGACGCTTTACAATGAAAAGGTGACTTCTATAGACAGGATTGATTTGTTAAAATTTATCACATCAGGAGATCACATCAGGAGCGTTGATCAATTGTATACGACTCCATTTTTATAAATGTCATACATTACACTTCTTAAATATCACAAGATCCAGGCAAGTTCGCGACGCCATCTGTGTTTTATCCAAGAATTAAAAAACCGCTCAATTTGAAAGACCCTTTAGTAAGCTCTTTTCAAAATCATTCGATACTCTATGATACCATTGAATCTTCAGTATTTACCTGAAGTGCCTCTGCAGACATGTCTCAAGTATCCTAATATGCTGTCTGTAGGTAATCCATGATTCGCGTCCATACATCAGACATGGTATGATCACAGCTTTATAGACTACGTTTTGGTTTTCAATGTTAGATCTTGATAATCAAACACTTTCGTTATATAACATATGTATTGGAAGACATGTGTTCTTCCAACCAGGTTATGGAAGACCATATTGACTCCGCACCACATTTTTCAACACGCTTGTATCACCAATTCATATATATCGAGGGGTACCACACGAATAAATAAAATGAACTAATTGCTGTATGAAAATTTCTTTCAACCAACCAACCAGAAAAGTTCTTAATTTCTAGTCAGTAATATAACGTGTTTCATTCCTGATGTTCCTTCCCTCTCCCCCATCCCTTCCCTTTCTTTTGATTGATGATATCTCACTTTTACTTTTACTACAAGTTTTTCATAAATTCTATAAAGATTGTACTGTTGTTTATAGTTAAGGTATTAACGTTGTGGAGGTTTAAAGACATTGTAATTTATTTTTATCAAACACTGTTTATTCCACTTTTTTTATGACGGTATAACCCTACCGGTTTCAAGGCTTTCACCTCATCTTCAGGGGAGCGCAAACAAGACTGAAAGTGCCTGAAAAGAGTATTGTTTGCGCTACCCTGAAGATGAGGTGAAAGCCTTGAAACCGGTAGGGGTATACCGACATAAAAAAAGTGGAATAAACAGTGTTTGATAAAAATAAAAAGATTGTACTTCATAGTCTCCATTGTACTTTCATAGACTTGATTGTACTTTCATAGACTTGATTGTTCTTTCATAGACTTGATTGTGCTTTCATAGACTTGATTGTACTTTCATAGACTTGATTGTACTTTTCAAAGTCATGAATGGAATGATCGATTGTCCGAAACTCTTGGAATTTATTAGCATTCGAATTCCGACAAGAATTACTAGGCTGCAAGACACATTGCTATGTCAAAATTATAGAATAATTTGTTTTGCGAATTCTCCTATACCTCGATTACGCAGGAGAGGAAATGAGTACGGCGCAATCTTGGATATTTTTGAAGTTAGTTTGCTGACTTATAAAGAGTGCCTGAAAAGACACTTCCGAATACCCAAGCCTTGAAATGGGATCCCGCGTGTCTTTCGGAGAACTTTTTAGAACTGCTTTTTAATTGATTATTGTGTTGTTTATTTTTATATATTTTCGCTTTTTTTGCCATACTGGCATTTAATATATTAAAACATAAAAGATTATATATTTAATGCTACCTATAAGCATACCTATAAATGGAGCAAAGTCCTATTTATAAAAAGGACATACGAGTAGGTATCATACGAAAATAACCAAAAATATTCCAAGTCACGTAAAGTCAGCTTTTTACACTAATTTTAATCTCCGGAAACTCTTATTTAACGGGAAAGGTAAAAATGGAATATTTAGAAACAGTGCTGTGTATACATTTTTATGTGCTGACTGTGATAATTTTCTATATAGGAAAGACAGGAAGATCTTTTGAAAAGGAGATTTCGTGAACACAAATCCGCCTTAAACGAATCCTCTAATTTATTCTGAAATGGTTAATCATTGTCATTGTGAAAAACCATACTTTTTCTATCGATGATGCCAAATTCTTAGATATCAGTAGTAACGGAAATAAACTGGACAGATTAGAGTCCCTAGAAATTTCTAAGTCAGTACATTGAGGCGAACATCTGGTAAATACATATATCCCAAAAATCTCTCCGCTGCTGGCCGAGATCGTCCCATGCCTCCCTCAGCCCTCAGTCCCCCAAACGTTAGAAACGTGTATATCGGTACCAGTTCGAACAGAATTCAGTCTCGTTTGTACTCCCCTGAAGATGAGGTCAAAGTCTTGAAACCGGTAGGGTTATACCATTACAAAAAGTGGAATAAAGTGTTGATAAAACAAATTACAATGATAATTGTGTTTTTTTTTTTTTTATTTATTTTATGATTTTTCCCCCGTGCTGAAAAGTATTTGTTAATTTACACCTGTCTGATTCCGTCTTTTTCAATTTGTATTTTTGTTTTTAATTTGATTTTTAATGATTTGTCTTTTATGTTTGTATTTTTTTTGCGCAGTGCAGGCTGTGCGCCTGTGGACGGCCCCCGTATTGTGTTGGTAACATGTGATTTTATAATTTTTTTATAAGGCGCATTTATACCGTTTTACTTATACATATAAAGAAAAAAAAAATGAAAATTTAGTAATAATTTGAATATTTTTTGTGACCCTATTACTTCCTTTATTTACTTTTGAGAGGTTGGTTGGAAGAGATTGCCACCTGACAATAAAACTGCTACTTTGTTTTACTAAGCTCCTACATTGCTTTTACAATGAAATAAACGAATAAATAAAACAAAGATGGATAAAAGTAACCCCAAAGGCAGAGAGAGGGGAAGAAAGATTGATGACATCCCTCCACACACAGCGATCGCCTTCCCAAGTGGGTTAATATGTCACCTCCCACAGACCGCAGCCGGTATACTCTATATTATACCGCGCTGCCGTGAGAAACTCGGCGGCTGACCCAGATTGCCTGTAGGCAGAAACATATCGCACCTGTAATGCTATACTGTCACATATTCATTTCAATTAAATAAAAATGTTTATGGAACATTATCTACCTCATTCTACATGCAACAGTCAAGTTTCAACAAATGTGACGCAAATGTTAAAGAAGGTACAACCACGG